>CM029019.1:28711591-29311591 GCA_016801055.1 Panax notoginseng
GATGAATACTTTTAAATTACATAGTTATAAAAGTTATTTGGAAATGGTCCAGTTAATAACTAAATATGAATATAGATGTAACCATTTTATTTTAGATGGGTAACCAAATTTACATAAAAATCAGTATAATGATGGGTAACTAATTAAGAGAATTTTAGAAAATAAGAAAAGTCTATTATTCATCAAAACTGTTTCTTCCCATCATAACAAACGTTTAAATAACAAAACCCTAAAAACGGAATCCAAAACAGAAAAGGAAAACTAATAAGGAAAATTACAAAAATAACCCAAAAATAATAAAATATAATTTTAAAGGCCTAAATGATAGAATTTGATCAAAAAACCTGTAGTTCACGAGCAAAGTTGGTGATTTTTGATCGTTGACCCGTTTCCAATGAAATTAGGTTTCGAAAATGCCAAAATTCGACATTCCAAACTTGACAAAATTTTCTAAATTACCACTGGATCAAATCTTTCCATAAACTGAATCAAATATATCAAATCTTTCCATAAACTGACACGCCTGCTCTTTAACCGCATCAGTTTGTTACCAACTAAAGACTAACAGTTATATGAAGGTAACCAATGTAGTCAATAAGTAACCATCAATATAAAATAAACTAATATAAAATACACTAATATTATACAGTAATCATAACAACATTATACAGTAACCAAATTTAGATTAGACAGTAACCAACATATATCTATTTAGTAACCATAACATAAACACATTTTCATTACATTTTACAGTCAAAAAACAACCAGTATAATGTGTTTGTTATCAACTAAAGACTAACAGTTGTATGAAGGTAACCAATGTAGCTAATAAGTAACCATGAATATAAAAAAATCAATACAAATGTACATTAATATTATTCAGCAACTAAATAAATATTATACAGTAACCAATTAAATAGTATACAACAACCAATATATATAATCAGATTAACAGTTGTATGAAGGTAACTAATGCAGTCAATAAGTAACCACCAATATAAAAGAAAGAATTATAAAACACAATAACATTATACAGTAACCAAATAAACATCTTATAGTATCTAAATACATATTAGACAGTAACCAAGATATATGTAATTAGTAGCCAAGATTATAAAAATATTTTTACATTCATTTTACAACCAAAACAATCAGTAATGACTGTAACAACCCCAAAATAGATCTAATCCATCCAACCTATTCCGAGTTGCCAAATACATGGTACAGAAAATAACTACAACTTTATTACAACAATTGTTGCGCAAAATATAATAACACATATGCTGTGAGTTTTGATACAAATATATTCCAACTGTGACTCTCATCCCAACCTTGGATAGCACGTCACAATGGCACCTTACATAAAGGTATAGTCAAAATCTATTTTAGAAATTAGAATCTTTGAGAAGTGCTTAAGAAAACCTTCGTACATGGGAGGCCATGCGTCTAGGTTATGATAGATATCATATGCCCACAGAATTATCCTTGGTTGACCGAATAGACCCCAAAAAAAACGAGAAGATTACTATCATATTCTTTTCAATGGTGAGTCTTCTCTTGACATATCATTATCTCCACTGTCTCTAATTGAGAATTATACTTTAACCAAACACCAAGATTATATAGGTAGTGCTCGTAGATATACTCAGCAAGTGGATGTGCACAACCCTGTCTTATGATGACACGAGGTTGTATGTCATTAGGCATCTTGTATGATAGTGTCAAATCACTCTTTCAAAGTTGGGTTCGCTTCACCCTATATGATTCACCAAATATAACTACTAAATGATGTATAAAATACAACACACTATTCTAAAGTTCCCAATAAAATTATTTCCATACTGTTTAGGGAGAACCTTCACAGCTAGAGACCACCGTTCTATTCCCCTGTTACCCCTGTTGGACCCAGCTACACTCTTATTACCTGAAAGGAATTATGATGCAAAAGGGTGAGTACAAATAGCCCAATAAAAAATATCATGACTAAAGATACTTAAATTATCACTAGCCTTCATCATTAATAAATCAGAGATTTAGAACATATGATAGATGATAAAACTTTTCAACCATAGTTGCAGCGGAACGAGCAATCCATTAGAAGAGTCAAATAGACCATAAAGTCTATTATCTTCTCCATGTTAAAAATTCACCAACAATGTTTTATCCCTATAACATCAATCAACAATTCTGGTCCATAATCATATGAATAACTCATAATCATAATTGTGGTTCTAAATTCCTCATCTAATCCAGGAGGAAGATAATTTTCATCACCTGTCTTTACCTGAAACATCAAAGATC
Source organism: Panax notoginseng (assembly GCA_016801055.1). NCBI lineage: Eukaryota > Viridiplantae > Streptophyta > Magnoliopsida > Apiales > Araliaceae > Panax > Panax notoginseng. The sequence goes on from CM029019.1 coordinate 28,713,893, forward strand.
ATGGTTATACTGTAAGACCCCAACTTTTTATAAATAAAATTGAATTTTCCTTATTTATTATTTTGAAATAGTAAGATTTGATTTGATTAATATGGTTAATTATGGGTAAAATGCGCTAATATTTTAAATAAGTAAGTGGTTATAAAATATTCATTTTTGTCGGTGAATATTCGTTTAGTCGTGGAATATTCTTGCTGTCAGGGAATATTCGTACGACGGCGCAGCCTTGTGTGGGTCCCATAACGAAAAGCGATTGGATGAATAAAATGATAAGTACAAGTTTTTATAAATAATGACGTAGTTGTTACCGTTAACACTGTTAGAATACCCGGTGGTTAAAACACAGTAATACGCGGTGTTACACAGTAGCACACGGTTTTGCACTAATCATTGATTCTTATGTAAGAAGTCACTACTCAATAATTGTTACAGTAATTGTGACGCCCCCAAAATTAGATATACATCACCCATCTTGGGTCGCCAGATACATGGTACTGAATACAAATACAACTTAATAATATAACTGTCGTGTACAATACGACCAGACCTAATCTGTGAGTTTGAATACAAATATTTTCTTCTAGAGAGTATTCATACTCAAAAGGAGTCCTCATTACACTTATTATCACACTATTTCACAGAATAGTGAGGACTACTAATGCTATCCTCTGGACCATCACTCCGTTTTCCGACTCGTTCCAGCTATATTCTCATTTCCTGAAGAGAACAGTGAAAGAAAGGGTGAGCTCAACTAGCCCAGTAAGAAATATTATGACTAAGATAATATACAATAAATTATCGTTAGTCTTCAACAGGGAAAATCTGATAGAATATAATCGACAACAAGTTTTAGATCAACAACTGCAGCGGAAATAGCAAACCATTAGAAGAGTCAAGTAGAGAATGAATTCTACTATCTTCTAAGATTTAAAAGTCCATCATCAATATTTTATCCCTGTAACATCAATTAATAATCATCTTTATCCAAATATTCATCTTTACACTACAGGCCAAAGATATTCATTTGTATCACCTGTCAGTCATGTTCATCTCAACACCTGTTCATCTTTGCACTACAGGCCACAGATATTCATCAAGCAATCATACATCTTTGCACTACAGGCCAAAGATATTCAGTAATATCATCATTTAGGACTGAGGATGATGAAAAATATCTTAAAGAGAACGAATCCAGTGAGACAGAAGGACAAATATTAGGGATTCGTATAACAGTTTATCCAAGATCAATAATACTTCATAATAATCAATTGTGAAGCAGAATTCAAAAATAAAGATCAAAACATGGATACAATCAAAGATAGTAACCATAATAGACATCTTGGACAAAAAGGAAAAATTTTATTTTTTGGTGAATAGTGCCGTATTCGTGAATAGTGCCGTATACGTGAATAGTAACGTATACGTGAATAGTAATCCCGACACAAAAAGTTCCAAATTTGATAAAAACTCATGTTGATATTTCAGCATAATGATATTGAAGAAAATAATATCATTTAAGAAGAAAATAATATCCCTTACCTCAAAATATCAGTACTTCTGGTCGGAATACCGGTATAAGGCTGAAAGAAACTTGCTCTGATGAATAGAAACTCTCAAAGTATCTAAATACTCACAAAATACACTCAATAATCTAGAGAGAGAAAGAGAGAAAATTTATTTCTGGTGTGATTTTCAATTCTAACTTAGCCCTCTATTTATAAGAAAATGTTAGCACGCCAGAGCAGACTTAACCTGCAACCTGATGGCTTTACCTGCTACTATTCCCACCCACCACATTTGAATAAAAATCTCAGCACATTTCTTTACCAACCAAGAGTGGGGCCCACCAATTCTAAAATTTTCCATCAAAATGATAAACTCCGAAAATTCAACAATTTCTGAACCAGTCATCTCGTAAAATTCATAATAAATCATACGTTCATTTTTAACGGTTCAAAATTTGTGGATATGTACTCAACTTATATATGTATAACATATCCAAAAATTACCACGATCCAACGGTCGGATTAAAAATTATAACCCCCGCAAAATATCTCAAAAACCCTAATTTTTAATACCTCCATTCCGACAAAAATACTGATAAAAACCTCAACATTAACTCCTTCATTTTTAACCACAAAAATATATCCCTCATTTATATCTACATAAAATAAATATTTTCTTATCATATGAATCAATAATTAATTATTCACAAATAATATTACAGAATCACATTTATGACAACCAGGCCGTTCCTAGGAAAGAGGGGGCTTTCCAATAAGGATTTTTCCTTACTGGCGCGCAATTAGATGACCAAACCTCTTATTAGACAGAACTTTCTAGACATTGCCTATAATGTTATCTAATAATATTATTCAAATAATATGAATTATTGATCTGATAAAGAAAAATACTGTGCAGCAATAATTATTGAAACAACAATAATATAAAATATCAATGCAGCAATTATTGAATCAATAAAATAAAATATTGAACAGTAACTACTGTAACAATTATTGAGTAGTGCCTTCCTTCGTAAGAATCAATAATTGGTGTAATACCGTGTGCTACTGTATTTTAACCACCAGGTATTCCAACAGTATTAACGGTAACAACTACGCCGTTAATTATAAATAACTTATACTTGTCGTTTTCTTCATCCAATCGCTTTCCGTTATGGGGCCCACACAAGGCTGCGCCGTCGTACGAATATTCCCCGACAGCAAGAATATTCCACGACCAAACGAATATTCCCCGACAAAATGAATATTCTATAACCACTTGCTTATTTTGCAAAATTTGCACATTTCACCCATAACCAAAGTATTATATCAAATTAAACCCTTATTATTCACAATAATATTTAGAGAAAATTTAATTTTATTCATTAATAAGTTGGGGTCTTACAACCTCCCCTCCTTATGAAATTTCATCCTCGAAATTGACGTACGTACCTGATGTTTCAAAAAGGTGAGGATACCTCGCTTTCATTTCTGATTCCAACTCCCAGGTCATTTCTTCAATAGCATGGTTTCTCCACAAAATCTTAACTTGTGGTATAACCTTCGTGCGTAGGACATGCTCTTTCCTATCCAAGATCTTAACAGGTACCTCCTCGTACGTTAAATCTTCAGCTATCTCGTCTGGTTCTAACTCAATAATGTGGTTCGGGTCTTTAACATATTTACGAAGCATAGATATGTGAAAAATATTATGAACACGAGACATGCTTGGAGGTAATGCGAGTCTATATGCCACATTTCCTATTCGCTCAAGAATCTCAAATGGACCAACAAATCTTGGATTGAGCTTTCCTCTCTTCCTAAATCTTGTAACTCCCTTCCATGGTGCAACACGTAATAATACATGATCCCCAATATTAAATTCCACGTCCTTCCGATGAAGATCCGCATAACTCTTTTGTCGATCATGTGCCGTTTGTATACGTTGTCGAATCGTTTGGATCTTCTCTGTAGTAATGCATACCAACTCTGGTCCCAACAATGTTGCTTCACCCACCTCGTCCCAGCATACTGGAGAACGATATTTTCTTCCATATAACGCCTCGAATGGAGCCACACCTATGCTCGCCTGATAACTGTTGTTGTAGGAGAATTCCACCAATGGTAGGTACTTATCCCAACTCCCTTTGAGATCTAGGACACAAAGTCTTAATAGATCTTCAAGAGTTTGAATAGTCCTCTCTGATTGTCCGTCCGTTAGAGGATGGTATGCCGAACTGAATCGTAAATCCGTGCCCATAGCTTTCTGCAAGCTAACCCAAAATCGTGAAGTGAATCTTGGGTCACGATCCGAAACTATGGATACTGGCATGCCATGCAATCTCACAATCTCGTTCACGTACATACTAGCAAGACGTTCAAGGGAATAAGTCTCACGTATCGGCAAGAAATGAGCGGACTTGGTTAAACTATCCACAATAACCTAAATCGCATCTATGCCTTGAGAAACCTTGGGAAGACTCGTAACAAAATCTATAGTAATGTGTTTCCACTTCTATTTCGGAATCTCAAGTGGTTGCAATGGACCTTTTGGTACTTGATGCTCCGCTTTTACACGTTGACAAGTTAAACATCTCGAGATAAACTCCGGGATCTCTCTTTTCATATTGCTCCACCAAAATATATGTCAAAGATCGTGATACATTTTGGTACTCCCAGGATGGATTACAAACGGTGTGTTGTGTGCCTCCATCATTATTCTATGCTTCAAGTCAAAATCGTTAGGAACACAAAGTCTGGAGTTGACTCGAAGTATTCCTTCTTCATCGATTCTTGCTTCTGGAATAGCACCTTCTTGCACTTTTTTCTTCATACGCATCAGCTCCATGTCCGTAGCTTGAGCAGCTTTAACTTTATCGATTAAAGTCGATTCTACTTATATATTTGATATCATCATGTGGGTACTTGGAGCCTTCATCTCTATCTCCATTCTTTGCAAGTCATACAAAATGGGCCTTTGTGTTAACAACATTGCACTCGTACCCGTATATGATCTTCTACTCAATGCGTCAGCTACTACGTTTGCTTTTCCAGGATGATATTGGATGGTATGATCGTAATCTTTCAACAGCTCGAGCCAACGTCGCTGCCGCATGTTGAGTTCCTTTTGGGTGAAGAAATATTTGAGGCTTTTATGATCTGTATAGATCTCCACTTTCTCCCCATACAGGTAGTGTCTCCAGATCTTCAACGCAAAAACGACTGCTGCCAACTCCAAATCATGAGTAGGATAATTCCTCTCATATTCTTTGAGTTGTCGTGAGGCATAGGCTATGCCTTTCCCATGTTGCATGAGAACACATCCTAACCCTTTGCCTGAAGCATCACTGTAGATAACAAATCCATCCGAACCAGATGGTATTGTTAGAACAGGTGCCGAAATGAGTCTCCTCTTGAGTTCTTGGAAACTTTTCTCGCATTCCTCACTCCATACAAATTTTGTATCTTTCCGAGTCAGCTGAGTTAACGGAGTAGCGATTCGAGAAAATCCTTCCACAAATCTCCGATAATAACCAGCTAAGCCCAGAAAGCTACGTACTTCGGTTACCGACTTCGGTTGCTCCCAACTTTTTATGGCTTCAATCTTCGCCGGGTCGACAGATACTCCATGTTTTGACACCACGTGCCCAAGGAATGCTACTTCCTCAAGCCAGAACTCGCATTTCTTCAGTTTGGCATATAGCTTGTTTTCACGAAGCCTTTGCAATACCAGCTTCAAATGGCGCTCATGATCTTCACGGCTTTTGGAATAGATGAGGATGTCATCAATAAAGACGACAACGAACTGATCTAAATATTCTTTGAATATACGATTCATCATATCCATGAAAGCAGCAGGAGCATTAGTCAATCCAAAAGACATTACTAAGAATTCATAATGCCCGTACCGAGTTCTGAAGGCAGTCTTTGGAATATCCTCAGTTTTAATCTTCAGCTGATGATATCCAGAACGATGATCGATCTTTGAAAAGAATTGTGCTCCTTGCAACTGGTCAAATAGGTCATCAATACGAGGTAGCGGATACCTATTCTTGATAGTGACATGATTCAATTCTCGATAGTCGATACAAAGTCGCATACTCCCTTCTTTCTTCTTTACGAATAAAACAGGAGCACCCCAAGGAGATGTACTAGGACGAATAAAACCGATGTCCAACAACTCCTGTAGTTGGACTTTTAACTCCTGAAGTTCAATAGGAGCCATTCGATATGGGGTTTTAGAAATGGGCTTTGTACCGGGTTCAAGGTCAATAAAGAATTCAACTTCACGTTCTGGGGGTAGACCAGGAAGTTCTTCAGGAAATACATCGGGAAATTCTCTAACAATAGAAATATTATTCAAATCTGACTTGTCTTTGTTCAAATCCATAACATGGGCTAAGAAAGCTTGACATCCGTTTTTCAATAAACGAATAGCTTTGTGGCTTGATATGACAGTGACTGATTTTAGTGGTTTAGTAGTTTGAATTTGTATGACAGGTTGGTTAGGAATATGAAAACTAACAACCTTACGAAAATAATCAATTTTAGCATGATGAGTGGTTAACCAATCAATTCTTAAAATCACATCAAAAGCAAGTATCTTTAAAGAGATAAGATCAACAGGTAATGTGATAGTGCCAACTTGGATCATGCAAGATTTATAAACTGTAGATGTAACGAAGGTTTCACCCAACGGAGTTTCAACAGATAAGTTAAAGTCCAATTTCTCCGGAGTTAAGTTTAAACGTTGAGCACAAGTAGGAGAGATAAAAGAATGGGTAGAACCGGTATCTAGTAAAGTATAAACTTCACAAGAATTCAAGATTAGCTTACCCGTGATCACCTCGTTCGGGTTTCTCGCGTTTTGGCCAGTCACGACAAACGCCCTTCCAGGAACTGCTGATTTCGACTTATCCAGGACAACTTTTGGAGTCACCATCCCTGCTGAATTTGGTTTTGCTACAGAACACTCTCGAGCTATATGACCCTCCTTTCCACAGTTATAACATACCTTGGATTGTTGTGGGCAGTTTGGGCCGATATGTCCCTCTTTCCCACATTTGTAACATATGACCGGTGGTCGTTCTCCTCCCCTAGAAACAGTTGATGTTTGTGCTGACGTCTTCACGTTATCATTGTTGTACCTTCTCTTCTTGAAATCTCCTCCCGACTCGCTCCTTCTATTATCACGACCACGATTACCACCAGAGTGGTTACCACTTTTGTCCGAATGTTTTCCTTCCTGCTGGTTTTTATTGCTTCGATGACTGCCGCCACCGGTATGACCCTGGTTGTGGTCCCTCGGTTGCACATACTCATTATCTCGTTCTAATAATTGAGCCCTATTTACAACATCTGAATATAAAGAAAATTTATGAGAGATAAGATATTGCCGAATCTCGGGTTTTAGACCTCTCAGAAACATCCTTGTCATTCGTTCCTCATTTTGGACCAAATGAGGTGCAAACCTGGATAACTCTGCAAACTTCATCTCGTACTGGGACATCGTCATGTTGTTTTGTTCCAGTCTGATAAACTCCACCTCCTTCATATGACGAATACTTTCAGGAAAGTACTTGTCATTGAACAGTTTTTGAAATATTTTCCAGGACATGTTGAGTGCGTCAGGCTGGGTACGCTTCACAGACTCCCACCAGTAGTCTGCCTCACCGCGGAACATAAAGGTGGCGAATGGAACCTTCTGTTCCTCTGTGCATCTCAAGACATCGAATATCTTGGTAATTTGCTTGACCCACGTTTCAGCCATGATCGGATCCGGCTTTCCCTTAAATTCTGGTGGTCCCAATTCTTTGAACTGCTTAGCTGTGACAAACCGCGCGTTGTTATCATTTCCACCCATATTCTGCACACGAGTCTCCCTCGTCTGATTTTGCATGAACTGCAAAAAGCTCCTAAACATTCCATCATTCATCGTTTGCTCGGTAACGTTGTTTACAGGAGGAATATTGCCTTCCTGTTGCACGTTCCCTTGGGTGGTGATCAAAGGTGTCTCCACGGTCTGATTTACTCCATTATTAACGTTCTCAGTTGCCATTCTTAAATACTGCCATAAAACAAGAGTTAATAGTCATGTCATATATTATCCCTATACTCTGACCGACCAAATAAACACCAAATAAACTTAGTCAGGTCATACTAGCGAAGGAATTCCCCGTCTCTCCCCTCCTAGTTCTTGTCTCACATCTCAGCCAGGGATCATATCCCTAAGCTCTGATACCAATTGTGATGCCCCCAAAATTAGGTATACATCACCCATCTTGGGTCGCCAGATACATGGTACTGAATACAAATACAACTTAATAATATAATTGTCGTGTACAATACGACCAAACCTAATCTGTGAGTTTGAATACAAATATTGTCTTCTAGAGAGTATTCATACTCAAAAGGAGTCCTCATTACACTTACTGTGACGCCCCCAAAATTAGGTATACATCACTCATCTTGGGTTGCCAGATACATGGTACTGAATACAAATACAACTTAATAATATAACTGTCGTGTACAATACGACCAAACTTAATCTGTGAGTTTGAATACAAATATTTTCTTCTAGAGAGTATTCATACTCAAAAGGAGTCCTCATTACACTTATTATCACACTATTTCACAGAATAGTGAGGACTACTAATGCTATCCTCTGGACCATCACTCCGTTTCCCGACTCGTTCCAGCTATATTCTCATTTCCTGAAGAGAACAGTGAAAAAAAGGGTGAGCTCAACTAGCCCAGTAAGAAATATTATGACTAAGATAATATACAACAAATTATCGTTAGTCTTCAACAGGAAAAATCTGATAGAATATAATCGACAACAAGTTTTAGATCAACAACTGCAGCGGAAATAGCAAACCATTAGAAGAGTCAAGTAGAGAATGAATTCTACTATCTTCTAAGATTTAAAAGTCCATCATCAATATTTTATCCCTGTAACATCAATTAATAATCATCTTTATCTAAATATTCATCTTTACACTACAGACCAAAGATATTCATTTGTATCACCTGTCAGTCATGTTCATCTTAACACTTGTTCATCTTTGCACTACAGGCCAAAGATATTCATCAAGCAATCATACATCTTTGCACTACAGGCCAAAGATATTCTGTAATATCATCATTTAGGACTGAGGATGATGAAAAATATCTTAAAGAGAACGAATCCAGTGAGACAGAAGGACAAATATTAGGGATTCGTATAACAGTTTATCCAAGATCAATAATACTTCATAATAATTAATTGTGAAGCAGAATTCAAAAATAAAGATCAAAACATGGATACAATCAAAGATAGTAACCATAACAGACATCTTGGACAAAAAGGGAAAAAATTATTTTCCGGTGCCGTATTCGTGAATAGTGCCGTATATGTGAATAATAACGTATACGTGAATAGTAATCCCGACACAAAAAGTTCCAAATTTGATAAAAACTCATGTCGATATTTTAGCATAATGATATTGAAGAAAATAATATCATTTAAGAAGAAAATAATATCCCTTACCTCAAAATATCAGTACTTCTGGTCGGAATACCGGTATAAGGCTGAAAGAAACTTATTCTGATGAATAGAAACTCTCAAAGTATCTAAATACTCACAAAATACACTCAATAATCTAGAGAGAGAAAGAGAGAAAACTTGTTTCTGGTGTAATTTTCAATTCTAACTTAGCCCTCTATTTATAGGAAAATGTTAGCACGCCGAAGCAGACTTAACCTGCAACCTGATGGCTTTACCTGCTACTATTCCCACCCACCACATTTGAATAAAAATCTCAGCACATTTCTTCACCAATCAAGAGTGGGGCCCACCAATTCTAGAATTTTCCATCAAAATGATAAACTCCGAAAATTCAACAATTTCTGAACCAGTCATCTCGTAAAATTCATAATAAATCATACGTTCATTTTTAACGGTTCAAAATTTGTGGACATGTACTCAACTTATATATGTATAACATATCCAAAAATTACCACGATCCAACGGTCGGATTTAAACATTATAACCCCCGCAAAATATCTCAAAAATTCTGATTTTTAATACCTCCATTCCGACAAAAATACTGATAAAAACCTCAACATTAACTCCTTCATTTTTAACCACAAAAATATATCCCTCATTTATATCCACATAAAATAAATATTTCCTTATCATATGAATCAATAATTAATTATTCACAAATAATATTACAGAATCACATTTATGACAACCAGGCCGTTCCCAGGAAAGAGAGGGTTTTCCAATAAGGATTTCTCCTTACTGGTGTGCAATTAGATGATAAAACCTCTCCTTAGACAGAACTTTCTAGACATTGCCTATAATGTTATCTAATAATATTATTCAAATAATATGAATTATTGATCTGATAAAAAAAATACTGTGCAGCAATAATTATTGAAACAACAATAATATAAAATTTCAATGCAGCAATTATTGAATCAATAAAATAAAATATTGAACAGTAACTACTGTAACAATTATTGAGTAGTGTCTTCCTTCGTAAGAATCAATAATTGGTGTAATACCGTGTGCTACTGTATTTTAACCACCAGGTATTCCAACAGTATTAACGGTAACAACTACGCCGTTAATTATAAATAACTTATACTTGTCGTTTTCTTCATCCAATCGCGTTCCGTTATGGGGCCCACACAAGGCTGCGCCATCGTACGAATATTCCCCGACAGCAAGAATATTCTACGACCAAACGAATATTCCCCGACAAAATGAATATTCTATAACCACTTGCTTATTTTGCAAAATTTACACATTTCACCCATAACCAAAGTATTATATCAAATTAACCCCTTATTATTCACAATAATATTTAGAGAAAATTTGATTTTATTCATTAATAAGTTGGGGTCTTACAGTAATTACTGTTCAATATTTTATTTTATTGATTCAATAATTACTACGTTGATATTTTATATTATTGTTATTTCAATAAATGTCACTACACAGTATTTTTCATTATCAAATCAATAATTCATATTATTTGAATAATATTATTAGATAGCATTATTGACAATGTCTAGAAAGTTCTATCTAAGGAGAGGTTTGGTCATCTAATTGCGCGCCAGTAAGGAGAAATCCTTATTGAAAAGTCCCATCTTTTCTGGGAACGGCCTGGTTGTCAGTATTGTGATTCTCTAATATTATTTGTGAATAATTAATTATTGATTTATATGATAAGAAAAAAATTTATTTTATGTGGATATAAATGTAGGAATTTTTAGAAAAGTGAGAATTGTTGAAAATTGATATTTTATCTTTTCTGATAAAATAATTCATTATATTTTAATAATATAATAATGGGGATATTTTTATAATGAATGTGTGATATATGAATAAATGAGGAGGAAGAGTATTTTTGTTACAAAAAATATTTAACACATGCTTTGTGTGTTGGTGGGCCCCATTTATTGACTGAAATTTGATTATACCCCGTAAAATCGTCCGTATGTGAATTTCGGTCAATTTCTATTTAAAATTTAGAAAAACTTAAACTTACAAAGTTGTAGAAAATTGAATTTCTTATGGAATGGATATAAGATTTGAATTTTTTTTGATAAAAGAGCTATTTATTATGAATTATTGAAGTTCCGGAATAATTGATTTTTGGAGTTTAAAATAATTTTTTCATGAAAATTATTTTTTATGAGATAGAGGGCCCCACTTGTGTGGTTAATGTGCTGAAATTGGATTGTCAAAGTGGGCGTAGGAAATTTATATAAATATATTAATTTTTTATTAAATTTTCTGCTTTGGTGTTCTAAACAATTTTCTATAAATAGGGTGCTTAGGTTAGAATTGAAAATCACACCAGAAATTAAAATATTCTCTCTCTATATTATAGAGCGTATTCTTATGAGTATTTTGATACTTTGAGTGTTGTTATACAGTGCAAGTTCCTTTAGCACTATATCCAGTATTCCAATTAGAAGTACTGTCTTTTTAGAGGTAAGGGATGTTATTTTTTTAAATAATATTATTTCTTTCAATATCATTATGCCGGAATATTGGTAAGATTTTTCTTGTGAAATTCTTGTCATTTTGTGTCGGGGTTACTATTCACGTATACGATACTATTCACATATACGACACTATTCACAAATACGATACTATTCATAAAAAAATAAAATTTTCTCTTCTTTGTCCCGGATGTCTATTTTTGTTACTAGCTTTGATTGTATCCATGTTTTAATCTTTATTCTTGAATTTTATTTCACTATGATATATTATGGGGTATTTTTGAACATGGATAAACCGAAGTACGAATCTCTAATATTTGTTCTTTTGTCTCACTAGATTCGTTTCTTTTAAAATATTTTTTATCATCCTCAGTCCTAAATGATGATATTATTGAATATCTTTGGTCTATAGTACAAAGATGAATGATTAACTGATGAATATCTTTGACCCGTAGTGCAAAGATGAACAGGTGTTTAGATGAACATGACTAACTGGTGATACAAATGAATATCTTTGGCATGTAGTGCAAAGATGAATATTTGATTCAAGATGTATATTGATTGATATTACAAGGATAAAATATTGATGATGGACTTTTAAATCTTAGAAGATTGTAAAATTCATTCTCTATTTAACTCTTCTAATGGATTGCTGTTTCCGCTGCAGTTGTTGACCTAAAATTTGTTGTCTATTATATTCTATCAGATTTTTCTCTGTTGAGGACTAATGATAATTTGTTTTATATTATCTTAGTCATAATATTCTTTACTGGGCTAGTTGAGCTCGCCCTTTCCTTTTTGTTTCATTTTTCTTCTCAGGAAGCGAGAATATAACGGGAAGTAGTCGGGGTGTAGAGTGATATTCCAAGGCAGTTGTTATTATAGTCTCTCACTAGTTTGTAAAATAGTGTATTAATAATTATAATGAGGACTTATTTGAGTGTGAATTTTGTCTAGAAAATAATATTTATATTTTAACTCACAGTTTATGTGTTGTCGTATTTTATACGACAATTGTATTAATAAAGTTATAGTTGTATCTGTACCATGTATTTGGCAACTCAGAATAGGTGTTGTATACCTATTTTGGGGGCGTCACAGTTGATATCAGAGCTTAGGGATATGATGTAAGACCCCGAATTTTATGTAATAAAAGTATTCAATTTTTCTTATAATTACTATTCAGTAAATGGTTAAATTGATAAAAGTTAAAGTTAAGGGTGATATATGAATTTTTTTCAAAATACGCAAGTGGTTATAAAATATTCATTGTTGTCGAGGAATATTCGTTTAGTCGTGGTATATTTTTTCTGTCGGGGAATATTCGTACGACGGCGCAGCCATTTGTGGGCCCCATAACAGAATAACTTTCGGATGAAGAAAACGACAAATTTGAGTTTTTATAAATAATGACATAGTTGTTACCGTTAACACTGTTAGAATACCTAGTGGTTAAAATACAGTAATACGCGTAGTTGCACAGTAGCACACGGTATTGCACAGTATTTTTTCAATTATTGTTTCTTACGTGAGAATGCACTACTCAATAATTGTTACAGTAATTTCTGTTCAATATTTTATTTTATTGGTTCAATAATTGTTGCATTGATATTTTATATTATTGTTGATTCAATAATTGTCACTGCACAGTATCTCCATTATCAGATCAATAATTCGTATTATTTTAATAATATTATTAGATAGCATTATTGACAATATCTAGAAAGTTTTGTCTAAGGAGAGGTTTGGTCATCTAATTACGCGGCAATAAAGAGAAATCCTTATCGGAAAGCCCCCTCTTTCTTGGAAACTGTCTGGCTGTCATTATTGTGATTCTGCAATAATATTTGTGAATAATTAATTATTGATCTATATGATAATGAAATATTTATTTGATGTGGATATAAATGATGGATTTATTTATGTGGTTATAAATGAATAAATTAATGTTGCGGTATTTTATCAATATTTTGTCGGATTAGAGGTATTAAAAGATCAAATCAGTGTTCTTACAGCTTTATTGTGTGAGTTATAATTTTTAATCTGACCGTTGGATCGTTGTAATTTTTGGATATGTTATACATATATAAGTTGAGTATATGTTCACAAATTTTGAACCGTTAAAAATGAACGAATGATTTGTTATGAATTTTAAGAGGTGACTGATTCGGAAATTAGGTTTATAAATGATTTTGGTAGAAAATTCTAGAAATGGGTGGGCCTCACTTTTGGTTGTTGGGGAAGATGGCTGATTTTTGGTGGGTGAAATAGTAGCAGGTAAAGTGATCTCGTAGCAGGTCAAGTCTGCTTCGGCGTGCTAATATTTTCCTATAAATAGAGGGTTAAGTTAGAATTGAAAATCACATCAGAATTCATAAGTTTTCTCTCTTTTTCTCTCTAGATTATCGAGTGTATTTTGTGAGTATTTAGATACTTGGTGAGTTTTTATTCATCAGTGCAAGTTTCCTTCAGTTTCATATCCGATATCCAGACAGAAGTGCTGATCTTTTGAGGTAAGAGATAGTAAGAGATTTTAAGGGTTATTATGTTTTTCAGTTTCGTAATTTTTCTGACCTTCAAAAATTCTGGAAAAATTTGAAATGATAATTTGATGAGTTTTCTTGATTGTGTCCAAAAATGACGATTTTTGGATGTATAGATTAAGAGTTGTGAATTTTATGAGAAAAAACTATTTTAAAAGTAACCGCTTATAACTCCTTGTGGTTAACTCCAAAATTGGTGAAATTTTTATTGAGAGTACATGTATATGATAGAAGTATACTCTGTAAATTTCAGAAATTTTGGATAAAAGTATAATTTTTGATAAATATCTAAATATTCGGCTGTTTTAGCCATACGAAAAATAGTAAATGATTTTTAAAAATTCTGAAAAAAATATATGTTCAATATAGGACTATATTCTACTAAATCTTAAAAAAGAAAATTTGTTTGTACTGATTTGGTATTTTTCATGAAAATAGACTAGTTATGCGTAAATGAATTAAATATGTTATGTGAAGTAAGAAAATTAGAAAATATGATTTTATGGCTTGAGAATCCTATATGAGGTATATGCAAATTTTTTATGAGGGTTTTGGTTATTGGCGATGAGATCTTATGAGTTTGAAATTTTAGGATGATTAAATGTATTATTTAGTAAAGTGTAAACAATTAAAATAAATTATTTATAAGTTTAAGAAATGTTATTTCAATATCATTATACCGAAATATTGGTATGAATTTTGTTGTAGAATTTCTACCTTTTTGTGTCGAATTTACTATTCATGAGTTACTATTCACGAAGTTACTATTCATGAGTTACTATTTACGAGTTACTATTCATGACAAAATTGGTTTCTTTTTCTAACCAAATTATAGTTGATTTATGAATATTACTATTGAGATTAAATCTAGATGTTTTGATTATATTGATTTTACTATTATATATAAAATTTTTATAACCCTTGTGTTAAAATTTCTCTTTGACTTGAGTGTAAAGATGAGTAGATTATTGGTATGATCGTGACTATGGGTTCTCTTTGGCCAGTAGAGAAAAGTTGAATTGTTGACTGGTATGATCATGACCATTGAATTTATAATTCAATATCTTTAGCTTAAGTGCAAAGGTGAATTGATCAACATGATTATAATTATTGTTTATATAAATTCTGAAATGATTATATATTTCTTTGAGATATTAATATCTTTGGCCTGTAGTGCAAAGATGATCTGTTGTTGTATATCTTTGGCCTGTAGTGCAAAGATGATCTGTTGTTGAATATCTTTAGCCTGTAGTGCAAAGATGATCTGTTGTTGAATATCTTTAGCCTGTGATTTGGTATAACCATGATCTTTGATGTTTCAAATAAAGACAAGTGATAAAAATTATCTTTGTCTTGGATGAGAAGAAGAATTTTGAACCACAATTATGATTATGAGTTATTCATATGATTGTGGACCAGAACTGTTGATTGATGTTACAAGGATAAAACATTGTTGGTAGATTTTTAACATGGAGAAGATAATAGACTTTATGGTCTATTTGACTCTTCTAATGGATTGCTCGTTCCGCTGCAACTAGGGTTGAAATTTTTTATCATCTACCATATGTTCTAAATATCTGATTTATTACTGTTGAAGGCTATTGATAATTTATTTACCTTTAGTCATGATATTTTTTACTGGGCTAGTTGTGCTCACCCTTCTGTTTCACAATTCCTTTCAGGTAATAAGAGTGTAGCTGGGTCGAGCGGGGGTAACAGGGGAATAGAACGGTGGTCATCATTTAGTAGTTATATTTGGTGAATCAAATAGGGTGAGGCGAACCCAACGTTGGAAGGGATTTTTGCCACTATCATACAAGATGTCTAATGACATACAACCTCGTGTCATCATAAGACACGGTTGTGCACATCCACTTGCTGAGTATATCTACGAGCAGTACCTATATAATCTTGGTGTTTATTTGAAGTATAATTCTCAATTAGAGATAGTGGAGATAATGATATGTCAAGAGAAGACTCACCATTGGAAAGAATATGATAGTAATCTTCTTATTTTTCTTTGGGGTCTATTAGGTCAACTGTAAGACCCCGAATTTTATGAAATAAAAGTATTCAATTTTTTTCTTATAATTACTATTCAGTAAATGGTTAAATTGATAAAAGTTTAAAGTTATGGGTGAAATGTGAATTTTTTTTCAAAATAAGCAAGTGGTTATAAAATAATCATTGTTGTCGGGGAATATTCGTTTGGTCGTGAAATATTCTTTTTATCGGGGAATATTCGTACGACGGCGCAGCTATTTATGGGCCCCATAACGAATAACTGTCGGGTGAAGAAAACGAGAAATTTGAGTTTTTACAAATGACGACGTAGTTGTTACCGTTAACACTGTTAGAATACCCGGTGGTTAAAATACAGTAATACGCGTTATTGCACAGTAGCACACGGTATTGCATAGTATTTTTGAAATTATTGATTCTTACGTAAGAAGGCACTACTCAATAATTGTTACAGTAATTACTGTTCAATATTTTATTTTATTGATTCAATAATTGCTACGTTGAAATTTTATATTATTGTTGTTTCAATAATTGTTGTTGCACAGTATTTTCCTTTATCAGATCAATAATTCATATTATTTGAATAATATTATTAGATAACATTATTGGGAATGTCTAGAAAGTTCTGTCTAAGGAGAGATTTGGTCATCTAATTGCGCGCCAGTAAGGAGAAATCCTTATTGGAAAGCCCCCTCTTTCTTGGGAACGGCCTGGTTGTCATAAATGTGATTCTGTAATATTATTTGTGAAATAATTAATTATTGATTCATATGATAAGGAAATATTTATTTTATGTGGATATAAATGAGGGATATATTTTTGTGGTTAAAAATGAAGGAGTTAATGTTGAGGTGTTTTATCTGTATTTTTGTCGGAACGGAGGTATTGAAAATTAAATTAGGATTTTTGAGATATTTTACGAGGGTTATAATTTTTAATCCGACCGTTGGATCGTGGTAATTTTTGGATATGTTATACATATATAAGTTGAGTATATGCCCACAAATTTTGAACCGTTAAAAATGAACGTATGATTTATTATGAATTTTACAAGATGACTGGTTTAAAAGTTATTGAATTTTCGGAGTTTATCATTTTGATGGAAAATTCTAGAATTGGTGGGCCCCACTTGTGGTTGGTGAAGAAATGTGCTGAATTATATTTCAAATGTGGTGGGTGGGAATAGTAGCAGGTAAAGCCATCAGGTTGCAGGTCAAGCCTACTAAAATTTTCCTATAAATAGAGGGCTAAGTTAGAATTGAAAATCACACCAGAAACAAGTTTTCTCTCTTTCCCTCTCTAGATTATTGAGTGTATTTTGTGAGTATTTAGATACTTTGAGAGTTTCTATTCATCAGTGCAAGTTTCCTTCAGCCTTATACCGATCAGAAGTACTGCTCTTTTGAGGTAAGGGATAGTAAGGGATTTTAAGGGTTGTTATATTTTCAGTTTCGTAATTTTTTTGACTTTCAAAAATTCTGGAAAATTTTAAAATGATATTTTGATGAGTTTTCTTGATTGTGTCCAAAAATGGTGATTTTTGGATGTATAGATTAAGAGTTATGAATTTTATGAGAAAAGACTATTTTAAAAGTAACCGCTTATAATTCCTTGTGGTTAACTCCAAAGTTGATGAACTTTTTATTGGGAGTACATGTATATGATAGAAGTATACTCTGTGAATTTCAAAATTTTTAGATAAAAGTACAATTTTTGATAAATGCCTAAATATTCGACTGTTTTGGCGATATGAAAAATAGTAAATGACTTTTAAAAATTCTGAGAAAAATATATGTTCACTATGGGACTATATTATGCTAAATCCCAGAAAAGAAATATTTTTGAAACTGATTTGGTATTTTTTTCATGAAAATAGTCTAGTTATGAGTAAATGAATTAAATATGTTTTGTGAAGTAAGAAAATTGGAAAATAGGATTCTATGACTTTGAGAATTCTATATGAGGTATATGCAAATTTTGGATGAGGGTTTTGATTATTGGTGATAAAATCTTATGAGTTTGGTATTTTAGAATGATTAAATGTATTATTTAGTAAAGTGTAAACAATTTAAATAAATTGTTTATAAGCTTAAGAAATATTATTCTTTCAATATCATTATACCGAAATATTAGTATGTATTTTATTGTGAAATTTCTAGCTTTTTGTGTCGAGTTTACTATTTATGAGTTACTATTCACGAGTTACTATTCATGAGTTACTATTCACGATAAAAATTAGTTTCTTTTTCTAACCAAATTATTGTTGATTTACGAATATTACTCTTGAGATTAAAACTAGATGTTGATCATATTATTTTTATTATTATATATAACATTTTTATAACCCTAATAATGATATTTCTCTTTGACTTGAGTGTAAAGATGGGTAGATTTTTGGTATGATCATGACTATGGGTTATCTTTGGCCAGTAGTGCAAAGTTGAATCGTTGATTGGTATGATCATGACCATTGAATTTATAAGTGAATATCTTTAGCTTAAGTGCAAAGGTGAATTGATCAACATGGTTATAATTATTGTTTATATAAATTCTGAAATAATTATATATTTCTTTGAGATATTAATATCTTTGGCCTGTAGTGCAAAGATGAAATATTGATGAATATCTTTGGCCTGTAGTGCAAAGATGAATTGTTAATGAATATCTTTAGCCCGTAGTGCAAAGATGACATGTTTTTGAATATCTTTGGCCAGTAGTGCAAAGATGAACAGATGTTGAGATAAACATGATCAACTGGTGATACAAATGAATATCTTTGGCCGTAGTGCAAAGATGAAGTTATTAGTATGATTATGAACAGGAAATGTGATTTGGTGTAACCATGATCTTTGATGTTTCAGGTAAAGATAGGTGATAAAAATTATCTTCGTCCTGGATGAGAAGAGGAATTTAGAACTACAGTTATGATTATGAGTTATTCATATGATTGTGGACCAGAATTGTTGATTGATGTTACAGGGATAAAACATTGTTGATGGATTTTTAACATGGAGAAGATGATAGACTTTATAGTCTATTTGACTTTTCTAATGGATTGCTCGTTCCGCTGCAACTATGGTTGAAATTTTTATCATTTACCATATGTTCTAAATCTCTGATTTATTATTGATGAAGACTATTGATAATTTAATTATCTTTAGTCATGATATACTTTACTGAGCTAGTTGTGCTAACCCTTTTGCTTCACAATTCCTTTCAGGTAATAAGAGTGTAGCTGGGTCGAGCGAGGGTAACGGGGAAATAGAACGGTGGTCTCTAGCTGTGGATGTTCTCCCGAAGCAGTATAGAAAAGTTTATTTAGTAGTTTTATTTGGTGAATCCAATAGGGTAAGGTGTACCCAACGTTGAAAGGGTGGTTTGCCACTATCATACAAGATGTCTAACGACATACAACCTCGTGTCATCATAAGACAGGGATGTGCTCATCCACTTGCTGAGTATATATACGAGCACTATCTATATAATCTTGGTATTTGTTTGAAGTATAATTCTCAATTAGAGACAGTAGAGATAATGATATGTCAAGAGAAGACTCACCATTGGGAAGAATATGATAGTAATCTTCTCGTTTTTCTTTGGGGTCTATTGGGTCAACCAAGGATAATTCTGTGGCCATATGATATCTATCATAACCTAAACGCATGGCCTCCCATGTACGAAGGTTTCCTTGAGCACTTCCCAAAGATTCTAGTTTCTAAAACAGTTTTTGACTGTACCTTTATGTAAGGTACCTTTGTGAGGTGCTGATACATGATGGTGTCCAATGTCATATTTGGTATATATTTGTATCCAAACTCACAGCATATGTGTTGTTATATTTTGTATGATAATTGTTGTAATAAAGTTGTAGTTATTTTTTGTACCATGTATTTGACGACTCAGAATGGGTTGGGTGGAATGGACCTATTTTGGGGTTGTCACATTTAGTATCAGAGCTTAGGGATATGTTCTCTAGCGGAGATCGGAGAATATAACTAGGAGGGGAGAGATGAATAAATCCTTCGCTAGTGTGTCCTACCTAAGCTTATTTGTTGGTCAATCATAATATCGGGATATTATGTGATATGTTAATTTGTTAAATTAACCCTTGTTTTGAATCTGTATTCTAGAATGATATTTAAAATACAGGAGATGAGCAATAGAGAAATTATGATGACAGGGAAGATGGAATCTGAAATGAAAGGAAGGTATTCTCAATTCTTTGAAATACTAGGTACGTAAATTTCGAGGACGAAATTTCATAAGGATGGGAGATTGTAAGATCCCGAATTTTATAAAATAAAAGTATTCAATTTTTTTCTTATAATTACTATTCAGTAAATGGTTAAATTGATAAAAGTTTAAAGTTATGGGTGAAATGTGAATTTTTTTTCAAAATAAGCAAGTGGTTATAAAATAATCATTGTTGTCTGGGAATATTCGTCTGGTCGTGGAATATTCTTTCTGTCGGGAAATATTCGTACGATGGCGCAGATATTTATGGGCCCCATAACGAATAACTGTCGGGTGAAGAAAACGACAAATTTGAGTTTTTACAAATAACGGCGTAGTTATTACCGTTAACACTGTTGGAATACCCGGTGGTTAAAATACAGTAATACGCGTTATTGCACAGTAGCACACGGTATTGCATAGCATTTTTGAAATTATTGATTCTTACGTAAGAAGACACTACTCAATAATTGTTACAGTAATTGCTGTTCAATATTTTATTTTATTGATTCAATAATTGCTACGTTGAAATTTTATATTATTGTTATTTCAATAATTGTTGCTGCACAGTATTTTCCTTTATCAGATCAATAATTCATATTATTTAAATAATATTATTAGATAACATTATTGGCAATGTCTAGAAAGTTCTGTCTAAGGAGAGGTTTGGTCATCTAATTGTGCGCCAGTAAAGAGAAATCCTTATTGGAAAGCCATCTCTTTCCTGGGAACGGCCTGGTTGTCATAAATGTGATTCTGTAATATTATTTGTGAAATAATTAATTATTGATTCATATGATAAGGAAATATTTATTTTATGTGGATATAAATGAGGGATATATTTTTGTGGTTAAAAATGAAGGAGTTAATGTTGATGTGTTTTATCTGTATTTTTGTCAGAACGGAGGTATTGAAAATTAAATTAGGGTTTTTGAGATATTTTGCGAGGGTTATAGTTTTTAATCCGACCGTTGGATCGTGATAATTTTTGGATATGTTATACATATATAAGTTGAGTATATGCCCACAAATTTTGAACCGTTAAAAATGAATGTATGATTTATTATGAATTTTACAAGATGACTGGTTCAGAAATTGTTGAATTTTCGGAGTTTATCATTTTGATGGAAAATTCTAGAATTGGTGGGCCCCACTTGTGGTTGGTGAAGAAATGTGCTGAATTATATTTCAAATGTGGTGGGTGGAAATAGTAGCAGGTAAAGCCATCAGGTTGCAGGTCAAGCCTATTAAAATTTTTCTATAAATAGAGGGCTAAGTTAGAATTGAAAATCACACCAGAAACAAGTTTTATCTCTTTCCCTCTCTAGATTATTGAGTATATTTTGTGAGTATTTAGATATTTTGAGAGTTTCTATTCTTCAGTGCAAGTTTCTTTCAGCCTTATACCGATCAGAAGTACTGCTCTTTTGAGATAAGGGATAGTAAGGGATTTTAAGGGTTGTTATATTTTCCAGTTTCGTAATTTTTCTGACTTTCAAAAATTCTAGAAAATTTTGAAATGATATTTTGATGAGTTTTCTTGATTGTGTCCAAAAATGGTGATTTTTGGATGTATAGATTAAGAGTTATGAATTTTATAAGAAAAGACTATTTTAAAAGTAACCGCTTATAATTCCTTGTGGTTAACTCCAAAGTTGATGAAATTTTTATTGGGAGTACATGTATATGATAGAAGTATACTCTGTGAATTTCAGAATTTTTAGATAAAAGTAAAATTTTTGATAAATGTCTAAATATTCGGCTGTTTTGGCGATATGAAAAATAGTAAATGACTTTTAAAAATTCTGAGAAAAATATATGTTTACTATGGGACTATATTATGCTAAATCCCAGAAAAGAAATATTTTTGGAACAAGAAATGTGATTTGGTGTAACCATGATCTTTGATGTTTCAGGTAAAGATAGGTGATGAAAATTATCTTCGTCCTGGATGAGAAGAGGAATTTAGAACTACAGTTATGATTATGAGTTATTCATATGATTGCGGACCAGAATTGTTGATTGATGTTACAGGGATAAAACATTGTTGATAGATTTTTAACATGGAGAATATAATAGACTTTATAGTTTATTTGACTCTTCTAATGGATTGCTCGTTCCGCTGTAACTATGGTTAAAATTTTTATCATTTACCATATGTTCTAAATCTCTGATTTATTATTGATGAAGGCTATTGATAATTTAATTATCTTTAGTCATGATATACTTTACTGAGCTAGTTGTGCTCACCCTTTTGCTTCACAATTCCTTTCAGGAAATAAGAGTGTAGCTGGGTCGAGCGAGGGTAACGGAGAAATAGAACGGTGGTCTCTAGCTGTGGATGTTCTCCCGAAGTAGTATAGAAAAGTTCATTTAGTAGTTTTATTTGGTGAATCCAATAGGGTAAGGTGTACCCAACGTTGGAAGGGTGGTTTGCCACTATCATACAAGATGTCTAACGACATACAACCTCGTGTCATCATAAGACAGGGATGTTCTCATCCACTTACTAAGTATATATACGAGCACTACCTATATAATCTTGGTGTTTGTTTGAAGTATAATTCTTAATTAGAGACAGTAGAGATAATGATATGTCAAGAGAAGACTCACCTTTGGGAAGAATATGATAGTAATCTTCTCGTTTTTCTTTGGGGTCTATTGGGTCAACCAAGGATAATTCTGTGGCCATATGATATCTATCATAACCTAGACGCATGGCCTCCCATGTACGAAGGTTTCCTTGAGCACTTCCCAAAGATTCTAGTTTCTAAAACAGTTTTTGACTGTACTTTTATGTAAGGTACCTTTGTGAGGTGCTGATACATGATGGTGTCCAATGTCACATTTGGTATATATTTTTATCCAAACTCACAGCATATGTGTTGTTGTATTTTGTACGACAATTGTTGTAATAAAGTTATAGTTATTTTCTGTACCATGTATTTGACGACTCAGAATGGGTTGGATGGAATGGACCTATTTTAGGGTTGTCACATCAACCAAGGATAATTCTGTGGACATATTATATCTATCATAACCTGGAAGCATGGCCTCCCATGTACGAAGGTTTCCTTGAGCACTTCCCAAAGATTCTAATTTTTAAAATAGTTTTTGACTATACCTTTATGTAGGTATCACTGTGAGGTGTTGTCCACTGATGGGATATTTGTCATATTACAGTTGGGACACGAGTCACAGTTGGTATATATTTATATCCAAACTCACAGCATATGTGTTGTTGTATTTTGTACGACAATTGTTGTAATAAAGTTGTAGTTGTTTTCTATACCATGTATTTGGCGACTCAGAATAGGTTGGGTGAAATGAACCTATTTTGGGGTTGTCACATATGATCTCTGGCGGAGATCGAGGAATAGAACTAGGAGGGAAGAGACGAGTAAATCCTTCACTAGTGTGTCCTACCTAAGCTTATTTGTTGGTTGGTCAGAATATAGGGATATTATGTGATATGTTAATTTCTTTAATCAACCCTTGTTTTATGATAATATTTGAGAATGGCAACTGAGAATGTTAACAGTGGAGTAAATGAGACCGTGGAGACACCTTTACTCACCAATGAGGAGAACGTGCAACAGGCCGGCAATGTTCCTCCTGTAAATAATATCACTGAGCAGACGATGAACGATGAGATGGTTAGAAGCATTTTGCGGTTCATGCAAAACCAAACGAAGGAGACTCTTGTTCAAAATACAGGTAGAAACAATGGCAGCGCATAGCTGGTCACAGCCAAGCAGTTCAAAGAGTTGGGACCACCAGAATTCTGGAAAAAGCCGGATCCGATTAAGGCAGAAACGTGGGTCAAGCAAATTACCAAGATATTCGATGTCTTGGGATACACGGAGGAACAGAAGGTTCCATTCGCCACTTTTATGTTCCGTAATGAGGCATATTACTGGAAGGAATATGTGAAGCGTACCCATCCAGCTGCACTCAACATGTCTTGGGAGACATTTCAAAAACTGTTCAATGACAAATACTTTCCTGAAAGTGTTCGTCATATGAAAGAGGTGGAGTTTATTAGACTGGAACAGAACAACATGACGGTGTCCCAGTACGAGGCGAAGTTTGCGGAGTTATCTAGGTTTGCACCTCATTTGGTGGAGAATGAGGATCGTATGACGCGGATGTTTTTGAGATGTTTGAAACCCGACATACGTCAGTATCTCATTTCTCATAAATATTCTCTATATTCAGATGTTGTCAACATGGCTCAATTATTAGAGCGAGATAATGAGTACGTTCAACAGAGGGACCATAACCAGGGTCATACCGGTGACAACAGTCATCGGAGCAACGATAACCAGCGGGGAAAGAAAAATACAGACAAAAGCGGTAACCACTCTGGTGGTAATCATGGCCATAATAATAGATGAAGCGAGTCGGGAGGAGATTTTAAAAAGAGAAGGTACAACAATGACAATGTGAAGACGTCAACACCAGCATCAACTGGTTCTAAGGGAGGAGAACTGTAAGACCCCAACTTTTATGAATAAAGATTAATTTCTCTCGAAATATATTTTTGAATATTATGATGTGGATATAATATAATGTTATAGTTGTGGGTAATATTTGTAAATTTTGCAAAGCAAGTGGTTATATAATATTTGATTGGTCGGGAAATATTCATTTTAACAGGGAATATTCGTACGACGGCATAATCATTGGTGGACCCCACAACGGAAGTATTGTCGTAGTAAGAAAACGACAAAATTATCTTTTTATAAAAATAACGACGGAAGTGTTACCGTTAAAACTGTTGAACTACCCGGTAGTAAAAGTACAGTAATACGCGTGGTTGCATAGTAGCACACGGTATTGGTTATTGATGCTTACATGAGAAGTCACTCAGTAATACTCAATTATTGCTACAGCAATTGCTGCATCATATCTCTCATATTATTGATTCGATTATTGTCACAGTATCATCTGCATAATATGTTATATTATTAAATCAATAATTGAGATGACAAAGTTATTCATATTATTAAATTACAATGTTTACAATGTCTAGAAGTTCTGCCAAGGAGAGATTTGGTCACCTAATTGCGCGTTAATAGGAGAAATCCTTATTGGAAAGCCCCCTCTTTCCTGAAAACGACCTGGTTGTTAAATATTATAAGTTATAATATTAATGATGAATAAGTTCGTGTTGATTAAAGATGAATTTGATAGTTTC
Source organism: Panax notoginseng (assembly GCA_016801055.1). Classification (NCBI taxonomy): domain Eukaryota; kingdom Viridiplantae; phylum Streptophyta; class Magnoliopsida; order Apiales; family Araliaceae; genus Panax; species Panax notoginseng. Next base: position 28,739,392 of record CM029019.1, read on the forward strand.
ATTGTGTCAAAATTATTTGTGTTAGTGAAAATCGATATTTATTTTGATAATAATTGATGTCTGGAGGTTATATTGTTCAATCGGGTATTCGGAGCACTTTTCGTGTCAGAGTACTATTCACGAGTTACTATTCACGGGTTACTATTCACCCAAAAAATATATTTCTTTTTGGTCCAAATTATTTTGGGTACAATAATATTCTATGAGGAGATGTGCTAATTTTTCAGACCGTTGGTTGAAATTATAATAGTAAATCAGTATGGATCGTTGATTTAAAGTTTTAATAGTAACTTGTCCCTTCAGTTTTTCAAGAGTTATTTGTCCCTTCAGTTTTTCAAGAGTTATTTGCCTCTTCGGTGTTTCAAGAGTTAATTGCCCCTTCACAAATAGTAGTTGTCTCTTCAATATTATCAAGAGTCATTTTGACCCTTCGTTAAGACCAAGAGCCACTTTCACTTCTTCTATAAATAGAAGTTCATTCCTTCGTTATTTCTTACAAATTCACTGAAACTCTAGAGAGAGAAACTATAGAGAGAAAGAAGAAAAGTATTCTGCTACTTCACTTTTTCAATATCAAGTTTCTTCTAAGGTAAGGGGTATTATTTCTTTCGTATTCATGAAGAAAACTTCTGTTATTTCATTCTTATTATTCTATTGGAATAACATGTATACGTGGACTATCGTATACATGGTGAAATTCTTTTGTTATTCTATTCCTCATTATTATGTTGGAATAACCTGTTTATGCGAAGTACCGCATATATGGTGAAATTCTTCTATTATTTCGTTCTTTATTATTCTGTCGGAATATCCTGTCTGTGCGTTTATGTCGGACCTGGTTCCATTATTTATTATTCTATCGGAATATCCTGTCTGTGCGTTTACGCCGGACCTGGTTCCATTATTTATCATTCTGTCAGAATATTCTGTATGTGCGTTACGCATGACCTGGTTCCATTATTTATTATTCTGTTGGGAATAACATGTCTTTGCAGTCTATCGCACGCATGGTGAATCCTTCTGTTATTCCATTTTTTATTATTCTGTTGGAATAACCTGTCTATGTGGATTACCATATGCATGGCGAATGATCCTTTGTATTCATTCCTTATTAAATTGTGGAAATGATCTGTATACGTGGATTACCGCATAGCGGGTGAAAATCCATTTGCATTTTTATACATTCTATTATACTCAGTTGGTTAAAGTTTTGGCTTCTATATTCCTTAAAATTAGTGAAATATCATGGATATTTGCGCTTCATCCAGTATCTTTTCGTGAAAATATTCTTTTGAGCATTCTTGAATTTTACTCCACAAAGCAGTATCATGTTGACAATTTTGACGTTATTGAGTTCAGGATAAATTAACTTATTAATCTTTAAAATTTATTCTTGAACTTGTTTTATTGAATTATTATGTCATTGTTATCATCCTCATGCTTATATTGTAATGAAAGTCATCTTTAGCTTACGTGCATAGATGGACTTAGTGTGATTATGACCAGGGATCATTCGGTATAATCATGACCTGTAATGTTATAAATGATGTGGTAAAAGTCCTCAGTGACCTGTAATGCATTGATAGACAGTTTTTGGTATAATTATGACCATGGATTATTAGGTATAGTCATGACCGTTGATGATTTAATGAATATCCTTGGCCCGTAATACAGGGATGATTAGATGATGTGGCTTATTTATTAAGCTGAGTCTCAACGATAAAAATTGATGAAAACATTTTAAATCATAGAAGATAGTAGATATGATGCTCTACTTGACTCTTCTAATGGATTGCTTATTCCGCTGCAGTTAAACTTGATGTCTATTATATTTTATCAGTTTAACATTGTTGAAGACTATTGATAATTTATTCTGCATTATCTTAGTCATAATATTTCTTACTGGGCTAGTTGAGCTCACCCTTTCTTTCACTATTCTCTTCAGGAAATGAGAATATAGTTGGGACGAGTTGCTGAAAGGAGTGACAGTCCAGATGATAGCATTAGTAGTCCTCACTATTCTGTTAAATAATATGACAATAAATGTAATGAGGACTCCTTTGAGTGTGGATATTGTCTAGATGACAATATTCCTATTAAAACTCTCAGTTTATGTATTGTCGTATATTACACGACGGTTGTATTTATATTCTGTACCATGTATTTGGCGACTCAAGATAGGTGATGTATACCTATTTTGGGGGCGTCACAAGAACGACCACCGGTCGTATGCTATAAATGCGAGAAAGAGGGACATATCAGCCCAAACTACCCACAACAGTTTAAGGTATGTTATAATTGTGGAAAGGAAGGATATATCGCTCGAGATTGTACTGTAGCGAAACCAAGTTCAGCGGGGATGGTGACTGAAAAGGCTGTCCCAAAAAAGTCAAAGTCAACGGTTCCTGGAAGAGCGTTTGTTGTGACTGGTCAAAATGCAAGGAACCAAAACGAGGTGATCACGGGTAAGCTAATCATAAATTCTTGCGAAGTTTATACATTACTAGATACCGGTTCTATCCATTCATTTATCTCTCATGCGTGTGCTCAACGTTTAAACTTGACTCCGGAGAAATTAGACTTTGATTTATCTGTGGAGACTCCGTTAGGAGAAACTTTCATTACATCCACTGTTTATAAATCTTGTTTGATCCAAGTTGGCACCATCATATTACTTGTGGATCTTATCTCTTTAAAGATACTTGTTTTTGACGTGATTTTAGGAATTGATTGGTTAACTACTCATCATGCCAAAATTGATTGTTTTCATAAGGTTATTAGTTTTCATATTCCTAATCAACCTGTTATTCGAATTCAAGCAACTAAACCACTAAAGTCAATCGCTGTCATATCAAATCATAAAGCCATTCGTTTATTAAAAAACGGATGTTAAGCTTTCTTAGCCCATGTCATGGACTTTAACAAAAACACGTCAGATTTGAATAATATTTCTGTTGTTAGTGAATTTCCTGAAGAACTTCCCGGTCTACCCCCAGAACGTGAAGTTGAATTCTTTATTGACCTTGAACCTGGTACAAAGCCCATTTCTAAAACCCCATATCGAATGGCTCCTATTGAACTTCAGGAGTTAAAGGTCCAACTACAAGAGTTGTTGGACATCGGTTTCATTCGTCCTAGTACATCTCCTTGGGGTGCTCCTATTTTATTCATAAAGAAGAAAGACGGGAGTATGCAACTTTGTATTGATTACCGGGAATTGAACCATGTTACCATCAAGAATAGGTATCCGCTACCTCGCATTGATGACCTGTTTGACCAGTTGCAAGGAGCACAATTCTTTTCAAGGATCGATCTTCGTTCTGGATATCATCTGCTGAAGATTAGAATTGAGGATATTCCGAAGACTGCCTTCAGAACTCGGTATGGGCATTATGAATTCCTAGTCATATCTTTTGGATTGACTAATGCTCTTGCGACTTTCATGGATATGATGAACCGAGTATTCAAGAAATATTTGGATCAGTTCGTTGTTGTCTTTATTGATGACATCCTCATATATTCCAAAAGTCGTGAAGATCATGAGCACAATTTGAAGCTGGTACTCCAAAGACTTCGTGAAAATAAGCTATATGCCAAGTTGAAGAAATGCGAGTTCTGGCTTGAGGAAGTAGTATTCCTTGGGCACGTGGTGCCAAAACATAGAGTATCTGTTGACCCGGCTAAGATTGAAGCAATACAAAGTTGGGAGCAACCGAAGTCGGTGACCGAAGTACGTAGCTTTCTGGGTTTAGCTGGTTATTATCGGAGATTCGTGGAAGGATTTTCTCGAATCGCTACTTCGTTAACTCAGCTGACTCGGAAAGATACAAATTTCGTATGGAGCGAGGAATACGAGAAGAGTTTTCAAGAGCTTAAGAGGAGACTCATTTCGGCACCTGTTCTGACAATACCATCTGGTTCTGATGGATTTGTTATCTACAGCGATGCTTCAGACAAAGGGTTAGGATGTGTTCTCATGCAACATGGGAAGGTCATAGCCTATGCCTCGTGACAACTCAAAGAATATGAGAGGAATTACCCTACTCATGATTTAGAGTTGGCAGCAGTCGTTTTCGCGTTGAAAATCTGGAGGCACTATCTATATGGAGAGAAAGTGGAGATATATTCAGACCATAAAAGCCTCAAATATTTCTTCACCTAAAAGGAACTCAATATGTGGCAACGACGTTGGCTCGAGCTGTTGAAACACTATGACTATACCATTCAATACCATCCTGGAAAAATGAACGTGGTAGCTGACGCATTAAGTAGAAGATTATATGCGAGAATGGGTGCGATGATGTCAACACAAAGGCCCATTTTGTGTGATTTACAAAAGATGAAGATAGAATTCAAAACTCCGAGGACCCATGCGATGATGTCAAGTATACACATAGAACCAACTTTAATCTATAAAGTTAAAGTTGCTCAAGCCACAGACCCGGAGCTGATGCGTATGAAGAAGAAAGTGCAAGAAGGTGCTATTCTAGAAGCAAGAATCGATGAAGAAGGAATACTTCGAGTCAACTCCAGACTTTGCGTTCCTAACGATTCTAACTTAAAACATAGAATCATGATGGAGGCACACAACACACCGTTTGTAATTCACCCTGGAAATACCAAAATGTATCGTGATCTTCGACATACATTTTGGTGCAATATGAAGAGAGAGATCGTGAAGTTTATCTCGAGGTGTTTAACTTGTCAACGGGTAAAGGCGGAGCATCAAGTGCCGAAGGGTCCATTGCAAACACTTGAGATTCCAAAATGGAAGTGGGAATACGTTACCATGGATTTCATTACGGGTCTTCCAAAGGTTTCTCATGGCATAGATGCTATTTGGGTTATTGTTGATAGATTAACCAAGTCTGCTCATTTCTTGCCGATACGGGAGACTTATTCCCTTGAACGTCTTGCTCTTATGTACGTGAATGAGATTATGAGGTTGCATGGCATGCCAATATCCATAGTTTCGGATCGTGACCTAAGATTCACTTCACGATTTTGGGTTAGCTTGCAAAAAGCTTTGGGCACGGATTTACGATTCAGTTCGGCATACCATCCTCAAACGGACGGACAATCAGAGAGGACTATTCAAACTCTTGAAGATCTATTAAGTCTATATGTCCTACACTTCAAAGGGAGTTGGGATAAGTATTTACCATTGGTGGAGTTCTCTTACAACAACAGTTATCAGGCAAGTATAGGTGTGGCTCCATTCAAAGCATTGTATGGACAAAAGTATCGCTCTCCAGTATGTTGGGATGAGGTGGGTGAAGCAACATTGTTGGGACCAGAGTTGGTACGTATGACTACAGAAAAGATCCAAATGATTCGACAACGTATACAAATGGCACAGGATCGACAAAAGAGTTATGCGGATCTTCATCGAAAGGATGTGAAATTTAGTATTGGGGATCATGTATTGTTGCGAGTTGCTCCATGGAAGGGAGTTACAAGATTTGGGAAGAGAGAAAAGCTCAATCCACAATTTATTGATCAATTTCAAATTCTTGACCGAGTAGGAAATGTGGCCTATTGACTTGCGTTACCTCCAAGCATGTCTCGTGTTCATAATATTTTTCATATATCTGTACTTCGTAAATATGTAAAAGAATCAAACCACATTATTGAGTTAGAACCAGACGAGATAGCTGAAGACTTAACATACGAGGAGATACCTATTAAGATCTTGGATAGAAAAGAGCATGTCCTACGCACAAAGGTCATACCACAAGTCAAAGTTTTGTGGAGGAACCATGCTATTGAGGAAATGACCTGGGAATTGGAAACAAAAATGAAAGCGAGGTACCCTCACCTTTTCAAAACACAAGGTACGTACGTCAATTTCGAGGACGAAATTTCATAAGGAGGGGAGGTTGTAAGACCCCAACTTTTCATAAATGAAATTGAATTTCCTCTATTTATTATTTTGAAATAGTAAGAGTTGATTTGATTAATGTGGTTAGTTATGGGTAAAATGCGCTAATATTTTAAATAAGTGGTTATAAAATATTCATTTTGTTGGTGAATATTCGTTTGGTTGTGGAATATTCTTGCTGTCGGGGAATATTCGTACGACGGCGCAGCCTTGTGTGGGCCTCATAACGAAAAGCGATTAGATGAAGAAAATGACAAGTACAAGTTTTTATAAATAACGGCGTAGTTGTTACCGTTAACACTGTTAGAATACCCAGTGGTTAAAACACAGTAATACGCGGTGTTGTACAGTAGCACACGGTATTGCACCAATCATTGATTCTTATGTAAGAAGTCGCTACTTAATAATTATTACAGTAATTACTGTTCAATATTTTATTTTATTGATTTAATAATTGCTACGTTGATATTTTATATTATTGTTGTTTCAATAAATGTCACTACACAGTATTTTTCATTATCAGATCAATAATTCATATTATTTGAATAATATTATTAGATAGCATTATTGACAATGACTAGAAAGTTCTGTCTAAGGAGAGGTTTGTCATTTAATTGCACGCCAGTAAGGAGAAATCCTTATTGGAAAGCCCCTTCTTTCCTGGGAACGGTCTGGTTGTCAGTATTGTGATTCTGTAATATTATTTGTGAATAATTAATTATTGATTTATATGATAAGGAAAATATTTATTTTATGTGAATATAAATGGAGGAATTTTTAGAAAAGTGACAAATGTTGAAAATTGATATTTTATCTTTTCTGATAAAATAATTCATTATATTTTAATAATATAATAATAGAGATATTTTTACAATGAATGTGTGATATATGAATAAATGAGGAGGAAGAGTATTTTTATTACAAAAAATATTTAACACATATTTTGTATGTTGGTGGACCCCATTTCTTGAGTGAAATTTGATTATAGCCCGTAAAATCGTCCGTATGTGGATTTCGGTCAATTTTTATTTGGAATTTGGAAAAATTTAAACTTACAAAGTTGTAGAAAATTGAATTTCCTATGGAATGGACATAAGATTCAAATTTTTCTGATAAAAAGGCTATTTATTATGAATTATTGAAGTTCCGAAATAATTAATTTTTGGAGTTTAAAATAATTTTTTCATGAAAAACGTTTTTTGTGAGATGGAGGGCCCCACTTGTGTGGTTAATGTGCTGAAATTGGATTGTCAAAGTGGGCGTAGGAAATTTATATAAATATATTAATATTTTATTAAATTTTCTGCTTTGGTATTCTAAGCAATTTCCTATAAATAGGGTGCTTAGGTTAGAATTGAAAATCACACCAGAAATTGAAATTTTCTCTCTCTGTATTATAGAGCGTATTCTTGTGAGTATTTTGATACTTTGAGTGTTGTTATACTGTGTAAGTTCCTTCAGCACTATATCCAATGTTCTAGTCAGAAGTACTGTCTTTTTGGAGGTAAGGGATGTTATTTTTTTTAAATGATATTATTTCTTTCAATATCATTATGCCGGAATATTGATAAGATTTTTCTTGTGACATTCTTGTCTTTTTGTGTCGGGATTACTATTCACGTATACGGTACTATTCACGTATACTGCACTATTCACAAAAAAAATAAAATTTTCTCTTCTTTGTCCCGGATGTCTATTTGAGTTACTAGCTTTGATTGTATCCATGTTTTGATCTTTATTCTTGAATTTTACTCCACTATGATATATTATGGGGTATTTTTGAACATGGATAAACTGAAGTACGAATCCCTAATATTTGTTCTTTTGTCTCACTGGATTCATTTTTTTAAAAATATTTTTCATCATCCTCAGTCCTAAATGATGATATTATTGAATATCTTTGGTCTGTAGTACAAAGATGAATGATTAACTGATGAATATCTTTGGCCCGTAGTGCAAAGATGAACAGGTGTTTAGATGAACATGACCAATTGGTGATACAAATGAATATCTTTGGCCTGTAGTGCAAAGATGAATATTTGATTCAAGATGTATATTGATTGATGTTACAGGGATAAAATATTGATGATGGACTTTTAAATCTTAGAAGATTGTAGAATTCATTCTCTATTTAACTCTTCTAATGGATTGTTGTTTTCGCTGTAGTTGTTGATCTAAAATTTGTTGTCTATTATATTCTATCAGATTTTTCCCTGTTGAGGACTAACGATAATTTGTTCTATATTATCTTAGTCATAATATTCTTTACTGGGCTAGTTGAGCTCACTCTTTCCTTTTTGTTCCATTTTTCTTCTTAGGAAGCGAGAATATAGCGGGAAGTAGTCGGGGTGTGGAGTGATGTTCCAAGGCAGTTGTTATTATAGTCCTCACTATTTTGTAAAATAGTGTATCAATAATTGTAATGAAGACTTATTTGAGTGTGGATATTGTCTAGAAGACAATATTTGTATTTTAACTCACAGTTTATGTGTTGTCGTATTTTGCACGATAATTGTATTAATAAAGTTGTAGTTGTATCTGTACCATGTATTTGACGTCTCAGAATATGTGTTGTATACTTATTTTAGGGGCGTCACATATACCAAATCACAGTTCCTGTTCATAATCATACTAATAAATTTATTTTTACACTACAGGCCAAAGATATTCGTCAACAGTTCATCTTTGCACTACTGGCCAAAGATATTTAACAATAAATTATCTTTGCACTACAGGCCAAAAATATTCAACAACAGATCGTCTTTGCACTACAGGCCAAAGATATTAATATCTCAAAGAAATATATAATCATTTCAAAATTTATATAAACAATAATTATAACTATGTTGATCAATTCATCTTTGCACTTAAGCTAAAGATATTTAATTATAAATTCAATGGTCATGATCATACTAGTCTACAATTCAACTTTGCACTAATGGCCAAAGAGAACCAATAGTCACGATCATACCAATAATCTACCCATCTTTACACTCAAGTCAAAGAGAAATTTCATCACCAGGATTATAAAAATGTTATATATGATAATAAAAACAATATGATAAACAACTGCATTTAATTTCAAGAGCTATATTCATAAATTGATGATAATTTGGTCAAAAAAAGAAACAAATTTTGTCGTGAATAGTACCTGTGAATAGTAACTCGTGAATAGTAACTCGTGAATAGTAACTCATATTCGTACATAGTGCCGTATACATAAATAATGTCATATACGTAAAGAGTGCCATATACATGAATAGTGTTGTATACGTGAATAGTGTCGTATACGTGAATAGTGTCGTATACGTGAATAGTAACTCTGACATTAAAAAGGTAAAAATTTCACAATAAAATCCATACCAATATTTCAGTATAATGATATTGAAAGAATAACATCATTAGGAAGAAAATAACATCCCTTACTATCCCTTACAATCCCTTACCTCAAAAGAACCGTACATTCGGATGAAATATCAGGTATAAGGCTGAAAAAAACTTGTACTGTTGAATAGCAACTCACAAAGTATCTAAATACTCACAAAATACGCTCGATAATATAGAGAGAGAAAGAGAGAAAACTTGTTTCTGGTGTGATTTTTAATTCTAACTAAGCACCCTATTTATAGAAAAATGCTTAGAACGTCATAGCAGACTAACCTGCTACCTGATGGCTTTACCTGCTACTATTCAAGCCCACCACTTTTGAAAATAAATTTCAGTACATTTTATTTCTCACCAACCAAAAGTGGGGCCCACCCATATTTTTAATAAAAATATTTTAATTTCTGAAACTTCAATAATTCATAATAAATGGCCCTTTTATCAAAAAAATTCAAATTTCATGTCCTTTTCATAGAAAATTTAATTCTCTACAACTTTGTAAGTTTAAATTTTTTCAAATTTCAAACAGAAAATGCCCGAAAGCCATATACGGCGATTTTTAATACCTCAATTCTGACAAAATACTGATAAAATACCCCAGCATTAATTCCTTCATTTATAACCACATAAAATAAATAAATCCATCATTTATATCCACATAAAATAAATATTTCCTTATCATATAAATTAATAACTAATTATTCACAAATAATATTACAGAATCACAATTATGACAACCAGGCCGTTCCCAGGAAAGAGGGGGCTTTCCGATAAGAATTTCTCCTTACTGGCGCGCAATTAGGTGACCAAACCTCTCCTTAGACAGAACTTCCTTAGACATTGCCAATAATGCTATCTAATAATATTATTCAAATAATATGAATTATTGATTTGATAAAGGAGATACTGTGCAGTGATAATTATTGAAACAACAATAATATAAAATATCAACGCAGCAATTATTGAATCAATAAAATAACATATTGAACAGTAATTACTGTAACAATTATTGAGTAGTGCCTTCTTACGTAAGAATCAATAATTCAAAAATACTGTGCAATACCGTGTGCTACTGTGCAACAACGCGTATTACTTTACTTTACCCACCGGGTATTCCAACAGTGTTAACGATAACGATTACGCCGTTATTTATAAAAACTAAAATTTGTCGTTTTCTTCATCCAACGATTATTCTGTTATGGGGCCCACAAATGGCTGAGCCGTCGTACGAATATTCCCCGACAACAAGAATATTCCACGACCAAACGAATATTTCTCGACAAAATGAATATTTTATAACCACTTGCTTATTTTGAAAAACATTCATATATCACCCTTAACTTTAACTTTTTATCAATTTAACCATTTACTAAATAGAAAAATTGAATACTTTTATTTCATAAAATTCGGGATCTTACAATGACTTTGTTACAAATTAAAAACTAACAGATGAAGGTAACCAATGTAGTTAATCAGTAACCATCAATATAAAAAATCAGTATAAAACACAGTAATATTATGCAGTAACCATGGTAGTATTACACAGTAACCAAGTCAGCATTATACACTAACCAAATCCAGATTAAACAGTAACCAACATATATTTACTTAGTATCCATAACATAAAACATATTTTTTCATGCATTTTACAGCAAAAACAATCAATATAAAAAATATCAATATGTACTTAAAGATTCAACAGTTGCAGGAAGGTAACCAATGTATCTAATAAGTGACCATCAATATAAAAAACATCAGTAGAATATACATTTAAAGTATACAGCAACCAAATAAACATTATACAGTAACCAAATCAATAATAAACAGTAACCAATTTATATGTACTTAGTAACCAGAATATAAAACATATTTTTACATGCATTTTGCAATCAAAACAGTCAGTATACTGACTTTGTGACCAATTAAAGAGCGAAAAACTTAAGAAAGATAATCAATATACGAGTATGTAGTAACCACGGGGTAACTATATGCATATAAACTTAAAACTCAAATACCTCAGTATACAGATCTGTAAAGAATCAATCAACAATCAACAATCAACAATCAGTATAGTACGTAAGTTTCTGGTTACTGATTGTAAATCTAAAGCATAAACATAATGTATAATTACATATGAAACTTCGTAATGCTGTTTGACGATCTCGAAGTTGCTGTTGATCTTCTCTGATTTTTTTTATCTCAAAGCTGCATCGCCGTTAGAGTATTCGTCTTCTCCGATCTGTCGTTGTTCTATTTTTCTTCATTAGTTTGAATTTAGGATCGGTTGTTTGTAAATATGAAAGTCGGTAACTGACGTGTAGGGAGTTAATGTTCCGTAATTTTAGTAACGTAATATTGTATTGCGTTATTTTTGTAATTATTTTGTGGATGTTTTATTTTTGTAATTACTTTCTAATTGTTGTATATTAGTGTTAAAGACCCAAAATAAAATCCACATGAGATGGACCAAAATATCTTTTAATAATTTAACAAATATCTAGTCAGAAAAGGGGGGAGAAAAGATAAAAAAATGCTACCCATCTTTCATTTTTTTACTTCTAATAATTAACAAAATTGAAAAAAGGAACATATAGTGACGCAATTGAATATAATTAGATTGTAACTGATTCAGTTATCATGAAGTTAACTTCATGGTAAGTTGAACAGTTGACCAATACAATGCTGACACGTAGAGAGAGATCACCTCCCGGCCTGCGTATCGACATTGTATTGATCAATTGACCAAAATTAACTTCATACTAACCATTCCTGATTGTAACGATCTAACACAAATATAATTTTAAGGTTAACGTGTCAACAAGAACGGAAAATAAACCCTTTAATCTATAAGAAAAATAAATAACTCACAAAGAGAACTAAAGATAATAATCTCAATTAATCAAAACGTAATTGTTCACGAGCTCTAATAAGTGTATTTATAGTCCTAAACAACTTCCCAACATCAATTAGGATAAAAAAAATTAAAACAACAAAAAATTAAAAAATAATCCAAGTGAAATTCAGATACGGTACACTTAGAAGGGGGTTTGAATAAGTGTGGGAACAAACTATGACCAATATTTAAATTTTATAACAAACTATTGGATTCAACCTACTATATTAATGTATGCAGCTTGCTGAATGAATATGGCCTACCGAATAGACTATTTGAATTTAAGAAAATATCCTGCTGAATTTATAACTTAGTGAAAATACTTGGTGTTAAAGAATTATCTCAAGATAAAGCAAGTATTCAAACTTTAATTATTAAGATAATTAACTAGATTTTGTAAGTGATTAAAGTAAAGCAAGTAATAAAAATAACACCAAAATTTTTTATGTGGTTCAGCTATTACCCTCTATAATAATAGCCTATTCCGCGTCCAATACCAACTAGTATTGGAGACTCACTTTATTTCTTTAAATTGACCCTTGTTACAAAACAAATTCTATCAAAATTTGAATTACAATAATTCTCTTAAGCACTCTTGCTCCTTGTGCACCAATGCACCCCTTAAGCACACATGCTTCCTTGAACCTGTTTGTAATCAAATCTTAATCCACCTGGATTAAATTTCTTTAGACAACACTTAGTCTAAAATATAAGATTACAAACATAGAGGTCTAATGATCAAAGCAAATAACCAATTTAACAATGCAAGGCCCAACTAATGAATGCAATGATCAATTAGTATAAGAGAGAGATATCACCAAAATTAAGCTTACGAAAAATAGCTGATAATAATCTGAATATGATTTACACATTAGCTTAGAATTTGCACCAAGAATAATGGAATAGCTTTTTAAGTATATGAGTACAGATCTTAATTCAAGTGTTGTGTCTATATAACTGATATCAGATTTCTTTTTATAGCCCAATTTATTACCGTTGAACATTAAGATCCGTTATATAAATTATTTACGTTGCCAACAGATAAACCTTGTATAATGTTCCAATGATATTTCGTTGAAATACAACATAACAAATTCAATTATCTTCGGTTGTTAAATATATGATGGACTCTATCAAAGATAAACTAGAAAGATACCAAGTCAGATAGATAACTCAATAGGCTTAGACTTTTCCAATACTTGTAGCAATTATGATTCATAAAATATGTCGCCACTTATTTTTAAATTGAAGCAAGGAATATCATAACATTAATATAGGAGTGTAATATGAACCAACTTTTCAAGATAATGATTATCTTATATTTCCAAGATATATGCAATTAACCCACTATTTGAAAGTAATCATATCTCTGCCGCCACACTCCCAACAACTTTTAAGTTTCTAACAAGTCTGATGCATATGAATTCTTACACACGTGTTATACAAATTTTATAAAATTAGAACTCTTAAAATTTCATAACACATGACAAATTCAATTAATCCGGACAATAATTTTACACATGCATATATAAATACTAACCATCTAAAATCAGTCATGTAATAACAATTAGAAATATATAAAATTCTTAGGCATGCAAAAAATATTAATCTCATTTTAATGCACACATAAAATGTCCTAGAGCCTTGTATTGAAAAATTAAGTATTTGCAATGACCTTACATAATTTTCTTAGGACTCAAATCTTCAAAGTCTTTAGACAACAATCCTTTCACCAATTTTCTGAAATTTCATAATAAACAAATTAGTATACAATATGAAGTCATCATCAAAACAATAATGTTAGAATATTAACAAGTCAACATTCTCCCCCTTTTTGATGATGACAACACCAAAAAATTATTACTCCTCCTGAATTCATGCATATTTTAAAATTTCAGTATAAACTAAACTAATTACCCCATGCCTTATGTTTTAGGCATAACAAATATTAGATAAAATAAAATTTAGAAACATAATATCTAATACTGGCTCCAGCCAAATCGTTTTAAACAACCCATCAAAAACTTAAACAAATATTGGTGCCAACCAAAATCATTTTTAAACAAAATTATCAAAATCATAAAACACATCATCATGAAATCAGCATTCTTCGTACTTCTTCTTCACAGCAACTCATCTAACGTCTCCCCCTTTGTTATCAACAAAAAGTCATTAGATGTCAATGTCGTCAACATGTATCACAGGCAGAGGACGAGAAGTGAAATAGAGACGATGGAGAAGACGATGAATCCTTTCTTCCATAGAAAATTCATGAGCAAACCTAGGAGGACGAGGAATAAAGGTCTCATTGGGTAGAGGAAGGTCTAGAAAATCTCCAACATACTCAGCCATCCAATTGCATCGAGGCCATTCCGGGACTGGAGAGTGCATCCTACCAAAATACAGCTGCCTACTAACATCATTCATACGATGAGCTATAAAGTCAGCAAATTCTCCAATTTGGTAACTAACAAACTTAAGCTCTTGACTTAATTGACAAGAATTCCTATTAATCTTCATGTGAAGAGATTCAACCATAGCCATTGTGTGCAACTCAAAACCAGCTTGTAAATTTATAAACTCATCTTCTATTTGAGAAAAACACTTGTTCAAATCATTGGCCCGAATAGGCAGTTTTCCTTTTTCCAAAACCAAAAGCCTTTGTTTAACATCAAGAATATCAGTACGCATAAGCTCTTGATTGTTGAGAATTTGAGTCAATAAATTGACTACTTCTGGAGATGAGACTGATGAAGTAGGAAGTGTAGATGAAGTAGGATTATCAGATGGTAAAGCGGACGAGACAAAACTTGGTGGAAGAGGAATAAGATCAGGAATAATGCGAATAAATAGACCATCAACAAACAAAATATGAGATTGTTTCAAATTAGCAGAATCAATGAATTCATTGTGTGACACCACAATTTCATCATCAAGAAAGATTTTAAAATGCTGAAACATTTTTGTCAGAAATAATCAATAAACACTTTTTAACTTGCCGAATACAACTTAGCATGTGGGACAACATCATGAGAGAGTAAATAAAACTAACACCCTTTAAAATCATTGCAACAACCACAAGATCTTGATAAGTAAAATCTTCTACACGTACCACCTACTCATGGAAACAGATTATAACGGAGTAATTTGTGTAAAATGCATGCGGTTGGACAAACGTCAATGGTTTTAGGAGTGAACAGAGTTTATAAAGATGAATCATTCATCACAGTGCAAAGTTGCTCGAGGGGAGGAAAGGGTATATTAGCAGTACCTTTTAGGGTGAAAGGACAAGTGTGACGCCCCCCAAAATTAGGTATACATCACCCATTCTGAGTCGCCAGATACATGGTACAAAATTTAAATACAACTTCATTTATACAACTGTTGAGCTGTCGTATAGAATACGACCACAGTTAACTATGAGTTTTAATACAAATGTATGTAACTCTCATGGTACCTCGACCACAACCTTACAATGATACTTTACATAAAAGTATAGTCAAAAACTATTTTAGAAATTAAAATCTTTAGAAAGTGCTCAAGGAAACCTTCGTACATGGGAGGTCATGCGTCTATGTTATGATAGATATCATATGTCCACAGAATTATCCTTGGTTGACCCAAAAGTCCCCAAAGAAAAACAAGAAGATTACTATCATTTTCTTTCCAATGGCGAGTCTTCTCTTGACATATAAATATCTCCGTTGTCTCCAAGTGAAAATTATACTTCAAATAAACTCCAAGATCATATAGGTAGTGCTCGTAGATATATTCAGCAAGTGGATGTGCACAACCATGTCTTATGAGAACACAAGGTTGTATGTCATTAGACATCTTGTATGATAGTGGAAAAATACCCTTTCAAAGTTGGGTTCGCCTCACCCTATTTGATTCACCAAATATAACTACTAAATGATGTATAGAATACAACACACTTTTCTATACTATTTAGGGAGAACCTCCACACCTAGAGACCACCGTTCTATTCCCCTGTTATCCCCACTCGACCCGCCAATACTCTTATTACCTGAAAGGAATTGTGAAGCAGAAAGGGTGAGCACAACTAGCCCAGTAAAGAATATCATGACTAAAGCTAATTTACACCATCAATAGCCTTCATCATTAATAAATCAGAGATTTAGAACATATGGTAGATGATAAAAGTTTTCAAACATAGTTGCAGCGGAACGAGCAATCCATTAGAAGAGTCAAATAGACCATCAGGTCTATTATCTTCTCCATGTTAAAAGTCCACCAATAATGCTTTATCCCTGTAACATCAATCAACAATTCCTGTCCACAATCATATGAATAACTCATAATCATAATTGTGATTCTAAATTCCTCTTCGTACCCAAAACGAAGATAATTTTTATCACCTATCTTTACTTGAAACATCAAAAATCATGGTTATACCAAATCACAATTCCTGCTTATAATCATATTAATAAATTCATCTTTGCACTACGGCCAAAGATATTTATTAACAATTCATCTCTGCACTACAAGCCAAAGATATACAACTGTATTTTAGAAGAGTCAAGTAGCTAGAGCATGATGTCTACTATCTTCTACAAATTAAAAGTGTATAACCAATATTTTATCGCTGAGACTCAACTTAATAAATAATTCACATCATCAAATTATACATGCACTACGGCCAATGATATTCGTTAGTATCACATCCATGAATTATCCATGTACTACGGCCAAAGATATTCATTATTATCACATCCATGAATTAATATTTCATCGCTGAGACTCAGCTCAAAAATTAATCCACATCATCGAATCATCCTTGCACTACGGCCAAGGATATTCTTTAGTGTCACGACCACAATTATTCATGCACTACGGGCCAAAGATAATCGTGTTTTCATCAACGATCCTGATCATGCCATAAAACAATTCATCTTTGTACCCTTAGCCGAAGAGAATCCATAGTCATAATCATACCAAAAACTGTCCATCAATGCACTACGGGCCAATGAGGACTTTTTTTACATCATTTGTAATATTATGGTCATGATTATACCGAATAATCCCTGGTCATAATCATACCAAGTCCATCTATGCACTACAAGCCACAGATGACTTTTAACATAATATAAACATGAGGATGATGACAATGACATAATAATTCAATAAAACAAGTTCAAGAATTAATTTATCCAGGAACCAATAACGTCCAAATTGTCAACATGATACTGCTTTGTGGAGTAAAAATTCAAGAATGATCAGAAGAATATTTCCATGAAAAGATACTGGATAAAGCGCAAATATCAAGGATATTCCACTAATTTTATGGAGTATAGAAGCCAAAACTTTAACCAACTGAGTATAATAGAATATATGAAACTGCAAATAGATTTTTGCCGCCATGCGATAATCCACTTAGACATATCATTTTCACAATTTAATAAGGAATGAATACAAATGATCATTCACCATGCATGTGATAATCCACATAGACAGGTTATTCCAACAGAATAATAAAGAATGGAATAACAGGAGGATTCACCATGCGTGCGATAGACTGCACAGACAGGTTATTTCCAACAGAATAATAAATAATGGAACCAGGTCAGACGAAATTCGCACCGACAAGATGTTCCAACAGAATAATAAAGACGGAACTAGGTCCGACGTAAAACACACAGACATGATATTCCAACAGAATAATAAAGACGGAACCAGGTCCAGCGTAAAACGCACAGACAGGATATTCCAACAGAATAATAAAGACGGAACCAGGTCCGGCGTAAATCGCACAGACAGGATGTTCCAACAGAATAATAAAAATGGAATAACAGAAGAATTTCACCAAGTATAGGGTAGCCCGCGTATACAGGTTATTCCAACAGAATAATAAAGAATAGAATAACAGAAGTTCTCTTCATGAATAAGAAAGAAAGAATACCCCTTATAAGTACAATAATTAATATCCCTTACCGTAAAAGAAGAGTATTCCGACTGGTAGGGCGAGGATATACTCGAAGAAAACTTGCACTTTGCTCAAAGCTTTCTTAAACTCTAAAGAAAAAGGCTCAAGATTATAGAAGAAGAACTCTCTCTATAGTTTCTCTCTCTAGAGTTTCAGTGAATTCGTAAGAAATAATGAAGGAATGAACTTCTATTTATAGAAGAATGGACTGCATAGTAACTAATTCATGAACGGTCCAGATTGATTTACTTTTAATCGGACGGTCCATATTTAAAGCAAAATATTTTAAATAAAATATAATATATTCTATTTATAATCTAATAAAACGAATAACTTTATAAAAGTATTCTGATTTATATAAAAAGATTTTACTATGCAAAATACTATGCAGACACTATGCAACACTATACATAATATAATATATTCTAATTATTGTCTAATAAAAAAATAACTTTATAAAAGTATTCTGTTTTATATAAAAAGATATTACTATGCAAAACACTATGTATAATATAATATTATATATTCTATTTATAGTCTAATAAAACGAATAACTTTATAAAAGTATTATGTTTTATATAAAAAGTTTTTCTGTTTTATTACATAAATAATACTAATAAAACAAAACTGAGTGATTTCTCACGTAAGCATCAATAATCAATACCGCGTGCTACTATGCAACCACGCGTATTACTGTACTTTTAACATCGGGTGTTTCAACAGTTAACGGTAAAACTTCCGCCGTTATTTTTATAAAAATATTTTTGCCGTTTTCTCAATCCGACAATAATTTCGTTGTGGGGTTCATCAATGATTGTACAGTCGTACGGATATTCCCCGACAAAAAGAATATTCCCCGACTAATCGAATATTCCCCGACACAATGAATATTTTATATCAACTTGCTTACTTTGCAAAAAAAAATTCACATATTACCCTTAACTTTAAACTTTTATCAATTTAACTATTTACCAAAATAGAAAAATTGAATACTTTTATTTCATAAAATTCGGGGTCTCACAATCACCCCTCCTTATAAAATTTTGCCCTCAAAATTTACGTACGTACCTGATATTCGAAGAGATGAGAATACTTTGCTTTCTTTTCAGATTGTACCTTCCTGGTAATTTTCTCGCTATCATGATTTTCTCATTTCTTATCTCCTGTATTTCAGATATCATTCTAGAATATAACTTTAAAACAAAGGTTAATTGACATATCATAATTTGTCAACTTATCAAGTAAACAATTTTAGCTTAGGTAAGTCACACACTAGCGAAGTATATAACTCGTCTCTCCCCTACTAGTTCTAGACTCTTATCTCCACCAACGACCATATCTCTAAGCTCTGATACCAACTGTGACGCCCCCCAAAATTAGGTATACATCACCCATTCTGAGTCGCCAGATACATGGTACAAAATTCAAATACAGTTTTATTTATACAACTGTTGAGCTGTCATATAGAATACGACCACAGTTAACTATAAGTTTTAATACAAATGTATGTAATTCTCATGGTACCTCGACCACAACCTTACAATAATACTTTACATAAAAGTATAGTCAAAAACTGTTTTAAAAATTAAAAATTTTGGGAAGTGCTCAAGGAAACCTTCGTACATGGGAGGCCATGCGTCTAGGTTATGATAGATATCATATGTCCACAGAATTATCCTTGGTTGACCCAAAAGTCTCCAAAGAAAAACAAAAAGATTACTATCATCTTCTTTTCAATGGTGAGTCTTCTCTTGACATATAAATATCTCCGTTATCTCCAAGTGAAAATTATACTTCAAATAAACTCCAAGATCATATAGGTAGTGCTCGTAGATATATTCAGCAAGTGGATATGCACAACCATGTCTTATGAGAACACGAGGTTGTATATTTGGTTTGATGGATATACATCCATTCCTTTGTCGGCTTGATTTGGAGTCCCAAAAAGTAGTTAAGTTCTCCCATTAAACTCATATCAAATTCCTTGTGCATACACGTAGCAAACCACTCACAAAGGAAATCATTAGTAGCACCAAAGACTATATCATCTACAAATATTTATACAATAATAATATCTTTATTTTCATGCCTAATAAATAGAATCATTTTTTCCTCTAATAAAACCATTTAAAAGTAAGTACTTACTCAACCTTTCGTACAACGCCCTTAGAGCTTGCTTTAGCTCATAGAGAGCTTTCTTTAGCTTGTAGACATGGTTTAGATACCTCTCATGTTCAAATTCAGGAGGCTGTTTTACATATACCTCCTCATTGATGTTTCCGTTGAGGAAGGCGCTTTTAACGTCTATTTGATAAAGCTTGAACTTCTTGTAGTAAGCAAATGCTAACAAGATTCTGATGGATTCTAGTCTAGCAACTGGGGCATAAGTTTCTTCATAGTCGATCCCTTCTTGTTGATTGTATCCTTGAGCTACTAGCCTTGCTTTGTTACGAGTGATTGTACCATGCTCATCAGGCTTATTCTTGAATACCCACTTTGTTCGAATGATAAAAACATTTTTAGGAGGGGGTATAAGTTCCCAGATTTGACATCGTTCAAATTGCTGAAGTTCCTGTAAGACCCCAAATTTTATGAAATAAAAGTATTCAATTTTTCTTATAATTACAATTCAGTAAATGGTTAAATTGATAAAAGTTTAAAGTTATGGGTGAAATATGAATTTTTTTTCAAAATAAGCAAGTGGTTATAAAATAATCATTGTTGTCGGGGAATATTCGTTTGGTCGTGGAATATTCTTTCTGTCGGGGAATATTCGTACGACGGCGCAGCTATTTGTGGGCCCCATAACGAATAACTGTCGGGTGAAGAAAACGACAAATTTGAGTTTTTACAAATAACGGCGTAGTTGTTACCGTTAACACTGTTGGAATATCCGGTGGTTAAAATACAGTAATACGCGTTATTGCACAGTAGCACACGGTATTGCATAGTATTTTTAAAATTATTGATTCTTATGTAAGAAGGCACTACTCAATAATTGTTACAGTAATTACTGTTCAATATTTTATTTTATTGATTCAATAATTACTATGTTAAAATTTTATATTATTGTTGTTCAATAATTGTCACTGTACAGTATTTTCCATTATCAGATCAATAATTCATATTATTTGAATAATATTATTAGATAACATTATTGGCAATGTCTAGAAAGTTCTGTCTAAGGAGAGGTTTGGTCACCTAATTGCGCGCCAGTAAGGAGAAATTCTTATTGGAAAGCCCCCTCTTTCCTGGGAACGACCTGGTTGTCATAAATGTGATTCTGTAATATTATATGTGAATAATTAATTATTGATTCATATGATAAGAAAATATTTATTTTATGTGGATATAAATGAGGGATATATTTTTGTGGTTAAAAATGAAGGAGTTAATGTTGAGATTTTTATCCGTATTTTTGTCGGAATGGAGGTATTAAAAATCAGAATTTTTGAGATATTTTGCGGGGGTTATAATTTTAATCCGACCGTTGGATCGTGGTAATTTTTGGATATGTTATACATATATAAGTTGAGTATATGCCCACAAATTTTGAACCGTTAAAAATAAACGTATGATTTATTATGAATTTTACAAGATGACTGGTTTAGAAATTGTTGAATTTTCGGAGTTTATCATTTTGATAGAAAATTCTAGAATTGGTGGGCCCCACTTGTGGTTGGTGAAGAAATGTGCTGAATTATATTTCAAATGTGGTGGGTGGGAATAGTAGCAGGTAAAGCCATCAGGTTGCATGTCAAGTCTACTAAAATTTTCCTATAAATAGAGGGCTAAGTTAGAATTGAAAATCACACCAGAAACAAGTTTTCTCTCTTTTTCTCTCTAGATTATTGAGTATATTTTGTGAGTATTTAGATACTTGGTGAGTTGCTATTCATCAGTGAAAGTTTCTTTCAGCGTCATATCCGATATCCAGTCAGAAGTGTTGCTCTTTTGAGGTAAGGGATAGTAAGGGATTTTAAGGGTTGTTATGTTTTTCAGTTTCGTAATTTTTCTGACCTTCAAAAATTCTGGAAAAATTTGAAATGATATTTTGATGAGTTTTCTTGATTGTGTCCAAAAATGGTGATTTTTGGATGTATAGATTAAGAGTTATGAATTTTATGAGAAAAGACTATTTTAAAAGTAACCGCTTATAACTCCTTGTGGTTAACTCCAAAATTGATGAAATTTTTATTGAAAGTATATCTATATAATATAAGTGTACTCTGTGAATTTTGAAATTTTTGAATAAAATTATAATTTATGATAAATGTCTAAATATTCGGTTGTTTTGTCCATATGAAAAATAATAAATGAGTTTTAAAAATTCTGAGAAAAATATATGTCCAATATGGGACTATATTCTGCTAAATCTCAGAAAAGAAATATTTTTAGAACTGAATTGGTATTTTTTATGAAAATGGTCTAGTTATAAGTAAATGAATTAAATATGTTTTGTGAAGTAAGAAAATTAGAAAATAGGATTTTATGCCTTGAGAATCCTATATGAGGTATATGCAGATTTTTGATTAGGGTTTTGATTATTGGTGATAAAATCTTATGAGTTCGGTATTTTAGAATGATTAAATGCATTATTTAGTAAAGTGTAAACAATTTAAATAAATTGTTTATAAGCTTAAGAAATATTATTCTTTCAATATCATTATACCGAAATATTGGTATATATTTTATTGTGAAATTTCTACCTTTTTGTGTCGAGTTTACTATTCATGAGTTACTATTCACGAGTTACTATTCACAAGTTACTATTCATGAGTTACTATTCACGAGTTACTATTCACGACAACATTAGTTTCTTTTTCTGACCAAATTATAGTTGGTTTATGAATATTACTCTTGAGATTAAATCTATATGTTGATTATATTGATTTTATTATCATATATAACATTTTTATAACCCTAATGATGATATTTCTCTTTGACTTGAGTGTAAAGATGGGTAGATTTCTGGTATGATCATGACTATGGGTTCTCTTTGGCCAGTAGTGCAAAGTTGAATTGTTGACTGGTATGATCATGACCATTGAATTTATAAGTGAATATCTTTAGCTTAAGTGCAAAGGTGAATTGATCAACATGGTTATAATTATTATTTATATAAATTCTGAAATGATTATATATTTCTTTGAGATATTAATATATTTGGCCTGTAGTGCAAATATGAACTGTTGATGAATATATTTGGCCGTAGTGCAAATATGAACTGTTGAGGAATATCTTTGGCTTGTAGTGCAAAGATGAATTGTTGATGAATATCTTTGGCCCGTAGTGCAAAGATGACATGTTGTTGAATATCTTTGGCCAGTAGTGCAAAGATGAACAAATGTTGAGATGAACATGACCAACTGGTGATACAAATGAATATCTTTGGCCGTAGTGCAAAGATGAAGTTATTAGTATGATTATGAACAGGAAATGTGATTTGATGTAACCATGATCTTTGATGTTTCAGGTAAAGATAGGTGATGAAAATTATCTTCGTCCTGGATGAGAAGAGGAATTTAGAACTACAGTTATGATTATGAGTTATTCATATGATTGTGGACCAGAATTGTTGATTTAAACATTGTTGGTGGATTTTTAACATGGAGAAGATAATAGACTTTATAGTCTATTTGACTCTTCTAATGGATTGCTCGTTCCGCTGCAACTATGGTTGAAATTTTTATCATTTATCATATGTTCTAAATCTCTGATTTATTATTGATGAAGGCTATTGATAATTTAATTATCTTTAGTCATGATATTCTTTACTGAGTTAGTTGTGCTCACCCTTTTGCTTCACAATTCCTTTCAGGTAATAAGAGTGTAGCTGGGTCGAGCGGGGGTAACAAGGGAATAGAACGGTGGTCATCATTTAGTAGTTATATTTGGTGAAGAAAATAGGGTGAGGCGAACCCAACGTTGGAAGGGTGTTTTGTCACTATCATACAAGATGTCTAATGACATACAACCTCGTGTCATCATAAGACAGGGTTGTGCTCATCCACTTGCTGAGTATATCTATGAGCACTATCTATATAATCTTGGTGTTTGTTTGAAGTATAATTCACGATTAAAGACAGTGGAGATAATGATAAGTCAAGAGAAGACTCACCATTGGGAAGAATATGATAGTAATCTTCTCGTTTTTCTTTGGGGTCTATTGGGTCAACCAAGGATAATTCTGTGGCCATATGATATCTATCATAACCTAGACGCATGGCCTCCCATGTACGAAGGTTTCCTTGAGCACTTCCCAAAGATTCTAATTTCTAAAACAGTTTTTGACTATACCTTTATGTAAGGTGTCATTATGAGGTGATGTCCACGGTTGGAACATGAGTCACATTTGGTATATATTTGTATCCAAACTCACAGCATATGTGTTGTTGTATTTTGCACGACAATTGTTGTAATAAAGTTGTAGTTATTTTTTGTACCATATATTTGGCGACTCAGAATAGGTTGGATGGAATGGACCTGTTTTGGGGTTGTCACAGTTGGTATCAGAGCTTAGGGATATGGTCTCTGGCGGAGATCGGAGAATATAACTAGGAGGGGAGAGATGAGTAAATCCTTCGCTAGTGTGTCTTAACTAAGCTTATTTGTTGGTCAGTCATAATATCGGGATATTATGTCAATGTTAATTTGTTCAATTAACCCTTGTTTTGAAGCTATATTCTAGAATGATATCTGAAATACAGGAGATGATCAATGGAGAAATCGTGATGACAGGGAAGATGGAATCTGAAATGAAAGCAAGGTATTCTCAACTCTTTGAAATACCAGGTACGTAAATTTCGGGGACGAAATTTTATAAGGAGGGGAGATTGTAAGACCCCAAATTTTATGAAATAAAAGTATTCAATTTTTCTTATAATTACAATTCAGTAAATGGTTAAATTGATAAAAGTTTAAAGTTATGGGTGAAATATGAATTTTTTTTCAAAATAAGCAAGTGGTTATAAAATAATCATTGTTGTCGGGGAATATTCGTTTGGTCGTGGAATATTCTTTCTGTCGGGGAATATTCGTACGACGGCGCAGCTATTTATGGGCCCCATAACGAATAACTGTCGGGTGAAGAAAACGACAAATTTGAGTTTTTACAAATAACGGCGTAGTTGTTACCGTTAACACTGTTGGAATACCCGGTGGTTAAAATACAGTAATACGCGTTATTGCACAGTAGCACACGATATTGCATAGTATTTTTAAAATTATTGATTCTTACGTAAGAAGGCACTACTCAATAATTGTTACAGTAATTACTGTTCAATATTTAATTTTATTGATTCAATAATTGCTACGTTGAAATTTTATATTATTGTTGTTCAATAATTGTCACTGCACAGTATTTCCCATTATCAGATCAATAATTCATATTATTTGAATAATATTATTAGATAACATTATTGGCAATGTCTAGAAAGTTTTGTCTAAGGAGAGGTTTGGTCACCTAATTGCGCGCCAGTAAGGAGAAATTCTTATTGGAAAGCCCCCTCTTTCCTGGGAACGACCTGGTTGTCATAAATGTGATTCTGTAATATTATCTGTGAATAATTAATTATTGATTCATATGATAAGAAAATATTTATTTTATGTGGATATAAATGAGGGATATATTTTTGTGGTTAAAAATGAAGGAGTTAATGTTGAGATTTTTATCCGTATTTTTGTCGGAATGGAGGTATTAAAAATCAGGATTTTTGAGATATTTTGCGGGGGTTATAATTTTTAATCCGACCGTTGGATCGTGGTAATTTTTGGATATGTTATACATATATAAGTTGAGTATATGCCCACAAATTTTGAACCGTTAAAAATAAACGTATGATTTATTATGAATTTTACAAGATGACTGGTTTAGAAATTGTTGAATTTTTAGAGTTTATCATTTTGATAGAAAATTCTAGAATTGGTGGGCCCCACTTGTGGTTGGTGAAGAAATATGCTGAATTATATTTCAAATGTGGTGGGTGGAAATTGTAGCAG
This sequence comes from Panax notoginseng, assembly GCA_016801055.1. Classification (NCBI taxonomy): domain Eukaryota; kingdom Viridiplantae; phylum Streptophyta; class Magnoliopsida; order Apiales; family Araliaceae; genus Panax; species Panax notoginseng. The sequence continues at coordinate 28,765,495 of CM029019.1, forward strand.
GTAAAGCCATCAGGTTGCAGGTCAAGCCTACTAAAATTTTCTAATAAATAGAGGGCTAAGTTAGAATTGAAAATCACACCAGAAACAAGTTTTCTCTCTTTCTCTCTCTAGATTATTGAGTGTATTTTGTGAGTATTTAGATACTTGGTGAGTTGCTATTCATCAGTGCAAGTTTCTTTCAGCGTCATATCCGATATCCAGTCAGAAGTGCTGCTCTTTTGAGGTAAGGGATAGTAAGGGATTTTAAGGGTTGTTATGTTTTTCAGTTTCATAATTTTTCTGACCTTCAAAAATTCTGGAAAATTTGAAATGATATTTTGATGAGTTTTCTTGATTGTGTCCAAAAATGGTGATTTTTGGATGTATAGATTAAGAGTTATGAATTTTATGAGAAAAGACTATTTTAAAAGTAACCGCTTATAACTCCTTGTGGTAAACTCCAAAATTGATGAAATTTTTATTGGAAGTATATCTATATAATATTAGTGTACTCTGTGAATTTCGAAATTTTTGGATAAAATTATAATTTATGATAAATGTCTAAATATTCGGTTGTTTTGTCCATATGAAAAATAGTAAATGAGTTTTAAAAATTCTGAGAAAAATATATGTCCAATATGGGACTATATTCTGCTAAATCTCAGAAAAGAAATATTTTTGGAACTGAATTGGTATTTTTTATGAAAATGGTCTAGTTATAAGTAAATGAATTAAATATGTTTTGTGAAGTAAGAAAATTAGAAAATAGGATTTTATGCCTTGAGAATCCTATATGAGGTATATGCAGATTTTTGATGAGGGTTTTGATTATTGGTGATAAAATCTTATGAGTTTGGTATTTTAGAATGATTAAATGCATTATTTAGTAAAGTGTAAACAATTTAAATAAATTGTTTATAAGCTTAAGAAATATTATTCTTTCAATATCATTATACCGAAATATTGGTATGTATTTTATTGTGAAATTTCTACCTTTTTGTGTCGAGTTTACTATTCATGAGTTACTATTCACGAGTTACTATTCACAAGTTACTATTCATGAGTTACTATTCACGAGTTACTATTCACGACAACATTGGTTTCTTTTTCTGACCAAATTATAGTTGGTTTATAAATATTACTCTTGAGATTAAATCTATATGTTGATTATATTGATTTTATTATCATATATAACATTTTTATAACCCTAATGATGATATTTCTCTTTGACTTGAGTGTAAAGATGGGTAGATTTCTGGTATGATCATGACTATGGGTTCTCTTTGGCCAGTAGTGCAAAGTTGAATTGTTGACTGGTATGATCATGACCATTGAATTTATAAGTGAATATCTTTAGCTTAAGTGCAAAGGTGAATTGATCAACATGGTTATAATTATTGTTTATATAAATTCTGAAATGATTATATATTTCTTTGAGATATTAATATATTTGGCCTGTAGTGCAAATATGAACTGTTGATGAATATATTTGGCCGTAGTGCAAATATGAACTGTTAAGGAATATCTTTGGCCTGTAGTGCAAAGATGAATTGTTGATGAATATCTTTGGCCCGTAGTGCAAAGATGACATGTTGTTGAATATCTTTGGCCAGTAGTGCAAAGATGAACAAATGTTGAGATGAACATGACCAACTGGTGATACAAATGAATATCTTTGGCCGTAGTGCAAAGATGAAGTTATTAGTATGATTATGAACAGGAAATGTGATTTGGTGTAACCATGATCTTTGATGTTTCAGATAAAGATAGGTGATGAAAATTATCTTCGTCCTGGATGAGAAGAGGAATTTAGAACTACAGTTATGATTATGAGTTATTCATATGATTGTGGACCAGAATTGTTGATTGATGTTACAGGGATAAAACATTGTTGGTGGATTTTTAACATGGAGAAGATAATAGACTTTATAGTCTATTTGACTCTTCTAATGGATTGCTCGTTCCGCTGTAACTATGGTTGAAATTTTTATCATTTACCATATGTTCTAAATCTCTGATTTATTATTGATGAAGGCTATTGATAATTTAATTATCTTTAGTCATGATATTCTTTACTGAGCTAGTTGTGCTCACCCTTTTGCTTCACAATTCCTTTCAGGTAATAAGAGTGTAGCTGGGTCGAGCGGGGGTAACAAGGGAATAGAACGATGGTCATCATTTAGTAGTTATATTTGGTGAAGAAAATAGGGTGAGGCGAACCCAACGTTGGAAGGGTGTTTTGTCACTATCATACAATCTAATGACATACAACCTCGTGTCATCATAAGACAGGGTTGTGCTCATCCACTTACTGAGTATATCTATGAGCACTACCTATATAATCTTGGTGTTTGTTTGAAGTATAATTCACGATTAAAGACAGTGGAGATAATGATAAGTCAAGAGAAGACTCACCATTGGGAAGAATATGATAGTAATCTTCTCATTTTTCTTTGGGGTCTATTGGGTCAACCAAGGATAATTATGTGGCCATATGATATCTATCATAACCTAGACGCATGGCCTCCCATGTACGAAGGTTTCCTTGAGCACTTCCCAAAGATTCTAATTTCTAAAACAGTTTTTGACTATACCTTTATGTAAGGTGTCATTGTGAGGTGATGTCTACGGTTGGAACATGAGTCACATTTGGTATATATTTGTATCCAAACTCACAGCATATGTGTTGTTGTATTTTGCACGACAATTGTTGTAATAAAGTTGTAGTTATTTTCTGTACCATATATTTGGTGACTCAGAATAGGTTGGATGGAATGGACCTGTTTTGGGGTTGTCACAGTTCCTCTTACATTTCCATTAGCCAACTTTCATCTAGTACAGCTTCCTTAGCATTCTTTGGCTCAACTTGTGATAAGAATGCAGAAAATACATATAGATTTTGCAATCCTCTTCTTGTAATAATCCCTTTGTTTATATCTCCAATGATGTTTTCAGGTGGATGATTCTTGAGATATCTTGCAGTTTTTGGCATTTGGACATCATGTATTTCCCTTTCTTGTTGAGGGAAATCTACTTCAAGCTCTTGTGTTGTTCCTTGTTCCACTCCTTGTGAGTTTTCTAATTCATCTTGCTGGATTTGTCTATTCGGCTTGCTGAATAGATTTTTTCGGTTTGTTGGATTCACTGAGATCTCCAAATTTCCTGCATCCTTATCTCTTTCTTTTGGAAGATCATTGTGAGTTTCATTAAAAGTAATATGAACAGATTCTTCAACACATAACTTTTTAATATTAAATACACGATAAGCTTTACTATTTTGTGAATAACCAATGAAAATTCTTTCATAAGATTTAGCATCAAATTTTTCCAAGTTATCACTATTATTTAGAATAAAAAATTTAGATTCAAAAACTTTGAAATAAATTATATTAGGAATCTTATTATTTAAAAGTTCATAAGGAGTTTTCAAGATAATTGGACGAATAAGTACTCTATTCAAAACATAACAAGAGGTGTTTACAGTTTCGACCCAAAACTTTTTAAGAAGTTTACTTTCTTATAACAAAGTTCTAGTTATTTCTTGTAATGTCCTATTCTTTCTTTCCACAACTCCATTTTGTTGAGGGGTTCTAGGGGCTAAAAATTCATGACTAATTCCTTTTTGATCACAAAATATTATAAAGTCTTTTTGAAATTCAGTACCATGATCACTTCTTATCTTCACAAGTTTGAGACTATATTTAGTTTCCAAATTTCTTATTAATTTTTCAAATTCTTTAAATGCTTCACCTTTAGTTCTCAAAAATAATACTCATGTATATCTAGAGAAATCAACAACTATTACAAATGCATAAAACTTACCATTTATACTAGCATGTCTTTCTGGTCCAAATAAATCAAGATGAAGTAGTTGTAAAAGAGAAGAAGTTGATACCATATTCTTTGCCGTAAACGATGTTCTTACTTGTTTCCCGAGTTGACAAGGAACACATATTCCCTTCTTTTCATACTTTATTTTTGGCAATCATTTGACAAGATTCTTTGAGGATAATTTCTTGATTACATCCATGTGAACATGTCCCATCCTCTTATGCCATAAATTAGCCTCATCTTGTACAGATGTAAGACTTAGTTCTTCATCCTGTTGCTCAAAATCAATAGTATATATATTTCCTTCTCTTTGTGCAACTAAAGTAACATTGTTAGTACCATGAGAAATAGTGCATTTTTTTTTCAAAATTAACTTGATGACCATTATCCATTAATTGACTGATACTAATAAGATTAAATTCAAGTCCACTAACAAGGTGTACATTATCAATATTAACTTTACCATTTCCTATTTTACCTTTTTTGATTATTTCGCAGGTTCGATTATCTCCAAATGTAACTGTCCCGTTTTTCTTCTTGATTTTTAGCTCCATGAACTTTGATTTATCACCAGTCATGTGTCGAGAGCATCCACTATCAAGAATCCATTTTTGAGATGGAACCATTGCCTTGAGACAAACCTGTCAAGAAAAGATAATTCATTCTTTTGGTACCCACATCTTTTTGGGTCCTTTAATGTTAGTTGCACGTAAATCATCCTTTTTCACCCATACCTTTTTAATCTTATTTTTCTTAAAACAATTTATGTCCAAGTGACCTTTAATACCACAATTTATACACGTTGTAAAAGGAGAACAATAATTTAATCTAAAACGTGATTTTGATTTTAACATTTTCATATCGCCCTTTTTATGCATAGGATTATAATCAATTCTCGTCTTTCAAGGCTAGGTCTTTGTTTACACAATATGACATTTAAATTTTCTTTACCTTGAACAAATTTAGCAAGAGATAATTTTAGTAAATCTATTTCTTTTTGAAATTCATTATTAGGAAGGGTTTTATCAAGTTATTTATCACTAAATGCATTAATATAGACATCTCTCATTTTTAGTTCATTTATCAATTTTTTGGACTTCACTATTAAAAAAATTTACCTTATTGAAATGTATTTTGTTATAATTATCTAAATAATCTATCTTAGGAATCAAAACATTTTCTTCTTTACATGTAGTTTCCTTTTCAATATCTTTCTTTTCATCTATTAAAAAATCAACCTCACTCATTAATGTATTTACCAAGTCTTTCAAATAAGCATTCTTTTCTTTTAATTTTTTATTTTCTTGTTTCAAAGAATAAAACTCAAAACTAGATACCTCGTTTGATTCACCTTCTATTCCCATGAAGCATACTTGAGCTATTTCATCCTTAGCACCAACCTCAACTTCGGTCTCTTCTTTATCACTCCAGATGACAAGTGTCTTGTTTCTTTTATTATCCTTGAAGCCTGTTTTTCCTTTGTTCTTTAGTTGAAAGCAGTCCTTCTTGAAGTGACCAGGACGTCTACATTCAAAACATGTCTCTTCGGTTTGCTTTCCTTTGGCTTTATTTGAGTTGAAGATATTTTTTCATTTATTCTTCCTTTGTAGTAGTCCTTTGAGTCTTCTTGACATCATGGTTATCTCTTCATCAGAATCATCATCAATCTCTTCTTCATTTTCTGCATTAAGAGCTAAAACCTTTCTTCGAGGAGTTTCCTCCTCATCATCATATTTCTTTAACTGATGTTCATATTCCTCAAGTTCACCAAAAAGAGTTAGTGTATCCATATTAGAAATAGTAGAAGAATCTTGAAGAGTAGTAATTTTATAAGCAAACCTTTTGGGCATAGCCCGAAGTAACTTACAGTTAATCTCACTTTGTGGATTGGATTTGTCAAGTAACTTCAAAGAGTTTAGAAGAACAAGGAACCTTGCTTGAGCCATCTTTATAGTTTCATCTTTCTCAAGTTTGAACATTTCATAATCATGCATGAGCATGCTTAGTTTAACTTCTCGAACCTTGGATGTTCCTTCATGACTCACCACTAGAGTGTCCCAAATTTCCTTAGCTGTGTTGCATGAGGAAACTTTATCAATCTCGGATTGTACCATGTCATTAAGTAATGTGTTCATAGCCCTTGAATCATAAGAAACCATGAAAGTCTCAGTTGAGTCCATCTATAGCAAAGTCTTTGGAGTATCATCATCTTTCCTTAGAATAACTGGTCCATTCTCCACAACCCACCATTCCTAAAGATCTCTTTTAAGGTAGATCCTCATTCAGAATTTCCAGAAGTTGTAATTTTCTGTTCCATACAGCAAAGGAGGTCTATTGGTTGATTGACCTTCTTGATTGTTATTTTCGAACTGTGCTATGTCAGAATCTTTTCCTACAAGTCACCTTTAAGACCAAGTAAGTAGAGCCAAGCTCTGACACCAATTAAAATTCAGATAAGGCACACTTAGAAGGTGGGGTTGAATAAGTGTGGGAACAAACTATGACTAATATTTTAAATTTTATATCAAACTATTGGATTCAGCCTACTATATTAATGTATGCAGCTTGCTGAATGAATATGGCCTACCGAATGGACTATTTGAATTAAAAAAAATATCATGCTGAATTTATAACTTAGTGAAAATACTTTGTGTTAAAGAATTATCTTAAGATAAAGCAAATATTCAAACTTTAATTATTAAGATAATTAACTAGCTTTTGTAAGTGATTAAAGTAAAGCAAGTAATAAAAACAACACCATGATTTTTTACGTGGTTCAGTTATTACCCTCTATAATAACAGCCTAGTCCACGTCCAATACCAACTAGTATTGGAGACTCACTTTATTTTTTTAAATTGACCCTTGTTACAAAACAGATTCTATCAAAAATGAAATTACAATAATTCTCTTGAGCACTCTTGCTCTTTGTGCACCAATGCACCCCTTAAGCACATATGCTTCCTTAAACTTGTTTGTAATGAAACCTTAATCCACCTGGATTAAATTCCTTTAGACAACACTTGGTCTAAAATATAAGATTATAAATATAGAGGTTTAATGATCAAAGCAAATAAGCAATTTAACAATGCAAGACCCAACTAATGAATGCAATGATCAAGTAGTATAAGAGAGAGATATCACCAAAATTAAGCTTACGAAAAATAGCTGATAATAATCTGAATATGATTTGCACAGCAGCTCAGAATTTGCACCAAGAATAATGGAATTGCTTTTTAAGTATATGAGTGCAGATCTTAATTCAAGTGTTGTGTCTATATCATTGATATTAGTTTTCTTTTTATAGCCCAATTTATTACCGTTGAACATTAAGATCCGTTATATAAATTATTTACGTTGCCAACAGATAAACCTTGTCTAATGTTCCAATGATACTTCATTGAAAAACAACATAACAAATTCAATTATCTTCGGTTGTTAAATATATGTTGGACTCTATCAAAGATAAACTAGAAAGAGACCAAGTTAGATAGATAACTCAATAGGCTTAGACTTTTCCAATACCTGTAGCAATTATGATTCATAAAATCTGCCGCCACTTATATTAAAACCGAAGCAAGGAATATCATAGCATTAATATAGGAGTGTAATATGAACCAACTTTTCAAGATAATGATTATCTTATATTTTCAAGATATATGCAATTAACCCACTATTTGAAAGTAATCATATCTCTGCCGCCACACTCCCAACAACTTTTAAGTTTCCAACAAGTCTGATGCATATGAATTCTTACACACGTGTTATACAAATTTTATAAAATTAGAACTCTTAAAATTTTATAACACATGATAAATTCAATTAATTCGGACAATAATTTTACACATGCATATATAAATACTAACCATCTAAAATCAGTCATGTAATAACAATTAGCAATATATAAAATTCTTAGGCATACACAAAATATTAATCTCATTTTAATGCACACATAAAATGTCCTTGAGTCTTGTATTAAAAATTTAAGTATTTGCAATGACCTTACATAATTTTCTTAGGACTCAAATCTTCAAAGTCTTTAGACAACAATCCTTTCACCAACTTTCTGAAATTTCATAATAAACAAATTAGTACACAATATCAAGTCATCATCAAAACAACAAGGTTAGAATATTAAAAAGCAACACCAAGCTTGACCAAATTTTGATCGACGACTATACGGCTTAAAATGGTTTTTCGAGCTTAAAACGGTATACGTCATATCCAAAAGTCTTGTAAACTCATCGCAAGCTTCGATTGATATATTATAGATCCCGTAACTCTTCTTGGATCAAAAATTGTCTCATTTGCAGTTCTATCGTATCCGAACGCCTTTCGAATTGAACTCTTCCACCACATCACATAAAAAAAGGATCAGTCTGACATTCTGACCCAATTATCTCCAGCTCAAATGTGCTAATATTGTTATATTGTTATGGTCAATTTTGCTCAACCCTTTAACAAAAGGGTCAATCTTGATTCAACTCAATGAAATTAAATAGGATCCCTCAAATATATCCCATGACATGGGATTCTAAGTAATAATGTAAACGAACCGAGTCGATTCGAGAATTGAGTTGTTCAAATTTAGTTCACAAAATTTATCGACTTATTTAACTACCGAGTCGAGCACGATTTTGAATCGAGCACGAGTAATTTGGACTTTTCCAACGAATATGATCTGAGTATCAATAGAAAATTATAATTTGGGGAGGTTCGAGTAATTTATCGAACTTTAAAATGTACTCATATTTAACTCATTTATATTTAAATTTTAATCAAACGAATACAAATTGAACTCGAACTGCTTACTCATTTTATAACCTTAATTCCAGGTATCAGCTAAGCCAAGCACCTCCTGCATATGTTCCCACTTTTTCTTGTCGGTTGATGCCCTTCTCCTCTCTCTCATGTGGTTTGTTAGATGAGGTGAGAGACAAGAAGAAAGGTTATTGCCAACATATATTGTGACAAAATTAATATAATCTCACCAAACCATTAATACTTACAACTAGTAAACTGATGAGATGTCAGATGTATAATGCATATGGAAATGGGAAAGATATTGCCCTCTCAAAGGAAAAAGTCATACTTTCATGGAGTGTAAATTTAGAAATTCGTAGCGTATTTATTGTTTATATTTTTTCATTTTTTTATTATAAAAGGATACGAAGAGAGAATAATATTAGGGAATTGTTATTTTTACGGGAGAAAATTGATATTTTCACAAATTTTAGCTCACATAAATGTGGGTCTTATTTACTATTCATGTGAGTAAAATCTTATGTAAATGTTAATTTTTCTTGTAAAAATATCAATTCCCCGACAGTATTGTAGTTTGTAACTACTGAAGGCTTAGTAATGTTAAGTAATTTGACAAAAAATTGTATATTTTCTCAAAACAAAGTATCTATAAGTTATATACTGTACAATCCATCAATATAACAATTAATAAGTCTTGGGCGACCGGGGGATTTTATTTTATTTTTTTGTTTTGACTACCAAAAAATATATATGTAGTATTTTTCTAATTGAAATTTTTACAAAATAAAGTGATTTTGGTATAATTTAGATACATATAAAAACTATTGTTGCACAGACTGTATAATATTATTTTTTATATATATTTAAATTATACCAAAATCACTGAATTTTATAAAAATTTCAATCAAAAAAAATACTATATATTTTTTGAAAGTCAAAAAAAAAATTGAACCGGTCGCTAGACCGATCGAACTAGTTAGCATTATTCTTGAAAACCCCAACAATGAAGTAATAGTTTGTTCCATATGTTAAAGCTTGAGCGAGCCATAGCTTAATCCCCAGTCCCAAAATAATGTATTAGTCAAACCATGGACAATCCAACATTAAAATCTTGCTTTATAGAAGTATCTTATTACGCAAATAAGTTCTCTATATCCCAAAAAAAAAAAACAAATAATGTGGGGCCAGGGGAAAGTTTATACCATCACCACCATGAATAATAAGAAAAGTCCAAACAAATGGGCCCTACCAAATAGTCACTTCCAAAATGACTCGAAAAATGCTTTAACTTTATAAAGTATCCGTGTATCTGATTCCATGCCTGGAAGGGTTTAAGAATTAAAACTTCAAATCCATCACTAAAAGCTGGAAATGATGAACAGAAAACACATGCTCAATTTTTCCTCTCTCGGCTAAAGATAAAGACTTTCTAGAGGATAAATAAAAATCGCTGACAAATCTGAGGAAAATGTACAAGAGAAGCTGATATACTACTAAGTACTACTTGGAATTAATGGAGGAGACAAGAAATAACAAGGACACGAACTGGGCAAATAAAGAAGGGTTCAGTACAACTACTAGTTGCAGGCTAAGGGTTCCTTAGAGTAGCATTAATTAAAGACTCTTTTTTCTCCCTTTTTTTCTGTGTATTATTTGGATCCAAAAAATGTACTAGCTTGATCTATATGCAAAAAGAAAATGATTTTGGGTTGAAAAAAAAAATCATGGGCAATGATTATCAGATTCTTCACATGATATTGTGCATCATTTTCATGCTCATAGCCTCATTGAATGCTGCAGCATACTTCAATGTCCCTAGCCTACAAGAGAATCATCATGTTAGACAAATATCAGGTGAGGATGAAAATAAAGGCCTGATCTTGGACAAATTAAGAGCTTTTCTTGGGCTAAAAAGCAATAATAATTTAAGAAAAGAAGATTATTTTGGATATGGGTCAATTTCACCTTCCCCTATTGAAGCTCCAGCTCCATCTCCAGCTCCAGCTCCAGCTCCAGTGTTGCCTCATCATGTAAATCCTCACCATTTCCGCCCGCACCGGCCTCGTATAAGGGCGCCGATTCGCAAGATTCATAAGGAGAAGAGAGATGAAGGTGGAGTTGGAACAAGAACTTTGGTAACAGTTCTTGTGTCTGCTACTGCTACTGCTACATTTGTGCTATTTGGGATTGGGCTTATTTGGGGATGCAAGAAATTCAGAAAAAGGAGGAGATCAAGAAGTACAATGGCAATAATACATAGCACTGAAGAAGGAAATTCTCAAAATGCAGTCAAAAAGGTAATTTCTGATCCAGAGCCTGACCTTTTTTACCATGATTCTATAGGAGATACTTTAGAGCCACAAGAATTTTCTCCCAAACAAAGTTCCCAGACTGTCAAATCAGAAAAAGAAGTGGTAAAATCAGATTCTGATAGTGTTGGTTGTTCTAATGTGGGAGAAATTGAAAATCAAGAATTAATCAAGTATGATAAAGCAACTCCTGAGGAAACTCATTCTTCTGACAATGAATCTTTCCATTCTTTATACAATTCACATTCATCAAATGCTAGACATTCCAATGCATCAGCAGGTACACTTGGTGACACTTCAGAAATTTTATCCTCATTTGTGTCAAATGTACCAATGAACTTACCATTTACACCGCCAAACCATGTCCTGAATTCATTGTCACGTTCTCCCCATCCACCACCACTGCCTCATACACATATTTCTACTTCTCACTCGGCCTTTTTTTCGAAAAAATTAACATATAATGCTTCAAGTTCTTCTACATTGCCAAATTTATCATCTATGAATTCATCAGATTCTTCTTGTGGATCTAATCAAACCCAGCGAAGCGATTCGCCACTATCCAATCTTAATCCCCTCAAGGCTCCATTGGGAATTCCACCCCCACCGTGTCCTCCTCCATTTACAAAAGGACCACCTCCACCAGCATCCCAACTTCCACAATATACCCCATTGGGAAAAGAAGGTGTCCCATTACCAAAGCTGAAACCGCTTCATTGGGACAAAGTTAGAGCTGCACCAGACCAATCAATGGTATGGGATAAGCTGAGATCAAGTTCTTTCGAGTAGGTGATCCTTTTGTTTCTTGATCTTATTTGACATCCTTTTTTGTGTTTTGAAATAAGATGTCAATGAACAATGGTACAGGTTCGACGAGGAAATGATCGAGTCGCTCTTTGGTTACAATATGAATAGTACATTGAAGAAGGATGGAGGCAAGAGCAAAAGTCCTTCCCCAAAAAAGCATGTTCTTGAGCCAAAGAGGTTGCAAAATATTACCATACTCTCAAAAGCTTTGAATGCTACTGCTGAACAAGTCTGTGATGCACTTATGCAAGGTACAAGGCCTAATTTTATGTGGTACTTGAGTATACAAAGGTCTGATTTTTAAGATTATGAGAATGCAATAATTTGTTATTTTTTCTACATATAGGGGCTGGCTTGTGTTTACAACAACTAGAGGCACTGATTAAGATGGAACTCACTAAAGAAGAAGAGGCAAAACTCACAAACTATAAAGGAGACATCAATGAATTAGGTTCAGCAGAGAAGTTGGTGAAGGCAACACTCAACATACCTTTTGCATTTTTGAGAATTGAAGCCATGCTTTACAGAGAAACTTTTGAAGATGAAATGTTTCATCTCAAGAAGTCCTTCTCAATACTAGAGGTAATCCTCCTATCCTATTTCCCATTTTTACATGTCCCGAAAACCAACCTTGTCCTCTTAATTTTTCTTGTATGTATTAGGAGGCCTGCAAGGAACTAAGATCAAGCCGGCTCTTCTTAAAATTACTCGAGGCAGTGCTCAAGACAGGAAACAGGATGAACATCGGAACTATCAGAGGAGGGGCTAAAGCATTCAAGCTGGATGCACTCCTTAAACTTGCTGATGTCAAAGGGACTGATGGGAAAACCACACTACTCCACTTTGTTGTCCAAGAAATCATTCGATCAGAGGGGATAAAAGTATCCGAGAGCATTATTGGGAAGATCAACCAAAAAAATGTTCAAGACAAAGAAGAAGCTTATAAAAAAATGGGCCTAGATCTTGTGTCTGGTTTGACAACAGAACTCTTCAATGTGAAAAGAACAGCTACAATAGATTTGGATGTCATTGCTAATTCTGTCTCCAACTTATCCAATGGAATGAATAAGTTGCAGCATTTGGTACAAAAGGACTTGTCTAAGGAGGAAAAGAGTGGGAATTTTGTGCAATCAATGAAATCCTTCTTGAATTATGCAGAGCAAAACTTAAAGGAGTTGCAAGAAGATGAACATAGAGTGTTATTACATGTAAGAGAGATCACAGAGTATTTTCATGGGAATTTGAGCAAGGATGAAGCCAACCCGCTTCGCATTTTTGTGATTGTTAGAGATTTTTTGGGAATGTTAGATCATGTGTGTAAAGAACTTAGGAGCTTCAAAGGTGCAAGTACTAGGAATCCTTTAGCTCCATTTAGATAGATTAGATTACAAGTCTGGTGTGTTTATAGGTATAGTTCTACTTCATAGTAAACTTCAAACTTGTGTAATATACAGAATTTTGAAATGTTTAAATTGATTGATTTTTATTGAAATGTAAACGGTTACAAACCATAAAAATATTATAATTCAAAAAATTAAATTACTAATCCTTTTAAACATAATAACTGATATTCAAAAAAAAGGTCAATCATAGCAATAATTACTGGACATGAGATATATATACTCCTCATAATCAATTGTTTGTCATTAAAATTTGAAGATTAAATAAAGAAGCGCACTATTTCTACATAAATTTTTGATATTTTCACATATTTTCTTCTTACATGAAGGTGGGGGACCAACTGTATACTCATGTGAAAGAACATGTGAAAATATCAGAAAACACGTAAAAATATCAATTCCCTTAAATAAATAATATTAATAGGGTGATGTTGTCATGGCATGTCTACCCAAATGGGTTGGCATGCACAAGAATAATTTTTTTAAAAAAAATATAGCCTAAAAATTATATAGGTTTTGGTATTTATAATTTAAAATTACACTTATCTTCTAATTTTCTCCAATACACATTTAGCGACACTTTCAGTTACATAATTGTTTGCTACAAATTTTATTGTGTCGCTAATTATTTGCAATAAATTTTATTTTAATGCTAAATATAATATTAGTGTCGCTAATTATGTATCGGGCGAAATTAAAAAATAAGTGTAATAGAGGGAATCTTAATCCATAATATTAATGTAGCAGTATGGTAAATGTATAATTAGTTTAATGGGCACGATTTCGGAATAGGTTTCAAAACTAAATGATATGTGCATATAAATAGTTAAAGGGTTTTATAAGATGAGTTAAAATTTGATATAGTGTATAGTGTATATTTGAGTAATGTTAGTGTATATTCGAGTAATGTTAAGATTATGACATGTTATTAAAATAAGAATAATATCATTTAAGAAAAATAATTTATTATTGAAGTGTCATAATTCTAAGGACAATGATGAGCAAAAATATTTTATTAATGAAATTTTATTTCTTATAACATATGTAAAGATACACAAAATTTATAACATTCACGGATTGTTTGGGAAGTTTTGGATAAACTAAAAGCTTAAGATTAAAAAATCAAAATATTTTGATATTTGATATCTTTTTTTACTTCTAAAAAGAAGAAATTTGGGTTAAAAAATATTTTTGGCTGAATTAACAATTTGTGCTTTTAATTGCAAATAAAATAATACTTCCTAAATTCCAAATTATGAGCTAGAATTTAATACACTAAAATATAAAATAAGGATAAAAATGTCCAACATAAGTATTTCATTAATAAGGCGTCGTGATTCAAATATCGCTTGTGTATATACTGGCATGCATAAAAATTTAATTCCCAAATTATTATTAAAAATAAAAGACAAGATAACTATAATGTGAATTTATTATTCAAATTAGACATAGTTCATTGTTTTTCCATTATAATTTTTTTCCCTTATTTTTAGATTTCTTATTTGCAAGTAGAAACTAGAAAAATGTATGAAAAATAAGTGAAGTGCAAAAAAGAATGAAGCAACTGCGCATCCAGGGAATCGAACCCTGGTCAGTACCGTGGGAGGGTACTATGATACCACTACACCAGATGCGCTTCAGACGCAATATGTAACATGCCTGAGTATAATTAGATTGAAAAAAACAAAGGTCATGTTATTAAGTCTCTTTTTCCTTAAAAAAATGGATTTGAAACTATAAATCCTGAGCTAACAAAATGATTTGAAATGTGAGACTATTTAATATCATGTACAACTAAGTATTATAATTCCCACTATTTGGGACTAAAAATTTATGAATAAAATTAACATTTAACTTTTTTTAAATAACCGATGTATCCTATCCATCTATACTCAAATTAATAAGAATATTATATATTTGTTATTAATGACAAGGGTATAATAGTTTAAACAGTAAGTTTGCATTCAATCTTTTAAATAATTCTGGACAAAACAAACATAACATGAAATTATTTTAAGTTATTTCACTAATAAACCTATAAAAAATAAATATATGAACAAAACTATTTAATCATAAAATTAATAGTCTTGAGATTATTATCCATAAAAATATAGTCACGTGATTATAATCTTTGCAAATAAACATGACCTAAAAATAATAGTATTATTTTAGGAGTCTAAATTTTTTTGTCTCAAATGACATGACATTGAATATTTTAATGATAATTTGTGTTATAGTCAATAGCATGAGATCTAACAGACTAATGTTATGGTGATTTATCATTTGAGAGACTTTTTGAAATACAAAATTTAATACCCCTAGCATCACCCAAAAACAAATAGTTTGTGTAAGAATATTTTCTCACACCAACTTTGTTTTCCTCTTCCAAACTTATTTGCAATAGTTTTTAGAGAATTGATATTTCCACAAGTAAATTTGATAGTTTCACAAGATCTTCTCTCACATGAGACAGACTCCACTTACTATTCATGTGAGGAGGAACTTGTGAAATTATTAAATTTACTTGTGGAAATATCAATTCTCTAGTTTTTATCCTAATGTTGCATTTATATAATTAGTGTAGAGCATAGCGGAAGGCAAATTTCTTGAAATAATCATGTGAAGTGTTTGAGTTTGTCACCTTATAATGTATTCTTTTTTATTATTAGCTCGAGAATTAGTGAGTTTTAATTAACACTAGTCTCTATGATACACACGTTGATAAAAATATAAAAGGCAAAGGTGCAAAAATGTCATTGTGGTTTTACTCGAAGTCCCACTTAACCCGTGAACTTTTTTTTTTCAAAAGTACCCCTGACGTTACAAATTTCAGGTCAACTTCTGCCCCTCCCGTTAATGGACATGCCACCTAGAATAAAGGGGCGACGTGGCGACTGACACATAGCAAACATAAAATTTAATAAATAAAATTTATTCTTTTCTTCTCCCTATTTTTTCTCTCTCTCATCTCCTTCCTTTATTCTCTCTCCCATCTCCTTCCTTTATTCTATCTCCTCTGATGGTGATGGTGATGGTGATAGGGAATAGTTACGGGGGGTGAAATGGATGGTTGGGGATCACATTTATAGTGGGAGGGGAGGTTATAAGGATCAGAGAACGGGGAACAACTACGGCAGAGAATTCGAGATATCGGTCGAAGAAGCGATGAAGAGAGAGGCCAATGGTTTTGAAAGAGTAAAAATAGGTGAGGTGAGCATGTAAAAGTTATAAGGTGGGCTTAGGGACTTATCAACCTTTTGTATGCTAGAATTGCACACTGTAACAAACACAACATTGATATCCATTGTCATATGTTCAATGAGTCCCCCATAAACATTAGTCTCTTCCCCTGAAGCTTTTCTCATAGTTCATTCGCATTCCATTTATATCAAACAAAAGTTTTCCAATTAATGAAAAAAATCATCTTTCATTTGTTTTATAAAGAAAACCAAACTAAAATAACATTCTTAGCACACCATTAATAGTTCAATTCACTAAAATACAATGCACACACATATACTAATCTATATTAATAAGATAGAACCCAATTTGAATTTGCGTGGGAAAACACAAAGACGGTTCAGATTCATTCTAATTGATTTGGGCGGAAAAGGGTGGTAGGAGAGGAAGGAGGAGAAAGAGGAAATGAAAGTGAGATTATTGAAACGGAGAGGAAGAATTTCGTTACACCGTGCCTTCAGGCACGGGCTGTTAGTTCCCAGAGGCACGAAAGTTATCTAGAAGGGGGAGAGTTGAATAGATATTTAAAATCTTTTTCTTTTTAAAGAGTAACTTAACAGATTTGTTAATTAAATAATTAATTAAACACAACAGAATGTATAAATTAATTATCCCCTTTAAGATAAAACTAAAGTTATAATTTAAACAACATTTATAGCAGATATAACAGTTAAAGAGACTGAAAGTAAATGACACAGTGTTTTAAGTGGTTCAGAGCACTCAAGACTCCTAGCTAGTCCACTCTTCTACTCCACGAGTAGGAAATCCACTAAGGATATTGATACAATCTTCGAATCACTGAGATTCCTTTAAGACCAACAGTCTTGGAAAGCTAGTTCACAAAGAACACTTCAAGCCCTGCAGACTTGGAATGTTAGTACACTAAGTACTCTTCAAACCTAGCAGGTTTGGCAGCTCTGCAATGAGTGTAGTTGAGGTTGTTGTTGTTGTGTTACTAAGTTTCCTTAAGCCCAAGTTCTGATGAACTTAGTAGCGAAACAAGATTTTGCTGAATCGTGGAGTGAAGATTTGTCAGATGTTCTTGTGATTTTCTTTTACGTTCTTGTTTCTTGCTTATCTGACATCTTCAATTTGTTAGCCTTATATAGGAGCCTTTGAAATCTTCCCATTTAGAGGCTTCCGTTTGAGCATTTAATGCTTTGGGCATTCTGAGCACTTTGATGTTGACATCCTGGGATGATGTGAAAGCTTCTTTTTGACTTTCCTGACACAACAGTCTGCTTTCTCACCTAACACCTCTGAAACGTCACTATCAACAGACTAATTGGTAGACACGTTTCTTCTTACTTTTTGATTCTTCTATTCAACCAAGGATGTTGGTGAGGGCATTGGGTTTCTCAATCATATCAACATTCAAATGTCAGTTGATGATATCAGGCATTTTTGTTTATCAGACTCGATCTTCAACTATTTTGGTGCTTACTGATGAGCACTACGATCATGGTCTGATGATAAGTGCTTATGTCAGTCTCTGATGAGAATCGTAGAGTACTCTACGATTTTGCCTTAGTTTTGATAACGCTTGACTAACTACGATCTTGATGCTTTGAGGACTCCACGATTTAGAGCAGTGCCTACAATTTTGACTTGACTTAACAGGCACTCGGCAAATTGCTTCACGATTCGGATAGGCTTGCTCAGCAGACTACGATTCTGGCTTCTGCAATCTCCACGATTTTGTTCTGCCTATCTATTACACCTCATAAGATCAACCTAACAAGTTTAATCTTTCTACTACAAGAGATTTTACAAAAAGATAAACACTAAGCTCAGATCAACTTGACAATTTTGATCTTTAATCTAAGTCCTTGTACATATGATCCAATAAGGACTTTACATCTTTTGATAATGCATGCACATTTATTTATTCCAATATCAAATTTAAATATGAAACTCTCAACAATCTCCCCCTATTTGATGTTGACATAACCAAGTAGATTTGCATCATACCATCAATTTCTAATGCAAGTTGCTTGAAAATAAACATGACTTAATGATCAGTGAGCAACTGAATCTCTAAAAGATAATCATAAATTTATTGATGTTTTTCAAGAAAATTACAATTCAAAATTGATACATTAAATAAATATAGAAACTTATCTTCTAGGTTTCTTGAATCTTGGAGGATCCGCATATTTGTATTCTCTACTTTTCCTGCTAGCCTCATTTCGCCTTGCAATTTCTTCCAGCTCACGTTGCTCTAGAGGTTCATTATGATCATGTCTGTTCATGAAGGCAGGATCTTCAATGTCCATGCTTAGGCCAGTGTGAGATACTCCTTATAGACTGAAAGGAGTGGGACCTTGACTTGCCATTAGTATCGGTTGATGTTCTGTTACTCTTGGAGGCTGATTGCGAGGTTAATTGATTCTTGAGGAAAGTGCAACCTGCTTCCCTTTACTTTTCTTAGTATTCTCCCCCTTTATGTCAGCATCTAGGGTTCGAATGTCTTGAGATAGAAGACTCATTCCTTGCACCAGTTCGTGTAGTTGAGTGCATGACTGGGCAATGTCATTGTGATTCTCTTAGACCATAGTGTCAGTCTTGACTTTTTGTTGATGAATGATGGCTAAGAGATCATCTGTCTACCTTTTCTGAGTTAAGGAGTACTCTTTAAATTCAGTCAGGGAGGAACACAATCTTATGAATAATCTCAATTATCAGAATTATCTTTACTGATTTGGGGAGAACCACCCACTTATTTGAGGTAATTGGAACTCTCTCCACTCCTCATGTTGATCATGTTAACATCCTCTTCCTTATGTTGAGGGAGAAGGTTATCTTGAACATTTGGTTACTCGGGCTTAGTCACCACGATCTCACAACTGTCTATTAAATCCTGGATCTAATGCTTGAGGGGCCAACAATCTTGGGTGTCGTGGCCCGGAGCTCAAGAATGGTAAGCACACTTCTTGCTTGTATTGAAGCCCTTTCCATTTTTATTGGTTGGTGGAAGGAAATGAGTAATTTTCTTCTGAGCTGTTAGAAGTTTGAAGATATTTTCCAGTGAGTCCCCTAAGGGTGTGAACACTCTTGCACGTTTGACTTCTCCACTTTTTGGCAAGGGAGGATTTGAGGATTGTGCTTGAAAAAGGGAATAGTTTCTCCTTTTAATAGGCAAATTTTGATTGCCTTTTGAGTTTGTCCTTGCAGTATCAAGGAGACATCCTCCTCTTTCTTCTTATGGACCCTCCGGGGGTTGTTCCCATAACTTCTAGATTGAATGTGCTCAACTATTGCTTTTAAAGCGGTGAGGTATTGAATCTTCCCAAGTTTTAACCCCACCTCTGCTATTTCTCCATTCTTGTTCATTTCTAAGAATGGTTTTCCTATACCTTCTAGGACCCTTTCATAAAATTGAGCTTCTTAAATATCTATGAAGGGCACCACCATCTCAATCTCTGTCATGGATGTGATTACTTGATCAGCCAGACGCCTCCATCTTTGGGTATACTCTCTGAATGACTAATTGACTTGCTTTTTGACTTTGATAACCTGGTACCTGTCTGGAGCCATTTGAGTTTGAAAGTCGTATTAATTGAGAAAAGCATAGGCTAATTCCTCCCAGCTGTGGATTTTGGAGTTATCCAATCTAGTGTACCATGCTCTGGCTTCTCTAGTTAGACTCTTTTGAAACAGCTGTATACTTAGTTTTTTATTCTCGGCGTAGAATCCGAGTTCTCTAATAAACACTTTTAAGTAAGTGTAAGGATCTCCCTATCCATCATATTTCTCGAAATCGAGAGCTTTTAAATTTTTTCGGGTACTGAACCCCAGGGAAGATGCAAAGGTCTGAATAGCTAACGCTTCCGTGCATTCCAGTTCCTTTGATGGACCGAATGGTCTATTCCATTTCTTGAACATTCTTCCGACTATCACCGGTGTCTTGATCTTCTTTAAGATTGGTGATTTTAGGAGTTTTGTTGGACTTCTTAATTTGAGACTCAGGTATTGGGACTTATCTGTTCGGACCCTGGATTCCTCCTTGTGCGGAGGATTCTGTTTGGATGGGTATTTGTGGACTCTGAGTTGATTTGTTTAGTTCTTTCAGAAGAACAACCAACTCTGTTATTTGATTCCTTAATCCTTCGAACTCCTCATGGGAAACAGGAGTAGGATCAGGCTGGGCTCTTGTAGCCATGTCTGATGGTGAGTTTAGTGCCTTTTTGGACTTTAAACGGGTAACGAAACCAATCCTTTCCCTACAAAAAGACTATGTAGTTTAGTCTGGGAAAACATGAAGATAATGTATGCTATGCAATGTGTTTTTTTAGGAGTGTTTTAATGTTCTCCTGTAAAACAGATGTAAGTTGTTTTGATGACAGGATAGTATGACAGGTCTTGATATGAAAAAGGAATGCATATATCCCTATTCCTTTATATTTTCCATTACATTGAGATTGACATGTAATTAAAAGGGGAAGGTATGAAGAGACTTCCCTTCGCGTTTGGTTTATCAAAGGCTAACCTATCTTAGGCTACTCTCTCGGCTTTTCGGCATGAAGGTCCCCAGATCATCATAATTTACTAGACGGGAAGTTAATCTGAACTTTCAACTGGAGCGAATTTGGGTGGTTGTAAGACCCCAACTTTTTATAAATAAAATTGAATTTCCTCTAATTATTAATTTGAATAATAAGTGTTAATTTGATATAATGCTTTGGTTATGGGTGAAATGTGTAAATTTTGCAAAATAAGCAAGTGGTAATAAAATATTCATTGTTGTCGGGGAATATTCGTTTGGTCGTAGAATATTCGTTTGGTCGTGGAATATTCTAGAACGCCAAACCAGACTAAAATTTAATAAAATAATATTTTATTACAAATATTCACGCCCACCACAATTGATCAAATTTTAGCACACCACAGTGGGGCCCACCAAAAATCAAATTTTTCTACAACAACCAAAAGTAGGGCCCACATGTTTTTAATAAAAATATTTATTTTCTGAAACTTCAATAATTCATAACAAAAAGCCCTTTTATCAGAAAAATATAAATTTTATGTCATTTTCATAGGAAATTTAATTCTCTATAACTTTGTAGAAGAAAGTTTTTCTAAATTTCAAATAGAAAATTATCGAAATCCACATACGGATGATTTTTAATACCTTCATTCCGACAAAATACTGATAAAATACCTCAACATTAATTTCTTCATTTATATCCACATAAAAATAAATATTTCCTTATCATATAAATCAATAATTAATTATTCACAAATAATATTACTGAATCACAATACTGACAACCAGGTCGTTCCCAAGAAAGATGGGACTTTTCGATAAGGATTTCTCCTTATTGGCGCACAATTAGGTGACCAAACCCCTTTCCTAGACAGAACTTCCTTAGACATTGTGTAAGACCCCAACTTTTTATAAATAAAATTGAATTTTCTCTATTCATTATTTTGAAATAGTAAGGTGTTAATTTGATATAATATGGTTAGTTATAGGTGAAATGTGCAAATTTTGCGAAGTAAGTAAGTGGTTATAAAATATTCATTTTTGTTGGAGAGTATTCATTTGGTTGTGAAATATTCTTGTTGTCGGGGAATATCGTACGACGATGCAATCATTGGTGGACCCCATAACGAAAAACAGTCGGATGAAAAAAAGAACAAGTTTGAGTTTTTATAAATAACGGCGTAGTTGTTACCGTTAGCATTGTTGAAATGCCCGGTGGTTAAAATATAGTAATACGCGTGGTTGCACAGTAGCACACGGTATTGCACAGTATTTTTGGATTATTGATTCTTACGTAAGAAGGCACTACTCAATAATTTTTATAGTAATTACAATTCAATATTTTATTTTATTGATTCAATAATTGCTACATTGATATTTTATATAATTATTAATTCAATAATTGTTACTGCACAGTATTTCCCATTATCAGATCAATAATTTATATTATTTGAATAATATTATTAGATAGCATTATTGGCAATGTGTGACGCCCCCAAAATAGGTATGCATCACCCATTCTGAGTCGCCAAATACATGGTACAGAAAACAATTACAACTTCATTATTACAATTGTCGTGCAAAATACGACAACACATATACTGTGAGTTTAAATACAAATATTGTCTTCTAGACAATATCCATACTCAAATAAGTTCTCATTATAATTATTGATACACTATTTTATAAAATAGTGAGGACTACTAAAACAACTACTTTGAAACATCACCCCACACCCCGACTAGTTCCCGTTATATTCTCGCCTCCTGAGAAGAAAAATAGAACAAAAAGGAAAAGGGTGAGCTCAACTAACCCAGTAAAGAATATTATGACTAAGATAATGTAGAACAAATTATCCTTAGTCCTCAACAGGGAAAAATCTGATAGAATACAATAGACGACAAGTTTTAGACCAACAACTGCAGCAGAAACAACAATTCATTATAAGAGTTAAGTAGAGAATGAAGTCTACTATCTTCTATGATTTAAAAGTTTATCATCAATATTTTATCCCTGTAACATCAATCAATATACATCTTAAATTAAATATTCATCTTTGCACTACGGGCCAAAGATATTCATTTGTATCACCAGTTGGTCATGTTCATCTCAACACCTGTCCATCTTTACACTACAGGCCAAACATATTCATCAGGTAATCATTCATCCTTGCACTACAGGCCAAAGAAATTCATCAAGTATCACCATTTAAGACTAAGGATGATGAAAAATATTTTAAAGAACGAATCTAGTGAAATAAAAGACACGATTAGGGATTCGTAATTTAGTTTATCCAAGATCAAAAAAATACTCCATAATAAATCATAGTGGAGTAAAATTCAAGAATGAAGATCAAAACATGGCTACAATCAAAGATAGTAATCACAATAGACATCTTGGACATAGAAGAGAAAATTTTATTTTTCGATAAATAGTGCCGTATTCGTGAATAGTGCCGTATACGTGAATAGTGCCTATACGTGAATAGTAACCCCGACATGAAAAGGTAGAAATTCTATAAGAAAAATCATACTTCGTGAATAGTACAGTATTCGTGAATAATGTCGTATATGTGAATAGTGCCGTATACGTGAATAGTAACCTCGACATGAAAAGGTAAAAATTTCATAATAAAATTTATACCAGTATTTTGGTATAATGATATTGAAGAAATAACATCATTTACGAAGAAAATAACATCTCTTACCTCAAAAGAACAGTACTTCTGACTGGAATATCGGATATGATGTTGAAAGAAATTTGCACTGAATAATAACTCTCAAAGTATCTAAATACTCACAAAAATACGCTCGATATAATAGAGAAAGAAATTTTTTTTCAATTTTAACTAAGCAATCTATTTATAAGAAAATGCTAGAACGCCAAAGCAGACTAACCTGCTACCTGATGACTTTACCTGCTACTATTCACACACACCATTTTTGAAATTAAATTTCAACACATTTCTCACCAACCAAAAGTGGGGCCCACCCATTCTAGAAAATTTCTAAAATATTTTAAATTTAAACAATAATCAACAACTTCAATAATTTATAATAAATAACCCTTTTATTAGAAAAATTTAAATTTTATGTCTATTCCATAGGAAATTTAATTCTCTACAATTTTGTAGAAGAAAATTTTTCCAAATTCCAAACAGAAAATGACTGAAATCCACATACGGATGATTTTCAATACCTTTATTCTGACAAAATACTGATTAAACACCTCAACATTAATTTCTTCATTTATATTCACATAAAAATAAATATTTTTTTATAATATAAATTAATAATTAATTATTCACAAATAATATTACAGAATCACAACTATGACAACCAAGTCGTTCCTAGGAAAGAGGGGACTTTCCGATAAGAATTTCTCTTTACTAGCGCGCAATTAGGTGATCAAACCCCTTTCCTAGATAGAACTTCCTTAGACATTGTCAATAATGCTATCTAATAATATTATTCAAATAATATGAATTATTGATCTGATAATAGAAAATACTTTGCAATGACAATTATTGAAACAACAATAATATAAAATAGCGACGTAGCAATTATTGAATCAATAAAATAAAATATTGAACAGTAATTACTGTAACTATTATTGAGTAGTGCCTTTTTACGTAAGAAATAATCTAAAAATACTGTGCAATACCGTGTGCTACTGTGCAACCACGCGTATTACTGTATTTTAACCACCGGGTATTCCAACAGTGTTAACAGTAACAACTACGCCGTTATTTATAAAAACTCAAGCTTGTCATTTTCTTTATCCGATCGTTTTTCATTATGGGGTCCACCAATAATTGTGCCGTCGTACGAATGGACAACAAGAATATTCCACGACCAAACGAATATTCTCCAACAAAAATGAATATTTTATTACCACTTGCTTACTTTACAAAATTTACACATTTCACCTATAACTAACCACATTATATCAAATTAATACCTTACTATTTTAAAATAATGAATAGAAGAAATTCAATTTTATTTATAAAAAGTTGGGGTCTTACAACCTCCCCTACTTATGAAATTTCGTCCTCAAAATTGACGTACGTATCTGGTGTTTCGAAAAGGTGAGAGTACCTCGCTTTCATTTTTGATTCCAACACTCAAGTCATTTTCTCAATAGCATGGTTCCTCCACAAAACTTTAACTTGTGGTATAACCTTTGTGCGTAGGACATGCTCCTTCCTATCCAAGATCTTGACAGGTATCTCCTCGTACATTAAATCTTAGGCTATCTCGTCTGGTTCTAACTCAATAATGTGATTTGGGTCGTCCACATATTTACGTAACATCGATACGTGAATAACGTTATGAACACGCGAGATACTTGGCGGTAAAGTGAGTTTATAGGCCACAGTTCCTATTCGGTCAAGGATTTCAAATAGACTAATAAAATTGAGGGTTGAGATTTCCTCTCTTCGTCGACTCTTGCTTCTAGAATAACACATTCTTATACTTTTGTCTTCATATTCATCAGCTCCGGGTCTGTAGCTTGAGCAGCCTTAACTTTATCGATTAAATTCAGTTTTATGTGTATATTTGACATCATCACGTGGATCCCTAGAGTCTTTAACTCTATCTCTATCATTAGTAAATTATACGAAATGGGTCTTCGTGTTAAAAATATCGCACTCGTATCCGTATACAATCTTCTACTCAACACATCAGCTACCACGTTCGGTTTTTTCTAGGATGGTATGGTCAGAACAGGTGCCGAAATGAGTCTCCTCTTGAGTTCTTGAAAGTCCTTCTCACATTCCTCGCTTCATTCAAATTTTATATCTTTTTGAGTCAGCTGAGTTAATGGAGTAGCGATTCGAGAAAATACTTCTACGAATCTCCGATAGTAACCAGCTAAGCCTAAAAAGCTACCTATTTCGATTACTGACTTAGGCTGCTCTCAACTGTGACTCATATCCCAATCTTGGATAGCATGTCACAATGGCACCTATCAGTTTACCACCGTACGAATATGGCGTCTCTTACAAAAAGTCTGGCTTCGGTGCTTTCCATAAAGGAAGTTACCAACGAGAGGCTCGGGTACCAACTCTTGTAGTTGGGTTTTTAACTCCTGAATTTTAATAAAAGTCATTTGATATGGGATTTTGGAAATGAGTTTTGTACCGGATTCAAAGTCGATACAAAATTCAATATCATGCTCTAGGGGTAGGCCAGGAAGTTCTTCAGGAAATACGTCAGGAAATACACTAACAACAGAAATATCATTCAAATCTGACGTATTTTTGTTTAGATCTATAACATGGGCTAAGAAAGCTTGACATCCATTTTTTAATAAACGAATGGCTTTATGGCTTGATATGAAAGTGATTGACTTTAGTGGTTTGGTTGCTTGAACTCGTATAACAGGTTAGTTAGGAATATGAGAACTAACAACCTTATGAAAATAATCAATTTTAGCATAATGAATAGTTAACCAGTCGATTCTTAAAATTACATCAAAGGCAAGTATCTTTAAAGAGATAAGATCAACAGGTAATGTGATGGCGCCAACTTGGATCAAGCAGGATTTATAAACAGTGGATATAATGAAAGTTTCTCCTAACGGAGTCTCAACAGATAGGTCAAAGCCTAATTTCTCTGGAGTCAAGTTTAAACGTTCAGCACAAGCAGAAGAGATAAAAGAATGGGTAGAATCGGTATCTAATAAGGTATAAATTTTGCAAGAATTTATGATTAAGTAACCCGTGATAACTTCGTTCGGGTCCTCGTCGCGAAAAACGCTCTCCCTTAAACTACCGACTTTGTTTTGTCCGTATCCGCCTTTGGTGCCACCGTCTCAGCTGGACTTGATTTCGCTACAGGATAAAATCGAGCTATATGACCGTCTTTTCCACAACTAAATATACCTTGGAAGGTTGTGGACAGTTTGGACTTATATGTCCCTCCTCTCCGTATCTGTAGCATCTAACTGGCGGTCGTTCTCCTCTCCTAGAATTTGTTGCTGGTGCTGGTGCTGCTGCCGACGTCTTTCTGTCATTGTTAAATTTTTTCTTCTTGAAATTTTCACTTGAATCATTTCTTCTATTATCTTGGCCATGATTACCACAAAAGTGGTTACCATTTCTGGCAATGATAATTTCCTCCACAATGGTTATTATTGTTCCGATGGCCGTTGCCACCGGTACGATTATTATCGTGTTGTTGGTCATTCTCTTTTGGTTAAGCTGACTCATAGTCCCGCTCCAATAATTGAGCTCTATTCACTACATCTGAATACAAACACAGTTTGTGAGAAATGAGATATTGACGTATTTCGGGTTTCAAATCTCTCAGAAATATTCACGTCATTCGCTCTTCATTATCTATCAAGTGGGATACAAATCGAGATAACTCCGCAAACTTGGTTTCGTAT
The DNA here is from genome assembly GCA_016801055.1 of Panax notoginseng. Taxonomy (NCBI): domain Eukaryota; kingdom Viridiplantae; phylum Streptophyta; class Magnoliopsida; order Apiales; family Araliaceae; genus Panax; species Panax notoginseng. Next base: position 28,792,702 of record CM029019.1, read on the forward strand.
TGCGACACAGTAATATTGTTCTGCTCCATTTTGATAAACTCCACCTCCTTCATGTGATGAATACTTTCTGGAAAGTACTTGTCGTTGAACAATTTTTAGAACTTCTCCCAAGACATCTTCAGTGCGGCAGGCTGAGTACGCTTTACGGATTTTCACTAGTAATCTGCCTCTCCTCGCAATATGAAGGTGGCGAAGGGAACCTTTTGCTCCTCTGAGCATCCCAAGACATTAAATATCTTGGTGATCTGCTTTATCCATGTCTCTGTCTTAAGTGGTTCTGACTTTCCCAAAAACTCTAGTGGTCCCAGCTCCTTAAACTGCTTAGCGGTGATCATCCGTGAGTTGCCAGTGTTTCTACCTGTATTTTGAACAGTAGTCTCTCTTGTTTGGTTTTGCATGAATTCTAGAAAGTTCCTAAACATACCATCGTTCGTCATTTGGTTGGTGTTGTTATTTATAGGAGGATTATTGCCTTCCTGATGCACCTTATCCTGGTTGTTGATTGTCGGTGTCTCAACGGTCTCATGTGCTCTATTGCTCATCTCAATATTTTCATATGCCATTCTCAAATACTGTCACAAAATAAGGGTTAATTGACATGCCATATATTATCCCTATATTTTGACCAACCAATTAAATAACAAATAAGCTTAGGTAGGACACACTAGCGAAGGATTTACTCGTCTCTCCCCTCCTAGTTCTATTTCTCGATCTCCACCAGAGACCATATCCCTAAGCTCTGATACCAACTGTGACGCACCCATTCTGAGTCGCCAAATACATGGTACAGAAAATAACTACAACTTCATTATTACAATTGTTGTGCAAAATATGACAACACATATATTGTGAGTTTAAATATAAATATTGTCTTCTAGACAATATCTAAACTCAAATAAGTCCTCATTACAATTATTGATACACTATTTTACAAAATAGCGAGGACTACTAAAATAACTGCTTTTAAACATCACTCCACACCCCGACTAGTTCCCGTTATATTCTCACATCCTGAGAAGAAAAATAGAACAAAAAAGAAAAGGGTGAGCTCAACTAGCCCAGTAATGAATATTATGACTATGATAATGTAGAAAAAATTATCCTTATTCCTCAATAGGGAAAAATCTGATAGAATACAATAGACAACAAGTTTTAGATCAACAACTGCAGCGGAAACAACAATTCATTAGAAGAGTTAAGTAGAGAATGAAGTCTACTATCTTCTCTGATTTAAAAGTCCATCATCAATATTTATCCCTGCAACATCAATCAAATATTCATCTTTGTACTACGGGCCAAAGATATTCATTTGTATCACCAATTGGTCATGTTCATCTCAACATCTGTCCATCTTTGCACTATGGGCCAAAGATATTCATTTGTATCACCAATCGATCATGTTCATCTCAACACCTGTCCATCTTTGCACTACGGGCCAAAGATATTCATCAGATAATCATTCATCTTTGCACTACAGGCCAAAGATATTCATCAAGTATTACCATTTAAGACTGAGGATGATGAAAAATATTTTAAAGAACGAATCCAGTGAGATAAAAGACACGATTAGGGATTCGTAATTTAGTTTATCTAAGTTCAAAAATACTCCATAATAAACTATAGTGGAGTGAAATTTAAGAATGAAGATCAAAATATGGATACAATCAAAGATAGTAACCATAATATACATCTTGGACATAGAAGAGAAAATTTTATTTTTCGGTGAATAGTGTCGTATACGTGAATAGTGTCGTATACGTGAATAGTAACCCCGACACGAAAAGGTAGAAATTCCACAAAAAAAATTATACTTCGTGAATAGTGCCGTATACGTGAATAGTGTCGAATACGTGAATAGTAACCTCGACATAAAAAGGTAAAAATTTCATAATAAAATTCATACCAATATTTCGGTATAATGATATTGAAGAAATAACATCATTTACGAAGAAAATAATATCCCTTATCTCAAAAGAACAGTACTTCTGAAATATCAGATTTGATGCTGAAGGAAACTTGTACTGAATAACAACTCTCAAAGTATCTAAATACTCACAAAAATACGCTCGATATAATAGAGAGAGAGAGAACTTCAGATTTTGGTGTGATTTTTAATTCTAACTAAGCACCCTATTTATAAGAAAATGTTATAACGCTAAATCAGACTAACCTGCTACCTGATGGCTTTACCTGCTACTATTCACACACACCATTTTTGAAATAAATTTTTAGCATATTTCTCACCAACCAAAAGTGGGGTCCACCCATTCTAGAAAATTTTCAAAATATTTTAAATTTATACAATAATCAGCAACTTCAATAATTTATAATAAATAGCCCTTTTATTAGAAAAATTCAAATCTCATGTCTATTCCATAGGAAATTTAATTCTCTACAACTTTGTAGAAGAAAGTTTTTTCAAATTCCAAATAAAAAATGACCGAAATCCACATACGGATGATTTTTAATACCTTCATTTCGACAAAATACTGATAAAGCACCTCAATATTAATTCCTTCATTTATATTTACATAAAAATAAATATTTTCTTATCATATAAATTAATAATTAATTATTCATAAATAATATTACAGAATCACAATTATGACAACCAGGTCGTTCCCAAGAAAGAGGAGGCTTTCTGATAAGGATTTCTCCTTACTGGCGCGTAATTAGGTGACCAAATCCCTTTTCTAGATAGAACTTCCTTAGACATTGCCAATAATGCTATCTAATAATATTATTCAAATAATATGAATTATTGATCTGATAATAAAAAATACTATGCAATGACAATTATTTTAACAACAATAATATAAAATAATAACGTAGCAATTATTGAATCAATAAAATAAAATATTGAACAGTAATTATTGTAATAATTATTACGTAGTGCCTTCTTACGTAAGAATCAATAATCTAATAATACTGTGCAATATCGTGTGCTACTGTTCAACCACGCATATTACTGTATTTTAACCACTGGGTATTCTAACAGTGTTAACAGTAACAACTACGCCGTTATTTATAAAAACTCAAACTTGTTCTTTTTTTCATCCGACTATTTTTCGTTATGGGGCCCACCAATGATTGCACCGTCGTACGAATATTCCTCGACAACAAGAATATTTCACAACCAAACGAATATTCTACAACAAAAATGAATATTTTATAACCACTTACTTACTTTGCAAAATTTGCACATTTCACCAATAACTAACCATATTATATCAAATTAACACCTTACTATTTTAAAATAATGAATAGAGAAAATTCAATTTTATTTATAAAAAGTTGGGGTCTTACACAATGTCTAAGGAAGTTCTGTCTAGGAAAGGGGTTTTATCCCCTAATTGTGCGCCAATAAGGAAAAATTCTTATCGAAAAATCCCATCTTTCCTGAGAACGACCTGGTTGTCAATATTGTGATTCAGTAATATTATTTATGAATAATTAATTATTGATTTATATGATAAGGAAATATTTATTTTTATGTGGATATAAATGAAGGAATTAATATTGAGGTGTTTTATCAGTATTTTGTCAAAATGAAAGTATTAAAAATCATCCGTATGTGGATTTCGGTAATTTTCTATTTGGAATTTAGAAAAACTTTCTTCTACAAAGTTATAGAGAATTAAATTTCCTATGAAAAGGACATAAAATTTATATTTTTCTTATAAAAGGGATTTTTGTTATGAATTATTGAAGTTTCAGAAAATAAATATTTTTATTAAAAACATGTGGGCCCGACTTTTGGTTGTTGTGGAAAACTCTGATTTTTAGTGGGCCCCACTGTGGTGTGCTGAAATTTGATCAATTGTGGTGGGCGTGAATATTTGTAATAAAATATTATTTTATTAAATTTTAGTTTGATTTGGCGTTCTAGCATTTTACTATAAATAGGGTGCTTATTTAGAATTGAAAATCATACCAGAATCATAAGTTTTCTCTCTCTATATTATCGAGCGTATTTTAGTGAGTATTTAGATATTTTGAGAGTTGTTATTCAGTGCAAGTTTTATTCGGCATTATATTCGATATTTCCGTCAGAAGTATTGTTCTTTTGAGGAGACGAGAATATAGCGGGAACTAGTCGGGGTATGAAATGATGGTTCTAGACAGTTGTTTTAGCAGTCCTCACTATTTTGTAAAATAGTGTATCAATAACTGTAATGAGAACTTTTTTGAGTGTGGATATTGTCTAGAAAATAATATTTATATGTAAACTCACAACGTATGTGTTGTCGTATTTTACACGACAATTGTAATAATGAAGTTTATAGTTGTTTCTGTACCATGTATTTGACGACTCAGAATAGGTTGTGTGGACCTATTTTGGGGGCGTCATAGTTGGTATCAGAGCTTAGGGATATGGTGTTTGGCGGAGATCGGGGAATAGAACTAGAAGGGGAGAGACGAGTAAATCCTTTGCTAGTGTGTCTTACCAAAGTTTATTTGTGTTTTATTGGTCGGTCAGAATATAGGGATAATATGTGGTATGTCAATTTCTTTAATTAACCCTTGTTTTATGACAGTATTTGAGAATGACAGCTGAAAATGTTAACAATGGAGTGAATGAGACCGTTGAGATACCTTTAATCTCCAACCAGGAGAACGGGAAACAGGACGTCAATGTTCCTCCTGTAAATAACACCACTAATCAGACGATGAATGATGTGATGTTTAGAAGCTTTTTACAGTTCATGTAAAATCAGACGAGGGAGACTCGTGTATAAAATACAGGTGAAAACAATGGTAACACGCGGCTTGTCACAGCCAATCAATTCAAAGAGTTGGGACCACCAGAATTTTTGGGAAAGCCAGATCCGATCAAGGCAGAAATGTGGGTTAAGCAAATTATCAAGATATTTGATGTTTTGGGATGCACGGAGGAACAAAAGGTTCCATTCGCTACCTTTATGTTCCGTGGTGAGGCAGATTACTGGTGAAAATCTGTGAAGCGTACCCAGCCAGCCGCACTCAATATGTCATGGGAAACTTTTTAGAAACAGTTAAATGACAAGTACTTTCTTGAACGTATTTGTCATATGAAGGAGTTAGAGTTTATTAGACTGGAACAGAATAACATGACTGTGCCCCAGTACGAGGCTAAGTTCGCGGAGTTATCTAGGTTTGCACCTCATTTGGTAGAGAATGAGGAACATATGACGCGGATGTTTCTGAGAGGTCTAAAACCCGAAATTCGTCAATATCTTATTTCTCACAAATTTTCTCTATATTCAGATGTTGTGAACAGGGCTCAATTATTAGAGCGAGATAATGTGTCTGTTCAATCGGGGGACCACAACCAGGGTCGTACCGGTGGCAGCAGTCATCAAAACAATGATAACCAGCAGGGAGAAAAATATCCGGATAAAAGCGGTAACCACTCTGGTGGCAATCGTGGCCATGATAGTAGAAGAAGCGAGTCGCGGGGAGATTTCAAAAAAGAGAAAGTACAACAATGACAACATGAAGACATCAGTACCAGCATCAACTGTTTCTAAGGGAGAAGAACGACCATCGGTCGTATGTTATAAATGCGGGAAAGAGGGACACATTAGCCCAAACTGCCCACAACAATCCAAGGCATGTTATAACTGTGGAAAGGAAGGTCATATAGCTAGAGATTGTACTCTAGCGAAACCAAGTCCAGTGGGGATGGTGACTCCAAAGGTTGTCCCAGACAAGTCAAAGTCAGTGGTTCCTAGAAGAGCATTTTTCGTGACCTCTTAAAAAACGAGTAACCCAAACGAATTTATCACGGGTTAGTTAATCATAAATTTTTGTGAGGTCTATACCTTATTAGATACCGGTTCTACCCATTTTTTTATTTCTCTTGCTTGTGCTCAACGTTTGAACTTGACCCCTAAGAAATTAGACTTTAACTTATTTGTTGAAACTCAGTTAGGAAAAACCTTCGTTACATCCACGATTTATAAATCTTGATTGATTCAAGTTGGTGAAAGTATTATGCACACAAGCCAATCATGCTTGATGATAAAGCATATACTTTGTAACAATCTTATTCATTTATTAATAAAAAGTATTAATTTATTAAAGGCTTTTAATTATCTACATGATGCTGATTTATAATATGTGATAAACCCATAGTTTTAAGCAATACATTTAGAATAATGATGATGATCATTCTAATGATATCTAAATTCTTAGAAAGCTTAAAACTAAAATAGTTTCTAATCGTTGGATTACTAAATTGGGGATTAGTAAATTCGGATAGATTAGTACATACGTTGCTTGCTCATTGGATGAGGATGATTGATCTCATGATCATTTGTGTGGAGACACTAAAGCAAGTATGTAGGTGCTTATTAGAGAATAAGTTCACTGAACGTGGCTCGCTAAGGAATACCTAATGGAGTTTTACTTGCCTGTCAATAGGAATTCCTGTAATGATAGTAGTACAAGTAATCCTTGGACTTGAGATCATTATAGTATCTTGTGTATGATGAGTTATACTTTGACTTATTCCTTAAAACCCTTAGGGTATATCAAAGGGTATGTTTGGGTATAATAAGTCGGACATGGAGATAATGTATGATCAATAAAGAATCTATCACTTCTAGTAAAAGAAGAGAAATATCCTACTGATTCGATAAATGACAACCCAGTAGTCCTTGGCCAAGGAAGAATGAAATTAGAAAGGAGTTTCTAATTTGCATTATTTGGTGTTGTGTATTTAAGAATCGAAATACATATAATTAAATAAATATGACTTGACAGTAATTCCATGTCTTATATTTGATTAGGACATTGTATGGTGGAAGGATTGAATTGTACGGTAACTATTTACTCAAAGGTTCTTTTATGATTAATGTTAAAATCTATATTATCTGGAAAGTCGTTGATCGCTAGGGAGGCTTATCCTTATTGTAGAATAAATATTATTTATTTAAATAAATTAATAGTTTAATTTATTTATTTAAATAGGATTAGAATTGTTCTAATTGATTTATTCACAACCGGTTTAATATGAAGAACCTAAAGGGTCACACCATAAAAGGAAGAATAATTATTTAAGAAGTTAATGGCATAATCGTAATAATAAGTTAAGTATATTTAATTTAATCTATGGTGATAGAATAAATTAAATAACTTAATATTTATTATTTAATATTTTAGAAATATTAAATATAAATTAATAAGATGAATCTTATTATTATTATTACTATTATTATTATTATTTAATTCCTAAAGGAGTTTGGGAATTAATTAATAAAAGTTCTCTCAAATATCCTAATAAGATTAGGAGGCTAATTAATTAAAAGAGTTTAATTGATTATTCCTAATAAGATTGGGAGTGTAATTAATTAAAGGAATTTAATTAATTAAAATAAAACTCAATTCCTTAATTGTTAAGGAGGGTTGCCCACATCTATAAATAAGAGGAGTCTTATTATGGGTGAGGGTTGTTGTTGACTTTTTCACAACATACGTAATTCTAATAGTTGGAGAGTACGCTCATTTTCTATGAGAGATAGAAAAACTAGGGTTTTGCCGAATACCCATCTTCTTGAATCTTTATTCTTTCTTGGTGGATCACCTCTAGAGGCCAAACACTTGGGTGGCTAACGTTGATCAAAGGAAGGAACCAAACCCGGTGGATTCAAGTTGAACGCGAAAAAGATTGGAGGTGAACTTGTACCTGAGGAAGCTCGAATCTTCAAGGGTATGATTTTTGTTCTTCATATTTTTGTTTAATTAATAATTGCGCATAAAGGATGATCCAGGTATATGGTTTGTAAAATTTTAAAACTATGATTTTCCATGCTTCCGCTTATTTTGTGCAATTTGATTGCGTTCATTAATATTACAAACCTAACAGTGGTATCAGAGCCAAACCTTTATGCGAATTATTAATTATTTTAACATGTTGCTTTACGTTTTGATTAATATATATATATATATATATATATATATATATATATATATATAATATTAATATAAGCCAAATGTCCTTAATATTATATATATATATATATATATATATATATATATATATATTCTAAATAATTTTATTCTTAAAATAAAAAGTTTATTTTAATTTTAAAATTAAAATTTCATGTTAACTAATTAGAGTTGAAATTGGATTCCATGATAACTAATTAGAGTTGAAATGGATTCTATGTTTTCTTAAATAAAGAAGTTAATTTAGATATGAAATAAGATTTCATATTATTCAAAATAAAAGAGTTTATTTGTGAATAGAAAAGAGAATCCTAATTTCTTTAAGTAAAGGAGTTTATTTAAATATGGAATAAGATTTCATATTATTCAAAATAAAGGAGTTTATTTGTGAATAGGAAACAGAATCCGTGGTTCCTTTAATATAAAGGAGTTTTATTTATTTTTTACTTGGAATTAGATTCCATAATTAATTAAAATAAATGAGTTTATTTTGATTAAAGATTTTGATTAAAATAAAATTGTTTATTTTATTCAAAATTGGATAAATTAAAATAAAAGAGGTCTATTTTGATTTAAATTTGGATTAAAATAAAAGAGTTTATTTTGATTCAAAATTATATTTTATACTAACTAAATTTGCACATTAAATGATATCAATATATATATTGAATGTTTATTATTCATGAGATGAATATTATTTATTGATGCATATGTAGATGTGTATGATAATAAATGAGATTGATTATGGACTATTGACCAATGTGATTGGATTTTATTTAAGTTGAATGCATGAATGAATGGATTTTATTAAATAGGGTCTGCGTACCTCGTCTTCTCTAAAATTTTTCTTAATATAAACTCTAACTCCCTCCTATGTACTTCTCTTTGACTGCTGATCAAGGTTTCTATTTATTTTAAATAGTTTTATAATAGAAATAGTTAGAATTAATTTTGAAGAATTGGAGATCAAGCAGCAAGGAGCGCTTAAAGACCCGTTTGTAATGGAGCCCTGGTTTAAATGTAATAGTTATATTTAAATATTAATTCTTGCACCCCTAGGATTTGACCTTTTGGTTCACTTGGTGGCTCTAGTGAACCAAATTAGAATAAAAGTCCATAATCAATCCGGGTAGAATATAGTATTCTATATGTGCATGCTTATACTATATATATTATATATTATGCAAACATGCTTCGCATGTTCATTAATATGACGCGTATTTTATATATATATATGTGCATGCTCACTAAATAAGATGAGACAAATTAATTACATGCAAACCCCTAAAATTTTTATATTAAGTCCTAAGCGTTCAAAGATATTTGGAATATCGAACGACGCCTTCTAGCATGATAAAAATAATAGAGTATCAATTAATTATTATAAGTTTGCTGTGTCACCACAAGGCTTATCTTAATTCTTTGAGATGTTAATTTTATCACATTTGATGCTTATACAGAAAATTAAACAATATTATTTTGTTGTGTCACCACAAGGACAATATTTTTCTTTTTTGAATATATGGAGTGCTAGGTTGGACTTAACTTAAATCATTTTAGTACAGATGTGCACCATTATGATTTAAGAGACAAAATACAAGGAGTTACATAGTTGATGTAATTGACAAGAGTTGTCTACCTATTTATTTATATATAGTTTGTTGTGTCACCACAAGGCTATATACATTTGAAATGGGATTCTTATTCTCACTAGCATATCTTTAATTAGATTTTGTTGAACAATATAAGTGAGGGTAATATAGTTTGAAGAAAATAGTGGGAGATACCAATTTAAAATAAGACCTAATTTATTTTGGTAATTAATAAAAGAATGTATGCTAAAATATTGTTAATTAGTTCATTTACAAAATTTCATAATGTCTAAATTACTATCACTGCGAAGCATATTAGATGCTATTTAACTGGACCGAATTAAACGGATTGGTTAAGAAAATTGAGAATAGTTCTCACAGCTGAAAAGTTATCTTATGTCCTTAATACACATATTCCTGCAATGGTTGCAGACAATGCCTCTGAGGAAGATATTGCTACTTTTAGAAAGTGGCAAGATGATGTACAGTTGGCTCAATGCATCGTGTTCGCATCCATGAGTAACGAGCTTCAGCGTCAGCATGAAACTATGGATGCTCCTATTATATTCCTGCACATCAAGAAGTTGATGGTGAGGAAAGTAGGACTGATAGATATCAGATATCTAAGGAGCTCTTCCGATCTAGAATGACCGATGACACTACAGTACAGATAAAAGTCCATAGCATAATCAATTTGATTGATCAATTAGGACAATGGGTTTTGTCATAGATGGAGAGTTGAGCCAAGATTTGATCTTGCTCACTCCCGGACTCCTTTCACAATTATTGTGAATTTTTCATATGAATAAGCTAGATATCAACCTCGTTGATTTGCTTAACATGTTAAAAAATATTGAGAGTCACTTTTCACCTAAGAAAGACCATGTCTTACTAGTAGGGGCTAAATGATCTTCTGAAAAGATGAACGATTCAAAGAAGGTAAATAGAAAAGGCATAAACAAAGGATAATAAGAACAAAACTGATACGGATAGCAAAGCAATTTGTTTTCACTACAATAACCCTAGACACTGGAAAGAAACTGCAAGAAGCATCTTGCAGAGGCTAACCAGAAGAAGCTTAGTGAAGTTTCGGTTACAAATATAATTTTGTTCATGATTTAAAATAAATTTTTCTTTAAGTCAAAATTCTACTTGGGTATTGGATACCGGCTTTGGTAATAATAAATATAGATTTATGAAGGGACCAATCAGAAGTAGAAAGCTAAACAAATATAAGGAATCCTATGTGTGGAAAATGAAGCAAATGTTGCTATATTAGCCATAGAAACTTATAGTTTAGCAATGCCTACGGGTAAATCTATTAATTAAGTCAATAAGTTGTTATTGTATTCCAGTTCTTGTTAGAAACATTATTTCTATTTTGTTGTTGGACAATGAAATCTTTGGTATTATATTTAAGAACAATTGTTGTTCTATTTATAATAATAATGTTTTGTATAGAACTTGTAACGGGTCGAATTTATTGAGTCGTGATTCTGGGGACAGAATCCTTTTAAGGGGGGAAAGATGTGACGAACGAGAATTTTGTAAATTAATTTTAAATATTTATTGAATTAAATAAATATTTTTCAAGGATTTAATTATTAGATTTAATAATTAATTGATGCAATTGTGGTAGATTAATTTAATTATATGTGTTACATTTATTAAATTAATGTAGAGAATTTTTAATATTCAAAGTATGTGATTATGTGAGCTTATTGAATTAAATGAATTATTTAATTAAGCATGATGTTACTTTAATTAATTTAATTATTAATTAGAGATTTAATAAATTGACATTATTTATTAATGGGATAATTAATTATGTGACTATGTGAAATTATGAGAAATTATTATATTTTATTTATGTTAAATTAAATAAGATATGAGTTTAGTTTATGAATTGGGTGTGACATTTTCAAACTATATGATAAAAGGGTTTATTAAAATAAAGAGTTTTGTGTCTAGTTGCTAGCCAAACATGGCTTTAGTAGTGGTTACTAGCAGTTGCCCATGACTGGGTTAACTGGCCAATTGCGCGTCCGTTTTCTCTTCTTTTATTATACGTATTCTTTTCTTCAAACATTTTTTCTAAGTCTGATAAGAGAAATCATAGAGAGAGTTTGAGAACTTTGAGAAAAATTGTGTGAGAGTTGCTTGGTGTTGAGAAAAGATCATCTCTTCCATTAATTATACTCTGGGTAATTCTCTCTCCAAATTTCTATTTCACGTATTCAAGTTTTATAAGAAAATGGCTTTCAAAGTTTTGGTTTAACCTCTGTAATTGAGTTAGGAGTATTGATTATGAGTTGTATATGTGTTATGTTATATCACACCGTATTTAATTATATATTGTTGCAAACCATAACATCAGTATTGTGAAAGTATGTCGTACGTATGTTTTTCAAAATAAACAGAGTACGTGATATGGCCATATGGCCTTATACGTGATAATTGATGTATTGATCATATATTATCCCAAAATTTTACACCCTTATATTATCGAGCATGTTAATACGAAGAGATCAAGCCTTAAACGAACGGATTCGGTGTTATAACGAATCCGTAGTGTTAAATTATAAGTTTTTGTTCAAAATCCTCAAGAACATCAAGAACAATCCATTTTTTTATGATTTAAATATGTGATTATATGTTTTAATGGGTTAAAATCACTTTATATATGTTGGGTTATGATTATACATGAATTATAACATGTGGGTATATGTGATTTGGTGAAATTAGTGTTAAAAATGTGTTGATTTCGCTGTACTCTGTGTTCTTCGCCAACTGGGAATCAGTTTCTGGGGTCTCGCACCGCGGCGCCAGCTCTAGAACTGATGTCTCGCGCCGCAGCGCCACAGCGCTCGCAGCGCCAAGACTCGAGCCACGGCGCCACAGCGCCGCAGCGCCAAGGGCCCAGCCACAGCGCCACCGCGCCGCAGCGCGGCTCCTTAGCACTTTAGTGGCGCCGCAGCGCCACTCTCCAGAGAATGTTAGAAATGTATTTTTTTAAAATGGTTAAGTCTAACAATGTGTTAGTGGATTATTGTAATGAACATGTAATCATGTTAGAGGTATTATGAGATGATAAAATAGTTGTTTACCATGTATTAATATATTATATGTAAATTGAATTATTAAATACATAATTAGTTTGATAATTCATGAAGTATAAATTATGTGACAACGTCATAATTTGACTAAGTTTAGTCAATAATTAAAGTAGACAACGAGAATGAGTTTCTATTGATTAGTTAATTATTAATTAACAAGTATTGTGTATATGAATGGTATGTAGGATTTAATTCAAAGAACGTGCTTAGTTAAAGTGTAATCTACGCACGAGGCAAGTATCCTATCCCTAATTCCATTCTATTGAGCAAGTTTATTTAAACTTAAACGTTACTTTTATGTTGGGAAAGTTTCCCTAACTCTACTTGTCATTATTGTTCAAGTTTATTATTTACCTTGAATAAATTATCCTTGTTATTATTCAAGTTCAAGCATGATATTAAAGATTAATTATCTTTCCAAAGCATGATTCAGTTATACAATAATTGTCCTATTGTATACTTTTGAGATTATTATTCTAATCAAATATCAATTATTGTTGAACCTTATTAGACTAGTGAACCTTATTGATTCAACTAGTCCATAGTTGATGAGCGTTCTAAATTTCAGAACCCTTGATGAAAGTATCCAAACCAAACTTCCTTTGGTGCGGACTCGAATTGTCAAACTGAGATGAACAACCCTGTATAGGGGATTAATTACGCTTTAGCGTTAAGATATTGTGCACAATATGGTACTAAGGGCTGATCCCCCTAAGTACGAGAAGAAGGTCCATAGTCTTATGACTGTTAAAGGTTTCAAGTATATTTCTTGTTAACCTAGGACATAGTTCAAGGTTTTATGACCCTCATAATTCTTTTGATTCTTGTTATTCATTCTTGATTCAAAAGTTGAGCTCTTATTCAGACGTCTTTGATTTATTCACATGTTATTATACTGTTATTTCATTATTATACTTGTGGGCATTTGTGCTCACTCTTGCTTAATAATAACATTGCAGTTAAGAACGAAAGAAGTGATGAACCCTCCACTAGTAAGGGCAAGGGCAAAGTTAGCAAATGATGAAGACCTGTTATTATTAACTGATGTATTTGTTTAAGACTTGAGTTATGTTGATGTTAAGACTTATTTATTTAGAATTCCGCACAGATGTTTTAAGGTTAGAGTAACCTGGGATTTATTTATGATTCAGTTGATGTAACCCTTAAGGGAAGAGATTTTATTATGATTTCTATCTATTGTATGGTTTGATATTATTTATGGGTAGATAGATAGATGATGCTTGTACAGTGAACACCAAATCCCGTGGAATCGAAGTACCCGGATTTGAGGGTGTCACAGAACTAGAATATTACTTAATAGATTTTGTATACTTAACTTACGTGAAAATAATTTTGCATATTGAACAAACTAGTATAAGAAAAGGAGATGATCATTCAAAGAGTTAAATGTGTGTATTTGCCGAAATACAAGTGTGAATTATTTGAAAGGTTCAAAGAATTCAGAAGTGAAACAAATTGACAAAGTATTGAGATTCTTTGATTATATCAAGGAATAAATACTTGTGCAATAAGTTTCTAGATCATCTCAAATGATTTTCTCATAATGGACTCCTCCTGATACGCAATAATTGATTGATGTATCTGAAAGAAAAAATCGTACCTTGTTGGACATGGTGCAGTTCATAATGATTTTACCGACATTCTAGAATCCTTCTGGGATAATGTCCCAGAAATGGCTACATATCTACGAAAAGGTAACCTCAAAATCAGGCGCCAAAACTTTATAAAAGTTATGGATAGGGAGGATTCCTAATCTTAAGTATGTTAAGATAATGGGTTGTCCAACTTATATGAAAAAGGTTTCAAAGGATAAGTTTGGGACAAGATTTGATAAGTACAAATTTGTGGGACATCCTAAAGTAAGTTTAGGGTATATTGTCTATAATCCTACTTAGCAAAAGATGTTTGTTGCGAAACACGCTACCTTCTAAGATAAAGGTGTTTATCATTGAAGGGGCTAGTAGGAGGATAATAGATCTTGAAGAGTTCAAGAAGCACAAAATACTATAAGTCAAATAAGAGGAACTTGTAGATAGACCTATTGTACCATAATCGAATCGTAAATCTAGAATAGTACCAAAGATACCTAAGAGGTATGGATTCATCATAGATGATGATGATGAGGTACGCTGTGACGCCCCCAAAAATAGGTATACATCACCCATCTTGGGTCGCCAGATACATGGTATAGAATTCAAATATAACTTACTAATACAACTGTCGTGTACAATACGACAAAACATAAACTGTGAGTTTGAATATAAATATTATCTTCTAGAGAGTATCCATACTAAACAGGAGTCTTCATTACAATTATTATCACACTATTACATAGAATAGTGAGGACTACTAATGCTATCATCTAGGACCATCACTCCGTTTTCCGACTCGTCCCAGCTACGTTCTCATTTCTTGAAGAGAACAGTGAAAGAAAGGGTGAGCTCAATTAGCCCAGTAAGAAATATTATGACTAAGATAATGCAGAATAAATTATCATTAGTCTTCAACAATGTTAAACTGATAAAATACAATAGATATCAAGTTTAACTGCAGCGGAACCAACAATCCATTAAAAGAGTCAAGTAGAGAATAAAATCTACTATCTTTTATGATTTAAAAGGTTTTTTATGACTTTATCGTTGAGACACAGCTAAAAAAATAATCCACATCATCGAATCACCCCTGCACTACGGCCAAGGATATTCTTTAGTATCACGACCACGAATTATCCATGCACTACGGGCCAAAGATAATCGTGTTTTCATCAACGGTCCTGATCATGCCATAAAATAATTCATCTTTGCACTACGGCCAAAGAGAATCCATAGCCATAATCATACCAAAAATTTTACATCAATGCACTACGGGCCAATGAGAACTTTTTCCATATTATTTGTAACATTACGGTCATGATTACACCGAATAATCCCTAGTCATAATCATACCAAGTCCATCTATGCACTACAGGCCACAGATGACTTTCAACATAATATAAACATGAGGATGATGACAATGATATAAGAATTCAATAAAACAAGTTCAAGAATTAATTTGTCCAGAAACCAATAACGTTCAAATTGTCAACATGATACTTTTGTGTAGAGTAAAATTTAAGAATGCTCAGAAGAATATTTTCATGAAAAGATACTGGATGAAGCGCAAATATCACGGATATTCTACTAATTTCATGGAGTATAGAAGTCAAAACTTTAACCAACTGAGTATAATAAAGAATAGAATAACAAAAAAAATCACCATTCAAGCGGTACTTCGCATAGACAGGTTATTCCAACAGAATAATAATAACGGAACCAGGTCAGGTGAAATTCACACCGACAGGATGTTCCAACAGAATAATAAAGACGGAACCAGGTCCGGCGTAAAACGCACAGACATGATATTCTAACAGAATAATAAATAATGGAATAACAGAAGTTCTCTTCATGAATACAAAAGAAATAATACCCCTTACAGGTACAACAAATAATATCCCTTACCTTTGAAAGAAGAGTATTCTGACTGGTAGGGCGAGAATATACTCGAAGAAACTTGTACTACGCTCAAAGCTTTCTTAAACTCTAAAGAAATACGCTCAAGATTATAGAAGAAGAACTCTCTCTATAGTTTCTCTCTCTAGAGTTTCAGTAAATTCGTAAGAAAATAATGAAAGAATGAGCTTCTATTTATAGAAAAATGAAATGCATAGTAACTAATCTATGAACGGTCCAGATTGATTACTTTAATCTGACGGTCCATATTTAAAGAAATTTTTTTTAAATAAAATATAATATATTCTATTTATAGAATAACTTTAATAAAGTATTTTGTTTTATATAAAAAGATGTTTCTGTTTTATTACGTTAATAATACGAATAAAACAAAACTTCATTATCGCTAAATAATTTATATTATTAACCGACAATAATTGAATCAAACTGAGTGACTTCTCACATAAACATTAATAATCAATACCGTGTGCTACTATGCAACCACACGTATTACTGTACTTTTACTACCGAGTAGTTCAACAGTATCAACGGTAAAACTTCCGCCATTATTTTTAATAAAATATTTTTGTCGTTTTCTCAATTCGACAATAATTCCGTTGTGGGATCCACCAATAATTGTGCCGTCGTACGAATATTCCCCGACAAAAATAATATTCCCCGACCAATCGAATATAATACAACAACTTGCATACTTTACAAAATTTATAAATACTACCCACAATTATAACATTATCTCAAATTCACACTATAATATTTTACAAAAATATTTCGAAAAAAAATTAAATCTTTATTCATAAAATCTGGAGTTTCACAATCTCCCCTCCTTATGAAATTTCGCCCTCGAAATTTTCGTACGTACCTGGTATGCCAAACAGATGAGGACACTTCGTCAGATTCTAACTCTTGAGATATAATCTTTGAGTGTTGAATACATTCCAGGATTTTAATAGGTATCTCCTCAAACGTTAAATCATCCGTTATCTCGTCCGGTTCTAAATTAATAATGTGGTTCGGGTCGTCCACATATTTACGTAACATCTATATGTTAAAAACGTTATGAACACGCAACATACTTGGCGGTAAAACAAGTCTATAAGCCACCGTTCCTACTCAATCGAGGATTTCAAATGGGCCAATTAAATCGAGGGTTGAGATTTCCTCTCTTCAACAACTCTTGCTTTTAAAATAACGCCCTCTTGAACCTTCTTCTTAGTATTCATCAGCTCCGGGTCCGTAGCTTGCACGACTTTAACTTTATCGATTAAAGTCGATTCTAATCGTATATTCGTTATCTTCATGTGGGTCCCTAGAGTCTTTAACTCTATTTTCATCATTTGTAAGTTATACGAAATGAGTCTTTGTGTTAACAACATCGCACTCGTAAACACATACGATCTTCTACTCAACACGTCAGCTACCACGTTCGCTCTTTCACGATGATATTGAATGGTACGATCGTAATCTTCAACAGCTCGAGCCAACGTCTTTGGCACATGGTACGTTCATTTTAGTTGAAGAAATATTTGAGGGTTTAAGAAATGGGTTTTGTACTGGGGTCAATACAAAATTCGATTTCACGCTCTAGGGTAGGCTAAGAAGTCTTCAAGAATACGTCAGGAAATTTATTAACAATAGAAATATCATTCAAAACTGTGACTCTCATCCAAGACTTGGATAACACGTCACATTGATACCTATCAACTTGTCATCATCATTTACATCTTCAACGGAAAGTCTGGCTTTGGTGCATTCCACACCAAGAAGTCAACAACGAAAGGAACGTGGATTTTTACTTATGGCTTGATATGACAATGATTGACTTTAGTGATTTGGTTACTTGAATTCGCATAATAGGTTGGTTAGGAATATGAAAGGTAACAACCTTACGAAAAACATGATGAGCAGTTAACCAATAGTTTCCAAAAATCACATCAATGCAAGTATTTTCAAAGAGATAAGATCGACAGGTGACGTGAAAGTGTTGATTTGAACAAGATTTATAAATAGTGGAGGTAACGAAGGTTTCTCCCAACGGAATTTCAACAGATAAATCAAAGTCTAACTTCTCCGGAGTTAAGTTCAAACATTAAACACAACTAGGTGAAATAAAAGAGTGAGTAGAACCGGTATCTAACACGGTATAGACTTCAAAAGAGTTTATGACTAACATACCCGTGATAATTTTATTCAGGTTCCTCGTCACGAAAAAAATGCTCTCTCTTAAACTACCGGCTTTGGCTTGTCTGGGACATCCTTTGGCATCACTATCTCAGCTGGACTTGACTTCACCATACGATAAAATTGAGCTAGGTGACCTTCTCTTCCGCAATTAAAACACGCTTTGGATTGCTACGTACAGTTTGGACGGATGTGTCCCTCCTGTCCGCATTTGAAACATACGACCGGTGGTCGTTCTTCTTCCTTTAAAACGGGTGCTGGTACCGACGTCTTCACGTCATTGTTGAACCTTCTCTTCTTGAAGTGTCCATTCTTATTATTTTGGCCATGATTACCACCGAAGTAGTTACCATTTCTGGCATGTTGATTCCCTCCATGCTTATTGTCACCGCTTTGATGACTGCTATCACCAGTATTATCATTTTGTCGATTGCTCTCTTTTGATTGCTTTGACTCGTTATCGCGCTCCACTAACTGAGCCCTATTTACAACATCTGAATACAAACACAGTTTATGAGAGATAAGATATTGACGTATCTCAGGCTTCAAACCTCTTAAAAACATCCGCGTCATTCTTTCTTCATTATTAACCAAGTGGGACGCAAATCGGGACAACTCGACAAACTTGGCTTCGTACTGCGACACGGTCATGTTGTTTTGCTCCAACTTGATAAATTCCACCTCCTTCATGTGACGAATGCTTTCGGGAAAGTACTTGTCGTTGAACAGCTCCTGGAATTTCTCCCAAGACATCTTGAGTGCGTCAGGCTGGGTACGTTTTACAGATTCCCACCAGTGATCTGCCTCTTCACGCAACATAAAGGTGGCAAAGGGAACCTTTTGCTCCTCGAAGCATCCCAAGACATCAAATATCTTGGTGATCTACTTTAACCACGTCTCCGCCTTAAGTGGTTCTGGCTTTCCCAAAAACTCCACTGGTCCCATATCCTTGAATTGTTTAGCGGTGACCAACCATGGGTTGCCATTATTTCCTCCTGTATTATGAACAGGAGTCGCCTTCGCCTGATGTTGCATGAATTCTAAAAAGCTCTTAAACGTACCGTCGTTCGTCAATTGATCAGTGTTGTTGTTTACAGGAGGATTATCGCCATCCTATTGCACATTGTCCTGATTATTGATCTGTGGAGACTCAACGGTCTCTTGTGCTCCATTGCTTATCTCAACATTTTTAGATGCCATTTTCAAATACTGTTACAAAATAAGGGTTAATTAACATATCACATATTATCTCTATACTCTGACCGACCAATTAAATAACAAGTAAACTTAGGTAGGTCATACTAGCGAAGGAATTCCCCGTCTCTCCCCTCCTAGTTCTATTCTCACATCCTAGCCAGGGATCATATCCCTACGCTCTGATACCAACTGTGACTCTGGACACTAACTTGTGTCAGCACCTTACATTGATACCTATCAGTTTGCCACCGCAGAACGGCTTCCCAACGGAGAGTCTGGCTTCGGTGCATCCCCCATCAACAGGAAGTCACCAGCGAGAGGCTCGGAACTCTTTACTTATAGCTCTGATACCAACTGTAACTCTCCCAAAAATAGGTATACATACCCATCTTGGGTCGCCAGATACATGGTACAGAATTCAAATATAACTTACTAATACAACTGTCGTGTACAATACGACAAAACATAAACTGTGAGTTTGAATACAAATATTGTCTTCTAGAGAGTATCCATACTCAACAGGAGTCCTCATTACAATTATTATCACACTATTACATAGAATAATGAGGACTACTAATGCTATCATCTAGGACCATCACTCCGTTTTCCGACTCGTCCCAGCTACGTTCTCATTTCCTGAAGAGAACAGTGAAAGAAAGGGTGTTCTCAATTAGCCCAGTAAGAAATATTATGACTAAGATAATGCAGAATAAATTATCATTAGTCTTCAACAATGTTAAACTGATAAAATATAATAGACATCAAGTTTAACTGCAGCGGAACCAACAATCCATTAAAAGAGTCAAGTAGAGAATAAAATCTACTATCTTTTATGATTTAAAAGGTTTTTCATGAGTTTTATTGCTGAAACACAGCTAAATAAATAATCCACATCATCGAATCACCCCTGCACTACGGCCAAGGATATTCTTTAGTATCACGACCACGAATTATCCATGCACTACGGGCCAAAGATAATCGTGTTTTCATCAACGGTCCTGATCATGCCATAAAACAATTCATCTTTGCACTACGGCCAAAGAGAATCCATAGCTATAATCATACCAAAAATTTTCCATCAATGCACTACGGGCCAATGAGAACTTTTTCCACATTATTTGTAACATTACGGTTATGATTACACCGAATAATCCCTAGTCATAATCATACCAAGTCCATCTATGCACTACAGGCCACAGATGACTTTCAACATAATATAAACATGAGGATGATGACAATGATATAAGAATTCAATAAAACAAGTTCAAGAATTAATTTGTCCAGGAACCAATAACGTTCAAATTGTCAACATGATACTTTTGTGTAGAGTAAAATTCATGAATGCTCAGAAGAATATTTTCATGAAAAGATACTAGATGAAGCGCAAATATCACGGATATTCTACTAATTTCATGGAGTATAGAAGTCAAAACTTTAACCAACTGAGTATAATAAAGAATAGAATAACAAAAGAAATCACCATGCATGCGGTACTTCGCATAGACAGGTTATTCCAACAGAATAATAATAACGAAACCAGGTCAGGTGAAATTCACACCGACAGGATATTTCAACAGAATAATAAAGACGGAACCAGGTCCGGCGTAAAACGCACAGACATGATATTCTAACAGAATAATAAATAATAGAATAACAGAAGTTCTCTTCATGAATACAAAAGAAATAATACCCCTTACAGGTACAATAAATAATATCCCTTACCTTTGAAAGAAGAGTATTACGACTGGTAGGGCGAGAATATACTCGAAGAAACTTGTACTACGCTCAAAGCTTTCTTAAACTCTAAAGAAATACGCTCAAGATTATAGAAGAAGAACTCTCTCTATAGTTTCTCTCTCTAGAGTTTCAGTAAATTCGTAAGAAAATAATGAAGTAATGAGCTTCTATTTATAAAAAAATAGAATGCATAGTAACTAATCCATGAACGGTCCAGATTGATTATTTCAATCTGACGGTCCATATTTAAAGAAAAATCTTTTAAATAAAATATAATGTATTCTATTTATAGAATAACTTTAATAAAGTATTCTGTTTTATATAAAAAGATGTTTCTGTTTTATTACGTTAATAATACGAATAAAACAAAACTTCATTATCGCTAAATAATTTATATTATTAACTGACAATAATTGAATCAAACTGAGTGACTTCTCACATAAACATTAATAATCAATACCGTGTGCTACTATGCAACCACACGTATTACTGTACTTTTACTACCGAGTAGTTCAACAGTATCAACGGTAAAACTTCCGCCGTTATTTTTAATAAAATATTTTTGTCCTTTTCTCAATCCGACAATAATTCTGTTGTGGGGTCCACCAATAATTGTGCCGTCGTACGAATATTCCCCGACAAAAATAATATTCCCCGACCAATCGAATATAATACAACAACTTGCATAATTTGTAAAATTTATAAATACTACCCACAACTATAACATTATCTCAAATTCACACTATAATATTTTAAAAAAATATTTCAAAAAAAAATTAAATCTTTATTCATAAAATCTGGGGTTTCACATACGCATCATAGAAGATGATGATCCAGTTACATACGATGAGGTAAAAGTTGTAGACACTAAGAGAAATGGATTGAAGCAAGCTTCTCAAAAATGGAACATTCATTTTGATGAAATAATCAAAAGAGTTTGATTTTATCAAAAATAAGAATGAACCTAGTGTGTACAAAAGGGTCAGTGGGAGCGTCGTGACATTCTTAGTATTATATGTTGATATATTATGGATAAGAAATGACATACCAATGCTACAATCAGTAAAGATAAAGTTGTCTAAACATTCCTCCATGAATGATTTGGGAAGAGTATCTGAATTAGGGATACAAATCTATATAGATAAATTTGAGAGGATGCTCGACATAACCCAAAGAACGTATATTCATTTGATGCTAAAGTCATTTAGCATGGCAAGCTCCAAGAGATGTCTCATGTTGATGAGCCATGGAGTGTATCTCTCTTAATAGTCCCATAGACTCATAAAAGAGAGATCGCATGAGTAACTATCATGTATGCAATGAAATGTATGAGACCTGATGTTGATCAGTCATATTATGGAGAAGTTCACTATGAGTCAGTGAAAAATATCTTAAAGTACTTAACTAGCACCAAGGATGTGATCATATTCATGGTGGGTCTAAATTAAAACTAGAGGGCTTAACAAACTCAAGTTTTTCAGACAGACCAAGACGACAGAAAATCCACTTTAAGGTAAAGCATTACCTTGAACAGGGGTGCAGTGAAATTGGAAAGGGTCCAAACAGCAAAGAGTTGTTGGTTTAGTGATAAAGACAAAGTATATAGCTATAAATGATGCTGCAAGTTGATTGTTTGGATGAAAAGTTCATTTTAGAACTAGGAATAGTTCCTAAGTCTCATCTTGGATCTAAACATGTGTTGTGACACTTTCATTTGATTATAAGAATCATTGAATGATGGGAAATCACTATAGAGATAGTGGAATCTCAAGAACAACATTACATATCCATTAACTAAAGCTTATCCAACAGCAGGATAATCGTCACTTAGAGAAGAAGGGTATGAGATACCATAACGATTGACTTTAGTGCAAGTGGGAGATTGAAAGTATTATGCACACAAGCCAATCATGTTTGATGATAAAACATATACTTTATAACAATCTTATTCATTTATTAATAAAAAATATTAATTTATTAAAGGCTTTTAATTATCTACATGATGCTGGTTTGTAATATGTGATAAACCCATAGTTTTAAGCAATGCTTTTAGAATAATGATGATGATCATTCTAATGAGATCTAAATTTTTAGAAAGCTCAAAACTAAAATAGTTCCCAATCATTGGATTACTAAATTGGGGATTAGTGAATCCAAATAGATTGGTACATACGTTGCTTGCTCATTGGATGAGGATGATTGATCTCATGATCATTTGTGTGGAGACACTAAAGCAAGTATGTAGGAGCTTATTAGAGAATAAGTTCACTGAACATGACTCGCTAAGGAATACCTAATGGCGTTTTACTTGCCTGTCAATAGGAATTCCTGTAGTGATAGTAGTACAAGTAATCTTTGGACTTGAGATCATCATAGTATCTTGTGTATGATGAGTTATACTTTAGCTTATTCCTTAATACCCTTAGGGTATATCAAAGGGTATGTTTGGATATAATAAGTCGGACATAGAAATAATGTATGATCAATAAAGAATCTACCACTTCTAGTAAAAGAAGAGAAATGCCCTATGTGATTCGATAAATGACAACTCAGTAGTCCTTGGCCAAGGCAGAATGAAATTAGAAAGGAGTTTCTAATTTGTATTATTTGGTGTTGTGTATTTAAGAATTGAAATACATATAATTAAATAAATAAGACTTGACAGTAATTTCATGTCTTATATTTAATTAGGACATTGTATGGTGGAAGGATTGAATTGTACGGTACCTATTTACTCAAAGGTTCTTTTATTATTAATGTTAAAATTTATATTATCTGGAAAGTCGTTGATCGCTAAGGAGGCTTATCCCTATTGTAGAATAAATATTATTTATTTAAATAAATTAATAGTTTAATTTATTTATTTAAATAAGATTAGAATTGTTTTAATTGATTTATTCACAACTGGTTTAATATGAAGAACCTAAAGGGTCACACCATAAAAGGAAGAATAATTATTTAAGAAGTTAATGGCATAATCGTAATAATAAGTTAAGTATATTTAATTTAATCTATAGTGATAGAATAAATTAAATAGCTTAATATTTATTATTTAATATTTTAGAAATATTATATATAAATTAATAAGAGGAATCTTATTATTATTATTACTATTATTATTATTTAATTCCTGAAGGAGTTTGAGAATTAAATAATAAAAGTACTCTCAAATATCCTAATAAGATTAGGAGACTAATTAATTAAAAGAGTTTAATTGATTATTCCTAATAAGATTGAGAGTGTAATTAATTAAAGGAATTTAATTAATTAAAATAAAACTCAATTCCTTAATTGTTAAGGAGGGTTGCCCACATCTATAAATAAGAGGAGTCTTATTATGGGTGAGGGTTGTTGTTGACTTTTTCACAACATACGTAATTCCAATAGTTGGAGAGTACGCTCATTTTCTATGAGAGATAGAAAAACTAGGGTTTTGCAAAACACCCATCTTCTTGAATCTTTATTCTTTCTTGGTGGATCACCTCTAGAGGCCAAACACTTGGGTGGCTAACGTTGATCAAAGGAAAGAACCAAACCCGGTGGATTCAAGTTGAACGCGAAAAAGATTGGAGGTGAACTTGTACCTGAGGAAGCTCGAATCTTCAAGGGTATGATTTTTGTTCTTCATATTTTCGTTTAATTAATAATTGCGCATAAAGGATGATCCGGGTATATGGTTTGTAAAATTTTAAAACTATGATTTTCCATGCTTCCGCTTATTTTGTGCAATTTGATTGCGTTCATGAATATTACAAACCTAACTGTTTGGACCATCACATTACCTGTTGATCTCATCTCTTTGAAAATACTTGCCTTTGATGTGATTTTAGGGATTGATTGGTTAACCACTCATCATGTTAAAATTGATTATTTTCGTATGGTTGTTAGTTTTCATATTCCTAACCAACATGTTATACGAATTCATGAAACCAAGCCACTAAAGTTAAGCACTTTCATATCAAGACATAAAGCCATTCGTTAATTGAAAACGAGATGTCAAGCTTTCTTAGCCCATGTCATGGACTTGAACAAAAATACGTCAGATTTGATTAATATTTCTGTTGTTAGTGAATTTCCTAACGTATTTCCTGAAAAACTTCTCGGCCTACCCCAGAGCATGAAGTCAAATTTTGTATTGACCTTGAACCCGGTACAAAATCCATTTCTAAACCCTCATATCGAATGACTCCTATTAAACTTCAGGAGTTAAAGGTCCAACTACAGGAGTTGGTACCCGAGCCTCTCGCTGGTGACTTCCTTTGTGAAATGCACCGAAGTCAGACTCTCCGCTGGTGACTTCCTTTGTGAAATGCACCGAAGTCAGACTCTCCGTAGGGGACTCCATATTCGTGCGGTGGTAAACTGATAGGTGTTATTGTGA
Source organism: Panax notoginseng (assembly GCA_016801055.1). Classification (NCBI taxonomy): domain Eukaryota; kingdom Viridiplantae; phylum Streptophyta; class Magnoliopsida; order Apiales; family Araliaceae; genus Panax; species Panax notoginseng. Next base: position 28,818,365 of record CM029019.1, read on the forward strand.
TGTGCTATCCAAGAGTGTGATATGAGTCATAGTTGAGAGTAACCTAAGTTAGTAATTGAAATACGTAGCTTTCTGGGCTTAGCTGGTTATTATCGGAGATTTGTGGAAGGATTTTCTCGAATCGCTACTTCGTTAACTCAGCTGACTCGAAAAGATACAAAATTCATATGAAGCGAAGAATGCGAGAAGAGTTTCCAAGAACTCAAGAGGAGACTCATTTCTGCACCTGTTCTAACAATTCTATCTGGTTCGGATGGATTTTTTATCTACAGCGATGCTTCGGGCAAAGGGTTAGGATGTGTTCTCATGTAACATGGGAAAGTCATAGCCTATGCCTCACGACAACTCAAAGAATATGAGAGGAATTATCCTACTCATGATCTAGAGTTGGCAGCAATCGTTTTCGCGTTGAAGATCTGGAGACACTACCTATATGGGGAGAAAATGGAGATCTATACAGATCATAAAAGCCTCAAATATTTCTTCACCCAAAAGGAACTCAACATGCGACAACGACATTAGCTATTGAAAGATTACGATCATACCATTTAATACCATCCTGGAAAAGCGAACATAGTAGCGGATACGTTGAGTAAAAGATCATATGCGGGTACGAGTGCGATAATGTTAACACAAAGACCCATTTTGTACGACTTACAAAGAATGGAGATAGAGTTAAAGGCTCTAAGTACCCACGTGATGATATCAAATATACGAGTAGAATCGACTTTAATTGATAAAGTTAAAGCTGCTCAAGCTACGGACCAAGAGCTGATGCGTATGAAGAAGAAAGTGGAAGAAGGTGCTATTCTAGAAGTAAGAATCGATGAAGAATGAATATTTCGAGTCAACTCCAAACTTTGTGTTCCTAACGACCCTGATTTAAAGTATAAAATTATGATGGAGGCGCACAACACACCATTTGAAATCCATCCTGGGAGTACCAAAATGTATCATGATCTTCGACATATATTTTGGTGGAGCAATATGAAGAGAGAGATCACAGAGTTTATCTCGAGGTGTTTAACATGTCAACGTGTAAAGGCGGAGCATCAAGTGCCAAAGGGTCCATTGCAACCACTTGAGATTCCAAAATAGAAGTGGGAACACATCACCATGGATTTCGTTACGGGTCTTCCCAAGGTTTCTCAAGGCATAGATGTAATTTGGGTTATTGTTGATAGATTAACCAAGTCTGCTCATTTCTTGCCGATATATGAGACTTATTTTCTTGAACGTCTTGCTTGTATATATGAGAATGAGATTGTGAGATTGCATGGCATGCCAGTATCCATAGTTTCAGATCATGACCCAAGATTTACTTCAAGATTTTGGGTTAACTTGCAGAAAGCTATGGGCACAGATTTACGATTGAGTTCGGCATACCATCCTCAAACGGATAGGAAATCAAAAAGGACTATTCAAACTCTTGAAGATCTATTAAGACTTTGTGTCCTAGATTTCAAAGGAAGTTGGGATAAGTACTTGTCATTGGTGAAATTCTCCTACAACAATAGTTATCAGGAAAGTATAGGTATGGCTCATTTGAAGCATTGTATGGACGAAAGTGTCACTCTCCAGTATGTTGGGATGAGGTGGGAGAAGCAACGTTTTTGGGACCAAAATTGATATGTATAACTACAGAGAAGATCCAAATGATCCGATAACGTATGCAAACGACATAGGATCAATAAAAAAGTTATGCGGATCTTCATCGAAAGGACATGGAATTTAATATTGAGGATCATGTATTGTTACGTATTTCTCCATGGAAGGGAATTACAAGATTCAGAAAGAGAGGAAAGCTCAATTCATAATTTGTTAGTCTATTTGAGATTCTTGACTGAATAGAAAATGTGACCTATAGACTCGCATTACCTCCAAGCATGTCTCGTGTTCATAATATTTTTCACATATCTATGCTTCGTAAATATGTAAAAGACACAAACTATATTATTGAGTTAAAACCAGAAGAGATAACCGAAGATTTAACGTATGAGGAGGTATCTGTCAAGATCATGGATAGGAAGGAGCATGTCCTACGCACAAAGGTTATACCACAAGTCAAGGTTTTATGGAGGAACTATGCTATTGAGGAAATGACTTGGAGTTGGAATCGAAAATGAAAGTGACGTACCCTCACCTTTTCGAAATACCAGGTACGTACATCAATTTCGAGGATGAAATTTCATAAGGAGGGGAGGTTGTAAGACCCCAACTTTTTATAAATAAAATTAAATTTTCTCTAATTATTATTTTGAATAATAAGGTGTTAATTTGATATAATACTTTGGTTATGGGTGAAATGTACAAATTTTACAAAATAAGTAAGTGGTTATAAAATATTCATTGTTGTAAGAAAATATTCGTTTGGTCGTGGAATATTCGTACGACAGCGCAACCATTTGTGGGCCCCATAACGGAATACGGTAGAATGAAGAAAAAGACAAGTTTGAGTTTTTATAAATAACGGCGTAGTTGTTACCGTTAGCACTGTTGGAATATCCGATGGTTAAAATACAGTAATACTCGTGGTTGAATAGTAGCACACGGTATTGTACAGTATTTTTGGATTATTGATTCTTACGTAAAAAAGCACTACTCAATAATTGTTACAGTAATTACTATTCAATATTTTATGTTATTGATTCAATAATTGCTACATTAATATTTTATATTATTATTGATTCAATAATTATCACTGCAAAGTGTTTCCCATTATAAGATCAATAATTCATATTATTTGAATAATATTATTAGATAACATTATTGACAATGTCTAAGGAAGTTCTGTCTAGGAAAGGGGTTTGGTCACCTAATTGTGCGCAAGTAAGAAAAAATCCTTATCGGAAAGCCTCCTCTTTCTTGGGAACGACCTAGTTGTCAGTATTGTGATTCTATAATATTATTTGTAAATAATTAATTATTGATTTATATGATAAGAAAATATATATTTTTATGTGGATATAAATGAAGTAATTAATGTTGAGATATTTTATCAGTATTTTGTCGAAATGAAGGTATTAAAAAGCATCCGTATGTGGATTTCGGTCATTTTCTGTTTGAAATTTGGAAAAACTTTCTTCTACAAAGTCTTAGAGAATTAAATTTCCTATAGAAAGGACATAAAATTTGTATTTTTCTGATAAAAGGACTATTTGTTATGAATTATTGAAGTTTTGAAAAATAAATATTTTTATTAAAAATATGTGGGCCCCACTTTTGGTTGTTATGGAAAAATCTAATTTTTGGTGGGCCCCACTGTGGTGTGCTGAAATTTGATCAATTATGGTGGGCGTGAATATTGGTAATAAAATATTATTTTATTAAATTTTAGTCTTGTTTGGTGTTCTAGAATTTTTCTATAAATAAAGTGCTTAGTTAGAATTGAAAATCACACCAGAATCATAAGTTTTCTCTCTCTTTATTATCGAGCGTATTTTTGTGAGTATTTAGATACTTTGAGAGTTGCTATTCAGTAAAAGTTTCCTTCGACATTATATCTGATATTCCAGTCAGAAGTACTGTTCTTTTGAGGAGGCGAAAATATAGCGGGAACTAGTCGGGGTATGAAATGATGGTTCTAGACAGTTGTTTTAGCAGTCCTCACTATTTTGTGAAATAGTGTATCAATAACTGTAATGAGGACTTATTTGAATGTGGATATTGTCTAGAAGACAATATTTATATTTAAACCCACAGCGTATGTGTTGTCGTATTTTACACGATAATTGTAATAATAAAGTTCGTAGTTATTTCTGTACCATATATTTGGCGGCTCAGAATGGGTTGTGTGGATATATTTTGGGGGCATCACAGTGGTGCCTTTCCTGAGCCTCGCGGGATCAGTCTCCCTTGAGTCAAGTAATCAAACATCGATGGGTTAGCCTCCTGGTGGAGGAATCACACAACATACATTCACATACATCGTGTCTCACCGTATGGAAATGATGACATGTGCGAAGCACTAATATCACAGGCAGAAATGGTACGAAGCATTAAGGGAAGTAAATAAAGCTTTAGTATACATCCATTCAATGTAAATGCAATATTCACACATAAGCAGATAAAAGTTTTGTTTTGAAAAAGTTTGAACAACGGCTTAAGCCCTCTTACTAGAATCCTTAACAGAGTCGCCACCTGTCGACGTCGGGAAAATTTGTGTCCCTTTCTGTGCTTGTCTTTTGGTGTTCTCATTTTAGGTGAGTTTTGTCTAAAAAACCAAGTTTGAAAAGGTCCGACATATGAATGTCGATGATTTGACTTTTAGAGTCGCCAGTTAGTAGATTTTAAATGGTTGTACCAACTCAACCGATTTTGAAAAGGTTTGCACAAAGACCCAATGGTTGGAAACCGAGATTCATTAGGTTCGGGGGCTTGATTAAGCAGAGGGAAGGTGTTAGGCACCCCCCGACTTCTGTGAAAATACGATTACCGCAACTTTTTAATCAACTTTTATCTGTATGTGTGTGTGTATGTTGGGCCTATGTGCAATGATCTGGAGTAGTGCTATGTCTCGTTTGTACCTATATACAAAGGGTTTGACTTGTATATAAAAGTTTAATTTTAACAAGATATAATAGTGAAGTTTTGGAAAATAAGTTTTCAAACCCTTATGCTCAATAGTAATTGAGGCCTTTGATACTTCCATTTTATTCAGTATTCGACTTGGTTGCTTTTATTTTCGAGATGCAAAGCATCTTCGAGATAATAAGATACATAGCAGTGCCGAACTCCTTGTGGGCATGATAGTCATCTAAGGATATTCAGACACTGTAGATAATTTAAAAGCTGACTGCAGCTGAGAAATTTCCATTATGGGAATCGAATCTAGATTCAGAGGCTGAATCTTCGATTACATGATTCCTAGGCTCACATGAAAGAGTAATATATACCAAAGCTAGAAAAAGAACTAGATTTGAGTAAATCTAAACCATTCTAGCTTCAACGGTTCCAGTTTAGTCACTTTTGAACCGGTCAAAGTTAGAAATGGCCATATAAAAGTAGTAAAAGGCCACGAAGTAAACTCAAGGCCAGACAAAAATGTAAATATATATATATATATATATATATATATATATATATATATATATATATCGTCGAAATTGAAACTCGATTGAGCCTGGATAGAATATCCGAAGCGTTTACTGCTTTATATATATATATATATATATATATATATATATATATATATATATATATATATATATATAAGCAAGAAAAAGCTACGGATCAACGATCCGTGCGTACCGACTCGAAGAGACTCTAAATGTCAGTTTATATATAGATATAAAAGTAATAGAAAGCTTTAAAATCTGAAATATTTTATAGTGGGCTGCCAAGAAGACTTTAGATAGCTTTTGAGGCCTAAAAACTCAGTTTTCACCGGTTAAACTTCAGTATGTTACAAAACACGAGCTTACAAGTATTTAGAAAGAAGAATCACTCAATTTAGAGCACTCTAACAGGGGTTATAGGCTGAAATGGACAGAGTTTTCTCTTCTTTTTTTTAAATGAGCTGCCAAGTGTTCATATTTAAAGACCAGATGGTCGCGGGTCAACCCGCGGTAGCCGTGGGTCTACCTGTGGCTGCCCGGGCTACCCTGGGCCTTGCAAGTCCCGTCATCTCGAAGTAAGTGCACTCGAGATACGCGTTGTTCCCTCGAACCCCCATAACTTTCAATCCGGGCATTCGATAAAGGAGTGTTTTACCTTTTCGAAAAGCTCTTATCGAGAGCTACACAATGACCTGGGATTAGGGTTGTACGAAGCCGGGAAGGTGGGTCCATGATCAGATCTCCAAGTCTTCATTATGTATCCGTTTTGTTATCTTGTGCAGTTGTCACTCGGAATTTGATCTATGGTTCTTGTGGGACATCTTGATATGCAGTTTGAGTTGAATTATGTTGAGACGATTTTGATGTGATGTTGAGGTGGCAAAATGATAATTTTGCCCCTCTCGGGGTTATCTCCAGTTTTGACGCAGTTGTACCAGTCGTTTCTCATGGTTATCTCCGAGATTGGGCTATTATTAACTCTGAATGTCCTCAGGGTTATCTCTGAGGTTGGCTTGACCTCCTGAGGTTATCTCTAAGGTTAGAACTGACTTTTCCATGGTTATCTCTAGAACTTAAACTGGATCTCTCGGGGTTATCTTCGAGGTTGAAACTGGATCTCCTGGGTTGGAACTGATGTGACTCCTAGGGTTATCTCTGGGACTGGAACCGTATCTCCCGCGATTATCTCTAGAGTTGGAACTGTATCTCCCGAGGTTATCTCTGGGGTTAGAAACTGTATCTCCCGGGGTTATCTCTGGGGTTGGAACTAATGTGACTCCCAGGGTTATCTCTTGGACTGGATTCTGCCCTCTTACAGGGTTAGTAACAGGAATGAAAATTTTTAAGTGTCTACAGAGCTTGTTTTGCGCCTCTTGAGTCTTTTGAAGAAGGATAACTATTTCCTTATGTTTGTTCGTAGAGTGGAAGTGAAGTTAATCCCTTTCCTTTATGCTCTCTATCATCTCCTTTATGATTGCCTTTAATCTCTTGGTGAGGTCAGATCCCAAATTGCCAGAAAGAGTATTGGTAGCGTCGATTAAGTTGTTAAACCGTTGATGAATAATGAGAGAGTGGGCCTTAAGGTTTTCTTCCATCTCCTTGGCCATTTTCTCTGAAACTTCAGTTAACTCATCCTTGGTGGGAAGTAGAGAGAGATGGTCGATTATTTTCTGCATGTTAGAAGGAGAGGTTTTTGTCTTCTATTTTTGCAAGTTTGAGAGAGTAAGAGCTAGATTGATGTAATTGTTATTGGAGGACTAAGGGACATTAGAATGAGTTATTGAGTCATTTATTGGTTGGTCAAAAGTTGAGTTATCATTTTGATCTATTGTAATGGTGTCAAGAGGGTCTACGATCGTGGTGTGAGAAGGATGTACCACGATTAGAATGGGTGATTCATTTGGTTCATCAATCACAAAGTGTTGGGACTCTGTAACTGGAAACTGGTTTCGTGGGTTAGGAATAACCTCAATCCACCTAGGCAATTCATCAAATTGATGGAAATTTGATGAAGGAGAGTGATTTAACTTGAAGGAAGTGGGAATGAAGTATACATTTTGTTCATGGATAAAAGAGGCATGATTGGTAATTAACTTTTTGGCAAAGTTGAGGTTCCTTGAGTATTTTTGGGTGAGCACAAATACTGCTGGATAGGCTTTGAATGTCCAGAACATATGATCCCAAACATTGAGAAGTAGGAATCTGTGTAAGGGAATCATGGGTAGGTAGGAGAACATTCGATTGTAGTTGATGCTCCTTTCTTCACTCCTAAATTCAACAATGATTTCTACTTCTTTCTCTTCTTCTCTTTCATCTTCTTTATCAAGAATCTCCACCATTTCTTGAGGGGTAGAGGGGGCTTCATGATGAGCTTCTGATTGCTCCCCCTCAGCTGGAGCATTTTTTGACTCGGTAAATTCAAAGGTCTCCCCCTCAGTATAAGCATGAATCTGCTAATCATATTCTTGTTGTTCCTCTTTGGTATGAACAAAAACTTGGTGACTAACTGCATTGTTGATGGTGGTAATTACTGTTTCAATGATCCTAGTTTGTTCCAAGGACTCATTGCGAGAACTAGAGTTTAGAGACACAGTCCTCTTTGCATGTTCCATCATTCCCATTTCTTCTTCCTTAATCTTCAGCATTGCTTCCTTAAGCTCAAGATTAGCCTTTTTGATTAGCTTTGTCTTCACTCTTTTAGGCTCAGGTTTAGCTGTCTCTCCATCAAGTTGCTCATTTACAGCAACACTTATATGTTCAGGTTGAGTTATTGTCCCAATATTTTCTTCTAATTGGCTGATAATTCTTGACTCCACGATCAGCGTGCTTGTATTCTCCACGATCATGATCAGGGAGGACTTCTTCAAACGTAGACTGCATTTTCCTTTTTTTGAAAGCATTTGAGACAGAGTCGTCTTTTCTTCAACTTCTTCTTCTGTTTGATTTTTCTTCTTCTTATTAAGCTGATCTTCATCTTGAGAAATTTCCTTTACAAGAGATTAACCAGAGAGTTCAGGATCAGATCCTTGAGGTACTTCGGTTATTGATCTTTAAGGCTCTTCTTCCATCTGAACAATGGTCTACAGCTTCCTCTTTTCCTTGCTTATCCTGACCAGAACAGAGGGCTCGTGGTCTACTTCTTCTTCAAATTCCCTCACAATAGATAAGTTTCTCTGTAGAAAGGGTTTCATAACCTCCCAGTCCTTTCGCTAAACTCAGATTGATAATTCTTCATATTCTTAGTTGGATTCCTTTTCCAGTTTACAAAGAGTTGTTGGGTTATTCTTTTGTTGGCATTCAGAGGTTCACCTTCACGATATTCAATATTGTCTCCTAGAGCTTCTTGGAGAATAATGCTGATAAATCTTCTATAGAACATTTTTCGCATGCTCTGTGCTTTCTTAGAGCTAAGAATTCACTTCCCAATCCACTCCAGAAGAAGAGCTCCATATTTTAGCTGAGACTTGAAGTAGATTACTGTCATGAGCTTCAGTTACACCTCGTTGACAAAATTATGACCATAATTTTTGCAAAAGATAAATTTCCCAACAATATCAGCCAGGAACTCGTACTTTTAGGGGAACTCCTTCTTCTTGTACCCCTTCAAATTCTGGTTCTTTGCGTGATGCATCCTCTTTAGTCCCTTGTTGAAGTCGATGAAGCTTAAAGAAGTAAGGCCCTTGGATTTAAAACCTAAGGCCTAATTTATGTAAGTAGCTTCCAGTTGAATCGTCACGTCTTTAAACTTTGTATTAAGGATGTTGTCTTTGTAGACTCCATTAGTGTAGAACTCCCTCACTAATATATGGTACGTAAATTCTCGTGTTGTTCCCTAGAGCTTCCTGAAGTCCTTCTTTATTTAGCAATGAAAGAATCTTATGGAATTTTGGCTCGATTTCTTTAAATTCTTCTAAGCATAGCTGGTGTACAGGAATCACGATTGAAGATGCCATTAATTTCTTTGATTTTCTTGAAACAATTGAGATTAATTGAGTGTTCTGTAGCTCAAATCTAGGGTTTTAGCAAGGGAGAGAAAGAGAGAGCATTTGAAATTCAAATGAGAGATTAAAATAAAGAAACGATGATTTAAAGAGTGCTTGAAACTTCTCTTTTTAAATTTTTGCTGATTGGGGCCACGAAATTTTAGTCAAGAGGATAAGACTATGTTGCCCTTAGCTCCCCCTGAGCTTGTGTTTCCTTCTGAAGTCCACGATCGATGAGTATTACTCCACGATCGGTCAATGAATTTCTTCATGCAAAGTTAATATTTCCTAGAAGATAGTACTATGGTTGTAAATTAAGCATTCCTAACTCACTTATTAACTTATTAAATCTGGATTCATCTAAAGGTTTTGTAAACACATCAGAAAGTTGATTTTTAGTTGGGATATAGTGAAGAGAAATATTTCCATTTTGAACATTATCCCTAATGAAATGATATCTTATCTCAATATGCTTTGTCCTAGAGAAATATTTCCATTTTGTCCTAGAATACATGACAGGATTATGAGTTATATCTATAACACTTGTATTATCACAGTGAACAGGAATTGATTTGAAATTAAACTCATAGTCAATTAGTTGATTTTTCATCCATAAGATTAGGGCACAACAGCTACTAGTTGCTATATATTTAGCTTCTGCTGTTGAGGTTGATATAAAGTTTTGCTTCTTGTTAAACTAGGACACGAGCCTATTTCCTAGCAATTGACATGTAAGACCCCAACTTTTTATGAATAAAGATTTAATTTTCTCTAAATATTATTTTGAATAATAAGGTGTGATTTGATATAATGGTATAGTTGTGGGTGATATGTGCAAATTTTACAAAGTAAGCAAGTTATCATAAAATATTCATTTGGTCAGGGAATATTCTTTTTGTCAGAAATATTCGTACAACATCACAATCATTGGTGGACCCCACATAACAGAATAATTGTCGGATATAGAAAGTGACTGAAATAACCATTTTATCAAAATAATGACAAAACTTTTATCGTTAACTGTTGAAATACCCTGAGATAAAAGTACAGTAATATATGTGGTTTCACAGTAGCACACAATATTTTGTAGTATCTCTAATTATTGATTCTTACGTAAGAAGTCACTCAGTTCATTTAATAATTGCCAAAGTAGTTGTTGCATAGTATCTCATATTATTGATTCAATTATCGTCACAGTATCATTTACACAATATTTTTTATTATTAAATCAATAATTGAGATGACACAATTATTCATATTATTATTTGTATTATTGATAATGTCTAGAAAGTTCTGTCGAGGAAAGAGATTAGGTTATTTAATTGTGCGCCAATAAGAAGAAGTCCTTATCGAAAAGCCCCCTCTTTTCTGGGAATGATTTGATTGTCAATATTGTGAGTTATAATATTAATGATGAATAATTGTTAAAAGATTAAAAATGTGTTGATTGAAGATAAGTGATTTATGATAAATATTTATTCAATTTAATATAAATAGAGGGGTTGTCATGAAGTATTTGTTAAGTTTGACTTATTACATGGACCCCCACTTACTCATTTTTTAAAATCGCCGGTAGAAAGTTGTCTAAATTTTATAATAGTAATAAAACAGAAAACTTTTTATATAAAACAGAATTCTTTTTATATTATATATATAAAGTTATTCGTTTTATTAGATTATAAATAGAATATATTATATTTTATATAAATTTTTTATTTTATTAGAATATTTTATTGTACAGTAATGAATAGTAAAAATCGCGCAAATTCTCCGTGACTTTGCCCGTGATTTTTTTCTGTGCATCCGTGATTTCTTAAATAGTATCATGCCATTCTCCTATAAATAGGATGCTTAGTTAAGAAATGAAAATCACACCAGAATCAGAAAAGTCTTCTTATATATATTGTGCGCATTTCTTTCTAGTATAAGAATACTTTGAGTGTTACTAATAGTACAAGATTTTCTCAAGAATATCTCCATTATACCAATCAGATTTAGTCTCCTACTAAGGTAAGGGGTATTATTTATTTCATATTCGTAAGAGATATTATTTTTCGTATTCGTAAGGAATATTATTTTCGTTCAATATTCGTAAGAGATATTATCTTCATTCAATATTCGTAAGGGATATTATTTTTGTTCAATATTCGTAAGTGATATTATTTTCGTTCAATATTCGTAAGGAATATTATTTTCTTCCATACTCTATAGTATGTAAGTGATATTATTTCGTTTCATATTCCTAAATCTACACTTACTTTGATAATTATTACTTCTATAATCCCTGAAATTAGTAGAATATCCTTGAGTTTTGTGCTTCATCTAGTATCGTTTCATTGAAATATTGGTCTGAACTTTCTTATTAAATTTAAATATTTTCATTCGGGATACTATTCACTCAGGTACTATTCATGGATACTATTCATACAGTACTATTTACGGGATACTATTCACGACAAAATTGGTTTCTTTTCTGTCCAAATAATTTTTGGTACATGCATATCATTCTTGAATTTTACTCCACAATTAATTATGATGTTGACAATTTAGACATTCTTAAACTCTTGATAAATTGAATTATAAATATCTAATATTTATCCTTAATCTCACTTGATTGATTCCTTAAATCATTGTCATCATTATCATGCTTATATTATGGCGAAAGTCATCTTTAACCTGTAGTGCATAGATAGACTGTTGATTGGTATGATTATGACCAAAAATTGTGTATTGATATAATCATGACCTATAATGTTACAGACAAATGATGTGGTGAAAGTCCTCTTTGACCCTTAGTGTATAGATGGACAGTTATTTGTCATGATCATGACCACTGGTGATACTAACGAATATCCTTGGCCCGTAATGCATGGTGTAGACACTCGAAATTTCATTTTTCAGTTACTAACTATGCAAGAGGACAAAAGCATCTTTTTCACACTCCGGAGATAACCCTAGAGGACCACAACATCAATTTCAACCCCGGAGATAGCCTCGAGAGATCCAGTTTGCAACCCCGGAGATAACCTCGGGAAATCAGTTTCTAACCCCGGAGATAACCCCGGAAAAGTCAGTTTCAACCTCGGAGATAACCCCGGAGGATCAAGTTCGAAGCCTGGAGATAATCCCAAGAGGTCAAGCCAACCTCAAAGATAACCTTGAGGATAGTCAACATCAAGTTAACTTCAGAGATAACCTTGAGAAAAGACTGCTACAACTACGCAAAAACCGGAGATAACCTCGAGAGGGGTAAAATGGTTATTTTGCCAACTCAACTTCAAATCAAATCAAATCAACTCATTTCAACTCAAATTTCTTCAATAGAAGTCCCACAAGAACCATATTTTAACTTTCGAGCGCAAACTACGCAAAACGGTTCAACGGACTGCCTGGCGAAAACCCAGAAATGTCATTTTGGTCATGGACCCATCTTCCTAAAATAAAAAAAGGGCAAATCCTATATCATTGTGTAGCTCTCGGAAAGAGCTTTCCAGAATGGTATGGCACGCTTCCATCGGACTCCCGGATTGAAAGTTATGAAGGTTCGAGCGAACAGCGCGTTGTTCGAGTGCACGTACGTCGAGACAACAGGACCCACACTGCCCGGGGCACCCCGAACAGCCACACATACACCTGCTACTGCCGCAGGTCACCCCCCTCTATAAAAAGAGGGCTTAGGGTGGCCATATTTGCAAGAGAAAAGGAGAGAAATTCATGTTCAATTTGCTCTGTACACACTATAAACTGAGAGTTTTCTCATTTTAAACACTTGTAAGCTCATATATAGCTACTTTTTTATCGGCGGGAGCCGAGTGTTCATCCATTTAAAGTCATTGAAGTCTTCTTTGGTAGCCCACTGTAAGCCTTCTTACACACTTTAAAGCCTTTCTCTTTATCTTTGCATATATATATATATATATATATATATATATATATATATATATATATATATATACATTTCGTCCCGCCTGGAGTTTACTTCGTGGCGGTTGACCTTTTTACTGCGTTCTTTACATTTCGTCCCGTCTGGAGTTTACTTCGTGGTGGTTGACCGTTTTTACTGCTTTTTTTACATTTCGTCCCGTCTGGAGTTTCCTCCGTGGCGGTTGATCGCTTTTATAGCTTTATTTACATTTCTGATCCCCTATAGAGGTGCTTCGTGGTGGTTGATCATGTCAATATATATATATATATATATATATATATATATATATATATACCGTTTTTATATATTTACATTCCCTATCCCCCATGGAGGTGCTTCATGGTGGTTGATCATGTCTGTATATATATATTTACAGCTTTTATATATATAACTGCTTACAGCTTTCATATAAACTATGTTATCATGTGAGCCTAGGAATCATGTGATCATAGATTCAGTCCACTGAATCTAGATTCGGTTCCTGTGATGAACATTTTCAGCTGTAAGCAGCTTGTAAATTTATTCTCGGTGTTTGGATTTCCTCATATGGTTTTCATGCCCGCGAGGAATTCGGCACTGTTTTGTACATTATTTTTCTCGAAGATGCTTCGCATCTCGAAAATAAAAGTAATCAAACCGAACATTTAATAAAATGAAAGTATCAAAGGCCTCAATTACTATTGAGCACAGGGTTTGAAAAACCTCTTTTAACAAAACATCACTGTTATATCTTATTAAAACTGATTTTTTTATACAAATTCAAACCCTATGTATATAGGTGCGAACGACGTATAGCACTACTTCCAAATAACAGCACATTGACCCACACACACACATTCGTATAACAGTTTATTGAAAAGTGGCGGTCACCATGGCAACACGGATGTCGGGGGGTGCCTAACACCTTCCCTCCGCATAAGCAAGTCCTCGGACCCTAATGAATCTCGGTTTCACAGACCTGTTTAGCAGTGTCACATCACTGGGTCAATGTGCAAACCTTTTCTCGGTTGTGTTTGTAAGAACCCAACTTTTATAAATAAAGATGATTTTTCTAAAAATATTATTTTTGAATATTATGGAGTTAATTTGATATAATGTTATAGTTGTGGGTAATATTTATAAATTTTGCAAAGTACGCAAGTTGTTATATAATATTCGATTGGTCGGGAAATATTCATTTTAACAGGGAATATTCGTACAACGGCAAAATTCATTGGTGGACCCCACAATGGAATTAGTGTCGGATTGAAAAAACGACAAAAATATTTTATTAAAAATAACGGCGGAAGTTTTACCGTTGTTACTGTTGAACTACTCGGTAGTAAAAGTACAGTAATGCGTGTGGTTGCATAGTAGCACACGGTATTGATTATTAATGCTTATGTGAGAAGTCACTCAGTTTGATTCAATTATTGTCAGTTAATAATATGAATTATTTAGCGATAATGACGTTTTGTTTTATTCGTATTATTAACGTAATAAAACAGAAACATCTTTTTATATAAAACAGAATACTTTATTAAAGTTATTCTATAAATAGAATATATTATATTTTATTTAAAAGATTTTTCTTTAAATATGGACCGTCAGATTAAAGTAATCAATCTGGACCGTTCATAGATTAGTTACTATGCATTCTATTTTTCTATAAATAGCAGCTCATTCCTTCATTATTTCTTACGAATTCACTGAACTCTAGAGAGAGAAACTATAGAGAGAAAGAAGAAGAGTATTCTGCTACTTAACTACTTACTTATTTCAGCTCTTCTTTAAAACGGTAAGGGGTGTTATTCTTTCTTATTCATGAAGAGAAATGTTGTTATTCCATTTCTTATTATTATGTTGGAATAACCTGTATACGCGGTTTACCCTATACTTGGTGACATTCTTCTATTATTTTGTTGGAACATCCTGTCTGTGTGTTTTACACCGGACCTGGTTCCGTTTTTATTATTATTCTGTTGGAACATCCAGTCTGTGTGTTTTACACCGGACCTGGTTCCGTTTTTATTATTATTCTGCTGGAACATCCTGTCTGTGTGTTTTACACCGGACCTGGTTCCATTATTTATTATTCTATCGGAATATATTGTCTGTGCGTTTACGCCGGACCTGGTTCCATTATTTATTATTCTGTCGGAATATCCTGTCTGTGCGTTTACGCCGGACCTGGTTCCATTATTTATTATTCAGTTGGAATAACCTGTCTGTGCGGTCTATCGCATGCATGGTGATTTCTTTTGTTATTCCATTCTTTATTATACTCAGTTGGTTAAGTTTTGACTTCTATACTCTATGAAATTAGTGGAATATCCTTGATAATTGCGGTTCATCCAGTATCTTTTCATGAAAATATTCTTCTAAGCATTCTTGAATTTTACTCCACAAAGCAGTATCATGTTGACAATTTGGACGTTGTTAATTCTTGGATAAATTAATTCTTGAACTTGTTTTATTGAATTCTTATATCATTGTCATCATCCTCATGTTTATAAAATGTTGAAAGTCATCTGTGGCCTGTAGTGCATAGATGGACTTGGTATGATTATGACCAGGGATTATTCGGTATAATCATGACCGTAATGTTACAAATGATGTGGTAAAAGTCCTCATTGGCCCATAGTGCATTGATGGACAGTTGTTGGCATGATCATGACCATTAATGAATACACGAATATCCTTGGCCGTAGTGCAGGGGTGATTCGATGATGTGGATTATTTTATTAAGCTGAGTCCCAGCGAACACAGTGTTGAAAAACCTTTTAAATCATAAAAGATAGTAGAGTTTATTTTCTACTTGACTCTTTTAATGGATTGTTTGTTCCGCTGCAGTTAAACTTGATGTCTATTATATTTTATCAGTTTAACATTGTTGAAGGCTAATGATAATTTATTCTGCATTATCTTAGTCATAATATTTCTTACTGGGCTAGTTGAGCTCACCCTTTCTTTCACTGTTCTCTTCAGGAAATGAGAACGTAGCTGGGGCAAGTCGGGAAACAGAGTGATGGTTCAAATGATAGTATTAGTTAGTAGTCCTCACTATTCTATGTTATAGTGTGTTAATAAATGTAATGAGGACTCCTTTTGAGTATGAATACTCTCTAGAAGATAATATTTGTATTAAAACTCGCAGTTTATGTTTTGTCGTATTGTACACGACAGTTGTATTAGTAAGTTGTATTTGTATTATGTACTTTGTATCTGACGACCCAAGATGGGTGATGTATACCTAATTTTGGGGGCGTCACAGTGTTGGTACAACCAGTTAAAAAACCAATTGGCGACTCTTAACAGTCCATCGTAGACATTACACATTTCGGACCTTTTTCACTTGTTTTTTCAAATAAATCTCACCTAACATGAGAACACAAAAGAACAAGAATAGAAAAGGAACAAATAAAAATCCCGACGTCGACAGGTGGCGACTCTGCTGGGGACTCTTGTAAGAGGACTTAAGCCGCTATTACAAGCTTTTCAAAACTGTTATATGCTTGTGTGTGGATGTTGCATTTACATTTGAATGAATGTGTACTAATGCATTTACTTACTGCACTTAGTGCTTCGCACCATATCTGCCTGTGATATTAGTGCTTCGCATATGTCATCATTTCCATATGGTGAGACGCGATGTATGTGAATGTATGTTGTGTGGTTCCTCCACCAGGAGGCTATCCTATCGATGTTTGATTACTGGACTCGTTGAAAGACTAATTCCAACGAGGCTCAGGAAAGGCATCACCCAAATTCGCTCCAGTTGAAAGACCGAATTAATTTTCCGTCAAGTAAATTGCGATGATTTGGGAACTTTTATGCCGAAAAACTGCGAGAGTAACCTAAGATAGGTCAGCCTCTGATAAACCAAACGCGTAGGAAAGTCTCTTCATAGTTTCACATTTTAATTACTTGTAAATTCAATTACTTGTAATTTCATTTCCATATAAATCTCAATGTAATGAAAAATATAAAGGAATATGTGTACATACCTTCCATTTATATCAAAACCTGACATGCTATCTTGTCAACTGACATCCGTTTCGCAGGACGATACTCCTAAACGGACACATTACGTAATATTGCTACATTCACTAAGACTAAACTACATAATTCTTTTTGTAGGGATATAATTGGTCCAGTAACCCGGTCAAAATCCAAAAAGGCCACGAGCCTACAGCCAATCATGTTTTCATCTGACCAAACTGATCTTAATCCAGTTTCTCGCGAAGAATTCGACGAATTAAGTAAACAAATCACATATTTGGTTGTTCTGCTTAAAGAACTACACCAATCTACTCAGGGTACAAGGATACCCGTACATGCTGAATCCTCTACACAAAAAGGAACCCAAGGTCTGGATACTACTAGTTCCAATCGCAGGAGTCCTCATAAGCACAGACAGATTCCTTCAGCTTCAGCCACATGGCGATTATCTCCACCTACAGTTCCTGAGCATGTACGGTCTCCGGTAAGGGTGCCTGCCCATGTAATGACTATGTTATTTTCTAAACCGATACCGATGAAGGAGAAAGAAATCCCAGTTCCAGATCCGGCATTGGAAAAAGAGGAACGAAGAATTAAACAAGACATCGTCATAATGATGTCCAATGTACACATCATTGTCCATGATGAACACACAAACAGATAAACCCCAGACGATGATGGCCCAGACATAATGGTCATCATTCGAGAAAAGGAGGACGATGACAGCCCCTCCATCACTGCAATCCACCAGGACTTTTCCCTCGACAATTAGAGCAGCACTCCTTGCATTGGTCGACAAGGGTAAAACGGGCAGAAACTCATTCTTCCCTGTAGATAGCAATAACTGCTTACTTTTTTTGTACAATATTAGCAGTTACTTTTGTCATTACATGCTAACACTTTGTGTGATTGAACAGTTTCATATATTAGGCAAAAGCATTTTGTTTCAGGACTCTAAAGTTAGATGTGCCTATACTTGCTGATAAGATGCCTCTTCTCCACAAGGATTGTAACTTTGATGAAAATTTGGACTCAAAATTGATGGAAATACAAGAGGACATTGAGGTGCCTCAGGAGATCAAAGAATGGGTCGTAGAAAAACCTAAACCCAAACAATTTCGGAACCTTAGAAAGCCCAAACAAATCCAGATTGGTACGGACCTCACTTCAAACCAAAGGAATGACATGGTTACTCTATTGACCCTATTCCAGGATGTGTTTGTATGGTCTGACGAAGACATGGTCAGTTTATCCACTGACATTGTCATTCATCGCCTTCTCGTCGAAGGGGGATTCAAGCCAGTCATGCAGAAGCTCAGGTGATTGAAACCTGAGTGGAGTTTAAAGGATAAAGAAGAAATTATGAAATAATTCCAAGCTGGTATTATTATGGTGTCCACATATCCTGAATGGATATCCAATATAGTTCTCGTACCTAAACATGGAGGAAAGTTGCGAGTTTGTGTGGATTACCGGGATCTAAAAAAAGTATGCCTTCAAGATAGTTTTCCCGTGCCATTTATCCACATTCTCATTGACAATACTGCTCAATACGACATGTACTCCTCTGCGGATTGCTTTGTGGGGTACCATCAAATCATGGTTTCTGAAAAGGATAGTGAGAAAACTATATTCATCACTCCTAGGGGAACATTTTGCTACAGACGATTATCATTCTGCCTCATCAATGCCGGAGCTACCTACCAGCGAGCCCTATGGCTCTTTTCCACGATATAATGCATAAAAAGAAAAAAAAGAAAAAAATTAATAAATAAAAAAATGAAGAAGAAAAAAGGAAAAGAAAAAGATAAAAGTGCTTCAACAGGTTCTACAGTTGCTGCCTTACCATCGGCAGGTTCTACATATGGCTTCAGAGTTTGAAGAAAAATCCTTCCTCCATATTCCTCGGAATAGGAATGATTTTGCAGATGCGCTTGTAACCTTGGCCTCTTTGATCAACATACATGACAAGGAAGACATGCCAACCCTCACATTTGCCCAACAAAAGGCTCCAGCCTATGGGAATTACATTGGAGAAGTATCGGCTGAGCTACCTCCCATCCAGCACCCTTGATATCAGCATATCAATGAGCACTTACAAGATAGATCTACATCCGCTGAGGCGAGCCTGACTAAAAGAAGGCAGATCCATCGACTTGCTATGAAATTCTACCTGAGCGGAGATGCACTCTACAAAAGAGATGCAGGATGAGGTCTCCTCAGATGTTTGGATGAGGACCAAGCTCAGAGGCTCATGGATGAAATCCATGGGGGAGTATGTGGCCCACATATGAGCGACCCTCTACTTATAAAGAAGATCCTACAATAGAAAAGTCTGGCTACAACAGTTCAAATAACACGACTTGGTTTTGAAGAAGATCGTTGACAACCAAGCTCAGTCTAAAGGAAAATTCGCTCCAAACTGGGAAGGCCCGTTTATTGTCAAGGAGGTATTGACAGGTGGCGCTTTCAGAATACAGAAAATGGACGGCGATGAATTTTCGCAACTCATTAATTCGGACACAGTGAAACGGTACTATGTCTGAGGTTACCATCAAGCGAACATCCTAGTTTTGGATCATCAGATCACCAGTCATTCCGGTTCTTTAGCCCTTCATTACATACAACTTCGCTTCACACTCATCTGCCCCATTAGGGAAAAACATTTTTCTAACCAGCAGCCTAGTTTCGGATCACAAAATCCTTCATTCCCCCCAGGTTTTCAAAACCTTTCACACTTTCAGTTTATCCCATAAGGGATTAAACCTTTCACACCTTCAATTTATCCTATACATGGGATTAAACTTTTCACCTGTAATCCACCCTATACATGGGGCAAACTTCGTCGACCTGATCTCCCCAATACATGGGAGTACGTAGGCAACCATCTTTATAGTCCGGTCTCACCACAGAAAAAACAAAAACAAACACACTCATATCCATAACCACATACAGAAACCAGTCCCAAGACACCAAAGGGTATGGGAATACAAAGATCAACGATCCATTCTGAAAGATCCTGAGACATCTCAATGTCCATCCATCAAGGAGGAGTTCAGAATATATCAAGATCACAAGCCCTGGAGATACAGGCAACTATCAAGCAAGTAACAAGGCATAACTAAGAGGGAAGTGAATCAAAACATATTTTCCTGCCATATAATATTGTTTGATATATAAAATGTGTCTTGTACATGACAAAAATGGCTAAGCTAGTTTATGCAGGAAAATTAAAGCTAATCTACAAACCAGTGGATAAGCGAGCCACCAAATCTAACGTGGCATCCCTCTCGGAAGAAGGAGGTAACGATGTGATCTCATGCCCAAGGGTCTCTACACGAGCCAACAGATCTACAACCAACTACAAGCGATATCTCGAGCAGATATAGCGTCATCCCGCTCAGCAACAGCGGTATCCCTATGAGTTAGAGCATCATTTCTCTAACAGAGCGACATCTCTACCAAAAAGAGTTGTCAACATCAAATCCTAAATTCACTACCTGTTCACCTTATGATACAGAGGGAAAAGCCTCTCTCGATCTCGGCATCTTATCAGCCCATCTGTCAAAGCAACTATCCCAGACAACAAGAAAGGTTGGGGCAATTTCAAAATTGGCGACAACCGGATATTGGGTCCCTTACAACAAGATTGGGGCAATCTCAGAAATAGCGACAACTAAACATTGGGGCATTTATTAATCAGAAAAATGCACCAATCATCACCATCAACATGGTACATCATCATCATAGCTTCCCTCACATCATCTCACTGGCGATTCGGGATGATCATTTGGTCTTTTCCAATCATACTGTTCTCAGAATGAATAATCCACATATGAGGATATTACTCACTCGCGACTTCATCAACAAAGAGTTTCTCATATGAATCCTCGGCATCAATATGCGAAAGGACTGGGGCATTGTCAAATTCTAAGAAATGGAAGGAGCTCAAGATGAGATCAAGCCTCTCATCAAAAGAAAGGGGTGAACTCCTGAAAGAAATCATGGCGACATAAGCGTACCCCCTACGAAAAAGGAGAAAATTCTCAAAAAGTTCTTGACTCAGGAGCAGAAGGCCAACGACGAAAGGTCTAGCGAAGGAAATCTACACCATCAAACATGTTAACCTGCGTTAAGTCCTCATCAGTTGAGGCCTCTACACCAAAGTTCAAAGTTGGGCAATGAAAGAATGAGTTGCACCCTCTAGGGACGGCAGCGGCATTCAGGTCATAAGTTTATCCGGGTTGCGAATCAAATGCTCAAGGAAATGGGAAACAAGCACCCAACAGCGAAAACTCCAAATCACCTCATAAAGGGTGAGTGTAATATCAGGAAGAGTCTGGCAAAGCAAACTGTTGGATATTACTTTAGCGAAGGTATCAGATGATCTGGTATTCTAAACCATTGGCATCAATTCAGCGTAACATCAAGACAGTTCAGCGATGAAAGCTTCGTATACCACCATTCGAGTGGAAACCAAAATAGTTTGGCGACAAGCAGGGTAGGCACCGTTGGAAACTACCAGCGTATACTTCGGGAAGGTCTGGTGATCTCAGAACGTCATCCCCATCAGAGATGTGAAAAACATCTCAACTTATCTTCATCAAACAAGCGTCAGCAACACCGACAAAAAGCCAAACCGTTGGAGTCAACACCAGCATAAGCATCAACAATGATTGGTAAAGGCAAAGCGATTTGCAAAAAATTATTTTAAACATTCATCATAACATTCATTACATTACGATTTGCAATTTGCAATTTGCGATTTGCGATGTGCGATTTGCGATTGGCCAAATGCGAAGTGCAAAATGCGATGTGCGATTTACGAACTACGATTTGTGAAAACATTTTAAACATTCATCATGACATTCATTACATTGCGATTTCCATCATTAAAAATACCTTGTCATAATTTCAAGTGTCTAGCAATCTTTATCATGTCCATTCCATTGTATTACATGAACATGATAAAGAGGGGCATCTGTAGACACTAAAAATTTTGTTTTCCTGTTACTAACTATGCAAGAGGATAAAAGCGTCTTTTTCACACTCCGGAGATAACCCTGAAGGACCACAACATCAATTTCAACCCCAGAGATAGCCCAGGGAGATCCAGTTTCTAACCCCGAAGATAACCCCAGGAAATCAGTTTCTAACCCCGGAGATAACTCTGAAAAAGTCAGTTTCAACCTCAGAGATAACCCCAGGAGGTCAAGCTAACCTCAGAGATAACCCTGAGGATAGTCAAAGTCAACATCAAGTCAACCTCAGAGATAACCGTGAGAAAAGACTGCTACAACTATGCAAAAATTGGAGATAACCCCAAGAGGGGTAAAATGGTCATTTTGCCAACTCAACTTCAACTCAAATCAAATCAACTCATTTCAACTCAAATTTCTTCAATAGAAGTCCCACAAGAATCATATTTTAACTTTCGAGCGCAAACTACGCAAAACGGCTCAACGGACTGCCTGGCGAAAACCCGAAAATGCCATTTTGGTCATAGACCCATCTTCCTGGAATCAAAAAAGGGCAAATCCTATGTCATTTCATAGCTTTTGGAAAGAGCTTTTTGGAATGATATGGCACGCTTCCATCAAACTCCCGGATTGAAAGTTATGAAAGTTCGAGTGAACAACGCGTTGTCCGAGTGCACGTACATCAAGACAGTGGGACCCACACTGCCCGGAGCACCCCGAGCAGCCGCAGGTACACCTACTGCTGCTGCAGGTACACCTGCGGCACCCCCCTCTATAAATAGAGGGCTTGGGGTGGCCATATTTGCAAGAGAAAAGGCGAGGAAGCCCTGTCCAATTTGCTCTGTATACACTATAAACTGAGTGCTTTCTCATTTTAAACACTTCTAAACTCATATATAGCTACTTTTTTATCCATTTAAAGTAATTGAAGTCTTCTTTGGCAGTCCACTGTAAGCCTTCTTACACACTTTAAAGTCTTTCTCTTCATCTTTGCACACACCGTTCTTCACATTGAGAGTCGTGTTGCGTATGTATGCCCGGACTTCGATCCGTGGCATTTATTTTCCTTTATATATATATATATATATATATATATATATATATATATATATATATATATATATACTAACATTATCGAGTTATGCCTCGATTGAGTCTGGACTCGCGTCCGGAGTGTTTATTTGGTTTTATATATATACTTATATATAAACTGTGGTCGAACTTTGCTCGATGAGCCTGAATTTATATCCGGAGCATTTACTTACTTATATATATATATATATATATATATATATATATATATATATATATATAAATCCAGGCTCATCGAACAAAGTTTGACTACAGTTCGATGAGGTCCGAACTGTAGTCAAACTCTGTTCGATGAGCCTGGATTTACACACACACACACACACACACACACATATATATATATATATACTTATATATATAAACTGTTATCGAACTCTGTTCGATAAGTCTGGATTTTATATCTGGTGCATTTACCGCTTATATATATATATATATATATATATATATATATATATATATATATGAACTGTTGTCGAACTCTGTTCGATAAGCCTGAATTTTACATCTGGTGTATATGAACTGTTGTCGAACTCTATTCGATGAGCCTGGATTTTACATCTGGTGCGTTTACCGCTTATATATATATATATATATATATATATATATATATATATATATATATATATATATATACATTTCGTCCCGCTTGGAGTTTACTTCGTGGCGGTTGATCGTTTTTACTGCTTTATTTACATTTCGTCCCGCTTGGAGTTTATTTCATGGGGGTTGACCATTTTACTGCTTTCTTTATATTTCGTCCCGCCTGAAGTTTCCTCCGTGGCGTTTGATCACTTTTACAGCTTTATTTACATTTCTGATCTCCCGTGGAGGTGCTTTGTGGAGGTTGATGATGTCAATATATATATATATATATACCACTTTTATATATTTATATTTTCGATCCCCCATGGAGGTGCTTCGTGGTGGTTGATCATGTCTGTATATATATATATATTTACAGCTTTTATATATATAACTGCTTACAGCTTTCATATAAATTGCGGCATCATGTGAGCCTAGGAATCATGTGATCACATATTCAGTCCACTGAATCTAGATTCGGTTCCCGTGATGAACATTTTCAGCTGTAAGCAGTTTATAAATTTATTCACGGTGATTAGATTTCCTCATATGGTTTTCATGCCCACGAGGAGTTCGGCACTATTTTGTACATTATTTTTCTCAAAAATGCTTCGCATCTCGAAAATAAAAGCAATCAAGCCGAACATTTAATAAAATGGAAGTATCAAAGGCCTCAATTAGTATTGAGCACATGGTTTGAAAAATCTCTTTTTACAAAATATCATTGCTATATCTTGTTAAAACTGCTTTTTTTATACAAATTCAAACCCTATGTATATAGGTGCGAACGAGGCATAGCACTACTTCCAAATAACAGCACATTGACCCACACACACATTCATATAACAGTTTATTAAAAAGTGGCAGTCACTGTGGCAACACGGATGTCGAGGGGTGCGTTAACACCTTCCCTCCGCATAAGCAAGTCCCCGGACCCTAATGAATCTCGATTTCATAGACCCGTTTAGTTGTGTCACATCACTGGGTCAATGTGCAAACCTTTTTTCGGTTGTGTTGGTACAACCAGTTAAGAAACCAATTAGCGACTCTTAACAGTCCATCATTGACATTACACATGTCGGACATTTTTCACTTATTTTTTTAAACAAATCTCACCTAACATGAGAACACAAAAGAACAATAATAGAAAATGGATAAATAAAAATCCCGACGTCGACACATGGATAATTCGTTGATGTGAAATATTTATTAATTGGTGTTACAGGGATAAAATATTGATGATGAACTTTAAAATCATATAAGATAGTAGACTTTACGCTCTACTTGACTCTTTTAATGGATTGTTTATTCCGCTGCAGTTGTTGATCTAAAACTTGTTGTCTATTATATTCTATCAGAGTTTCCTTGTTGAGAACTAAGGATAATTTGTTCTACATTAGCTTAGTCATAATATTCTTTACTAGGCTAGTTGATCTCATCCTTTTCTTTCATTATTCTCTTCAGAAAATGAGAATATAGTTGGGACTAGTCGGGGAATAAAGTGATGGTCCAAGATTGTTACTATAATAGTCTTCACTATGCTATAAAATAGTGTGATAATAATTGTAATGGAAAATTTATTTAAGTTTGCATATTGTCTACGAGATAATATTTGTATTAAAACTCACAGCTTGTGTTTTGTCGTGTTTTACAGACAGTTAATAATTGTATTAATGAAGTTTGTATTTAAATTATGTACTATGTATTTGGCGACTTAGAATGGGTTGTATGAACTAATTTTGGGGGCGTCACATGACAAGTGCCACTTGTACTCTTTCTATCAATTTTACAACCCATAAAATCAGCATCTGAGTATCTTGTTAATTCAAATGAAGACTCCTTGGGATACCAAAGCCCTAAATGAGGTGTGCCTTTGAGATACATGAAAATCCTTTTCACAGAATTTAAGTGTGATTCCTTAGGGTTAGCCTGAAATCTAGTACATATACATGTAGCAAACATGATGTCTGGTCTACTAGCAGTTAAGTAAAGAAAAGAACCTATCATACCTCTATATTTAGTAATATCAATACATTTACCTTTCTCATTTTTGTCAAGCTTAGTGACTGGTGTAATTCTAGTTTTCATCTGGGACGTTGATTCCATGCCATACTTTTTAAGTAAGTCTTTGATATAATTGGCTTGATTGATAAAGATACCTTCATCAGTTTGCTTCACTTGAAGTCCAAGGAAAAAATTCAGTTCACCCATCATGCTCATTTCAAATTTACTCTGCATAAGCTTGGCAAATCTCTCACATAGCTTGTTATCAGTAGAACCAAAAATAATTTCATCTACATATATTTGTACTAATAGATCTTTATCTTTGTGCTTCCTTAGAAATAGTGTGGTGTCTACTCTTCCTCTAGAGAATCCTTTTTAAATAAGAAAGTTTGTTAGTATTTCATACCATGCTCTAGGTGCTTTTTTCAGTCCATATAGTGTTTTATCTAATCTATAAGCATAATTAGAGAAGGTTAGATTGATAAAACCTGGGGGTTGCTCCACATAGACTTCTTCTTGAAGTTCTCCATTCAGAAATGCACTTTTGGCATCCCTTTGAAAGACTTTGAACTTCATATGTACAGCATAGGCAAGAAATATTCTGATTGCTTCTAGTCTGGCAACAAGAGCAAAGGTCTAGTCATAGTCAATGCCTTCTTCTTGAAAGTGACCTTTTGCGACAAGTCTTGCCTTATTCCTTGTGATCACCCCATCTTCATCCATCTTATTTTTGAATACCCATTTAGTGTTGATGACTGGTTGGTGAATTTGTTCTTGGAACTAATCTCCACATTTTGCTTCTTTCAAATTAATTTTGTTCCTCATGCATAGCTTCAATCCAGCTTGAATCTTCCAAGGCTTCCTCTATCTTCTTAGGTTCCATTTGGGACAGAAAGCTTAGATAGAAACACTCATTTTAAGTAGTCGACCTAGTCTTGATTCTTGCATTTGGATCTCCAATAATCAATTCTTATATGTGATCTCTCACCCATCTGCTTCCTGTTGGAACGTCAGTTTTTGTGCCTTCTTGTCTGAATTCTTCAAGATTGACTTTAGCTCCTTATTGTAGATGCTCATTGTCTAGAGCAGTGTCTTCTACGATTGCTTCTCCGTGCTCCACGATTCCTTCTTCTAAGCCTAAGATCGTGGTGACTGGCTTAACCACTTCGATAGTGGTGTCTGGTTTGTCGGTCGTGGAGTTTAGTGGTATAGACTTGTATGATAAGTCTGTTTCATCAAAGATGACATAAATAGAGACTTCAACACTTAGAGTTTTCTTGTTGAACACCTTGTAGGCTTTGCTATCTGTGGTATACCCAAAAAGATTCCCTCATCCGACTTTGGTTGGAACTTAGTCAGATATTGTTTTCCATTGTTGAGAATATAACAAGTACAACCAAAAGCATGGAAATAACTAACATTTGGCTTTCTTTCTTTCCAGAGCTCATAAGGGGTCTTTTTGAGCATGGGATGAATAAGAGATTTGTTCTGGGTGTAGCAAATCGTGTTGATAGCTTCTGCCCAGAAGTATTCTGGTAGGAGAGCTACTGCCAGTAGTGTTCTTCCTGCCTCAATCAAGGTTCTGTTCTTTCTCTCAGCTACCCCATTTTGCTGTGGAGTTCTTAGAGCTGAGAAGTTGTGGTTGATGCCATTATCTTCACATAACTTGTCCATCTTTGAGAAGTCGAATTCTCTTCCATGATCACTTCTGATGGCCTTGATCTTTTCTCCTTTCTCATTCATAACTAGCTTGAACAGCTTGATAGTGTAAGACCCCAACTTTTTATGAATAAAAATTTAATTTTCTCTAAATATTATTTTGAATAATAAGGTGTTGATTTGATAAAATGCTATAGTTATGGGTGATATGTGCAAATTTTGTAAAGTAAGCAATTTGTCATAAAATATTCGTTTCATCGGGGAATATTCTTTTTGTCGGGGAATATTCGTACGACGGTGCAATCATTGGTGGATCACATAACGGAATAACTGTCGGATATAGAAAGCGACAAAAATAACCTTTTTATACAAAACAACGACAAAACTTTTACAGTTAAATGTTGAAATACTCGGTGATAAAAGTAAAATAATACGCGTTGTTGCATAGTAGCATACGGTATTACACAGTATCTCTGATTATTGATTCTTACGTAAGAAGTTACTCAATATTCAATAATTGCCACTGTAGTTGCTGCATAATATCTCATATCATTGATTCAATAATTGTTATAGTAATATTTTCATTATATTTTATATTTTTTGAATAATATTATTAGTTAGCATTATTGGCAATGTCTAAAAAGTTCTATCGAGAAAAAGGGTTAAGTTATATAATTGTGCGCCAATAAGGATAAATCCTTATCGGAAAGCCCACTCTTTCCTCAGAATGATCTGGTTGTTAATATTGTGAGCTTATAATATTAATTGTGAATTATTATTATGTGATGGATATCAGTTCAATTTTGATATAAATGAAAGAATTTAGCATAAAACATTTGTTAAAAGTTTAGCATATTTTTCTATGGAATCACAATTATCTTCTTCGATAAAATATTCATTCAAATATATTATTATAATAATAGTATAATGTGATAATATAATAATATAATTTTTTATAATTTAAATGGTGATATTAATATAATAATAAATAATTTTTTGCATGTGAATAAAAGTGAAGCGAAGGTTAACATTTTGATTTTGAATTCTTTTTTTTTCAAAACTTTCGTGCACTTATTCTTTCCTAATTGATGACAAAACCATCTCCTGCAACTCTTTTGTTTTCCAAATTGTGGGCCTTACCCATAAGGAATTGAAGGTTAGGCAGAGAAGAAAGAAAAAAAAGTTAGGCAGAGAAGAAAAGAAAAAGTTAGGCAGATTAATTTGTTTTTTTCCTCCAAGATGCACTATAAAAGGCACCATTTTGCTGCAAATCGAAACACACCATCACAATATCAGAAATTCTTCTACTATAATATTGTTAGTTTTCTTTTGAGTATAAGAATATTTTGAGTGTAGCTTATAGTGCCAGATTTTCTCAGAATAATATTTGTTATACCAAGTCAGATCTAGTTTCTTTTAAGGTAAAGGATGTTATTTTCTTTCAATACTTATAAGTGGTATCATTTTCTTTCATACTCCATATTATGTAAATGATATTATTTCATTTCATATTCCTAAATTTAAACTTACTATGATAAGTATTGCTTCTATAATTCTTGAAATGATTAGAAATTCCTTAAGGTTTGCGCTTCATCTAATATCATTTTACTGAAATATTGGTATGAATTTTCTTATTAAATTTTAATTTTTTTCATTTCAGGGTACTATTCATACGGTTCTATTTATGAGTACTATTCATATGATACTATTCATATGATACTATTCATGAGTACGTTTAGAACAGAATTTATTTTTCTTTTATGTCCAAATTATTTTTGATACATGAATATTATTCTTGAATTTTACTCCACAATTAGTTATCATGTTGACAATTTAGACATTCTTGAACTCAGGATAAATTGAATTATAAATCTCTAATATTTATCCTTGATCTCACTTGATTGATTATTTATATCATTGTCATCATCCTCATGCATATATTGTGCTGAAAGTCATCTTTGGCATGTAGTGCAAAGATGGATTATTGATTGGTATGATTATGACCAAGAATTGTGTATTGGTATAATCATGACCTTTAATGTTACAGATAAAGGTTTGTGGTGAAAGTTCTCTTTGGCCCGTAGTGCATAGATGGATAGGTGTTTGGCATAATCATGACCATTAGTGATGCAAACGATTATCTTTGGCCCGTAGTTCATAGATAATTCGTTGATTGGAAGAAATTATTGATTGGTGTTACAAGGATAAAATATTGATGATGGATTTTTAAATCATAGAAGATAGTTGACATCATGCTCTACTTGACTTTTCTAATGGATTGTTGTTTCCGCTGCAGTTGTTGATCTAAAACTTGTTGTCTATTGTATTCTATAAAAATTTTCCCTGTTGAGGACTAAGGTAATTTGTTCTACATTATCTTAGTCATAATATTTTTTACTGGGCTAGTTGAGCTCACCCTTTTCCTTTTGGTTCCATTGTTATTCTCAGGAGGCAAAAATGTAGTTGGGACTAGTCGAGGAGTGGAGTAATGGTTCAAGATGGTTATTATAGTAGTCCTCACTATTTTATAAAATAGTGTGACAATAATTGCAATGAAGACTTTATTTGAGTTTAAATATTATCTATGAGATAATATTTATATTGAAACTCACAGCTTATTTTTTGTCGTATTTTACACGATAATTAATAGTTGTATAATGAAGTTTGTATTTGAATTCTCTACCATGTATTTGGCGACTCAGAATGGGTTGTGTGGACCCATTTTAGGGGCGCCACAGATAGGTTGAGAGCAAGTTTCGTCTTTAGAACTCAGAAAGAATACACATGTGTATCTGGTGTAGTCGTCTACTACCACCAATAAGTATCTCATCCCTCCAAGACTTACAGTAGTGATATGCCAGAAGAGGTCCATGTGAAGTAACTCCAAGGGCTTATTAATAGAGTTGACTGTTTTGCCTTTGAATGAGGTCCTTGTTTGTTTTCCTAGCTGACAAGCTTTGTTGGGTCTTTCTTTGATGAAGTTGAATTTTGGTAATCCTTCTACAAGGTCTTTGGAGGCCAGTTTCGACATGCCTTTGAAGTTTAGATGAGACAATCTTCTATGCCATAACCAACTGATTTCTTCATAGGCTTTGGCAAGGAAACATATTGTCTCATCAGGATTTAATTTAGTAAAGTTGACAACATAGACATTTCCTTCTCTGGTTCCAGTGAGCTTTAGAGAAGAGGTTTTTAAATCTCTGACTTGACATTGATTGTTGAGGAAGGTGACTTGATGTCCTTTGTCACAAAGTTGGCTGATGCTCAAAATATTGTGCTTCAGACCTTCAATATAAGCTACTTTGCTGAAAGACACAACACTATTTCCAGCTGAGCTATATCCTTTGGTTTTGCCAGAGCCGTTGTCACCAAAAATGACTGTTGGACCCTCCTTTTCTTTGAAGTTAGAAAGAAGAGCTTTGTTTCCAGTCATATGCCTTAAGCATCCACTATCAAGGTACTAGGTTGTCATAGTGGAGCTTTGTACCTGTAGTAAAATTTAGCTTTCATTTTTGTACCCAGAATTGCTTGGGTCCTTCCCTGTTAGTTCCCATGAGGACCCATATCTACTTGATTTTAGGTCTATGATTTACAGAATTATAATAGCATACTGCATACTTATAACCATATCTATTACATATAAAACATCTAGTATGATGCATGCTTGTGTGTGGATTCTTTATTATACTGGACATATGTGGGTGATATGTAGCCTTATCCTTATGCTAATTCTCCTTTTTCCATATTGTTCTATGATTCAGAGATTTTGTGGAGTACATCTCAAGTCTACGATTCCTTCCTAGTTGGTTCGTGGAGCTGGTTTTATTTGACCCCATGATCCTTCAAGGTTGGAGAGCAGCAGTTGATTTACTCTTGATTTTTCTGAATCCTAGACAAGCATGGGATCCGTTATGTTGAGGGACATTACTTGGATCAGAAGAGCAAGGATTCATTGGCTCTGCACTTTGTGTGGATTTCATAAAAGTGATAGTTCTATTGAGATTAGAAGCATTGTTAGTGTTAGTTTCCAAAGACTTTTCCACATTTGATTTTGAGGGAGAGTCCTCAAAATCGAGACCTGATTGTTCAGAAGAATTCCTCTGACTAGAGATCAGAGTCCATAGATGAAGAAGACTTGTTCCACATCTGGATCGTCTTTTCTAACTCCTCAATTTCAGAAGCTAGGTTCAACTCTCTTTGTGCATTTAGCTCATTTGTCTGTTTCAAATTCTTATTCTCAGTTTCAAGATTAGAGAGAGGAAGTGCTTAGCAGAACTATCTCCAATTTTGCTTGAACTTTTTATTTCTCTTGTTGAAGAAGAGAATAGTCTTTCGATAAGACTCTGAACTATTTCATGTATTGATGTAGATCAGAGGTTATATCATGTAATGCAATTCTTAAATCATCAATATTCACATAAGGAGATTTGAAATCAAATACCTCCTCAATACTGATTTCACTGCTTTTTTTGTCTTTGGATTCCTTGGCCATCAAACATAGGTTGGACACTTGAGGTTCGTCATCTTCATTTGACTCAGAGTTTGTATCATTTTCTGAGTCACTCCACGATCCTCCAGCTACCAGGCCTTTGTCTTTCTTCTGAGGCTTATTATAACCTTTGAATTCTTTCCTCGGGTTTGACTTCTTCTTTAGTTCATCTCTAAGAGATTTGTTGCAGTCAGAAATGTAGTGACATAGCTTCTTACAGTTGTAGCACAGGTCTTTAGTTTACTCCTGGTTGTTGTTGTTGTTAAATCTCCTTGGTTTGCTGCTTCTGCCTTTACGCATGAATTTTTTAAGATTTCTGACCAGCATAGCAACATCTTCATCATTGTCTTCTTCAGTGTCAGACATATCATTGACTCGAGCCTTAGAGGTGGCTTCTGTTGCTTTGAGAGCCACTCTTTTTTCCTTCTTCTTTCCTTCTGATAGAGTTTCTACACGTTGAGTCAGCTCCAATTCATAGGTGAGAAGATTCCCGTATAGTAGTTGTACATTCATCTCATGAAGATTCTTTGATGGTTGTTATCTATGCATCCCACTTTCTTGGTAAAGCCCTAATGAATTTGATGATGAGATCTTTGTTGGGATAGATCTTTCCAAAAGCTCGAAGAGAGTTGATCAAAACATAAAATCTTTCATAAATTGAAGTAATGTTTTCTCCTGATATATGAGTGAACATCTCATACTGTTGAGTGAGTAAAGACTACTTATTCTCTCTTACTTCTTCAGTTCCCTCATGCATGATGAGTAATGCTTCCCAGACCTCCATTGCTATTTTGTAGTTGACCACATTTTCAAATAGGTCATCTTCGAAGGACTGGAACAGAATGTTTTTGGCTTTTTTGTCCAGTTGGACTGCTTTCCTCTCATTGTTGGTCCATTCTGAATTTATCTTGATTTGCTTTCGGTTTGGATAGTCAGGATTTGGTGCAAGCTTTGTAGGAATGTAGGGCCCATTCAGTACTGTTTCAAATAAATCATCGTCTATTGAATCCATGTAAGCTTGTATTCGAACTTTCCAGTTGGCGAATTTATCTTTGTTGCACATTGGTGGTTTGCTGCCTCCACCAAGCTTAAATTCGTTTATGATGTGTGCTATTGATCTACTCAAGCTTTGTAGGATTTAGTTGAGAGAACCTGCTTTGATACCAATTGTTAGTTTTCGGAGGTACGAAAGTTATTTAGAAAGGGGGGTTGAATATATATTTAAAATCTTTTTCTTTTCAAAGAGTAACTTAACAGATTTGTTAATTAAATAATTAATTAACCACAATGGAATGTATGAATTAATTATCCCCTTTAAGATAAACCAGAAGTTATAATTTAAATAACAGTTATAGCAGATATAGTAGTTAAAGAGACTGAAAGTAATTGACACAGTCTTTTAAGTGGTTCAGAGCACCCAAGACTCCTAGTCTACACTTCTAGTCAACGAGTAGAAAATCCACAAAGGATATTGATACAATCTTCGAATCACTGAGATTCCTTCAAGACCAGCAGTCTTGGAAATCTAGTTCACAAAGAACTCTTCAAGCCCAGCAGACTTAGAATGTTAGTGCACTAAGTACTCTTCAAACCTAGCAAGTTTGGAAGCTCTGCAATGAGTATAGTTGAGGTTGTTGTTGTTGTGCTACAAAGTTGCCTTAAGCCCAAGTTCTGATGAACTTAGTAGCGAAGAAAGATTTTTCTGAATCGTGGAGTGAAGATTTGTCAGCTATTCTTGTGAATTTCTTTTACGTTCTTGTTACTTGCTTATCTGACATCTTCAATCTATTAGCCTTACATAGGAGCCTTTGAAATCTTCCCGTTGAGAGGCTTCCGTTTAAGCATTTAATGCTTTGGGCATTCTGAGCACTTTGATGTTGACGTGCTGGGATAATGTGAAAGCTTCTTTTTGACTTGCCTAACACAACAATCCGCTTTCACACCTAACACCTCTGAAACGTCACTCTTAGCAGACTAGTTGGTAGACACATTTCTTCTTACTTTTTGATTCTTCGATTCAACCAAGGATGTTAGTGAGGGCATTGAGTTTCCTAATCATATCAATATTCAAATGTCAGTTGATGATTTCAGGCATTTTTATTTATCAGACTCGATCTTCAACTATTTTGATGCTTACTGATGAGCACTACGATCGTGATCTGATGATAAGTGCTTGTAGGCGCTTTATACTTGTAAGCCTCTGATGAGAATTGTAGAGTACTCTACGATTTTGCCTTAGTTTTGACTGCGCTTAACTGACTACGATCTTGATGCTTTGGGGACTCCACGATTTAGAGCAGTGCCCATGATTTAGACTTAACTTGACAGGCACTCGGTAAATTACTTCACGATTCTGATAGGCTTGGTCAGCAGACTACGATTCTGGCTTTTGCAATCTCCATACTTTTGTTATGACTATCTATTACACCTCATAAGATCAACCTAACAAGTTTGATCTTTCTACTACAAGAGATTTTACAAAAAAGATAAACATTAAGCTTAGATCAAGTTAACAATTTTGATCTTTAATCAAAGTCCTTGTATATATGATCTAATAAGGACGTTACATCTTTTGATAATGCATGCACATTTATTTATTCCAACATCAAATTTAAATATGCAACTCCCAATACGGGTAATTACTAATAAAATTATATGCTTGAAATATCTATACATTAACCTAATTTCCAGTAATACCTTTTCAGATTACAACTATGGGGTTATCATCTCCAATAATTTTTTATTTTTCAATTCTAGTTATTTAAAGAAAAATTAACGAGAGTGACAAAAATAACCTGTTTTAACAGTCTAACAAAATTACTTATCAGTGCACGCAATCGTTCCTCCACACTCTGAAAATCAGTAGCGTAAGAAAAGTGTAAACATATTGAACTGAAGTTAAAGTAACAAAAACATCACCAGTGACCAGCACTGTTCCACGTCATTTCTCATACTCTTCAACCCTCATTTTGTCACTACAACACATAGCAATATGAACCCCAAAATGTCAAGTTATAAGCCTCAGAGAGCTCTTGCAAAAATCAAAAACTAATACATCCAGGATTCATATCACAAAATAAGTCTTAACTGATTTCTGTCAATTTTTTCTGTAGTGAAATTTTCTGCAAAATCAACCTTTTTCTTCTTCTTACATAACCCTACGGGATGCTTCTAAAATTTGATTGTCTTCCTTAGGCCCAGAAAATAGTTGTTCTTCCTCTTCCTATTTAAAAATTAACACGAACAATCAACTCCTTGAAATTTACTATAAATTTGCATTTACTAGATCTATCCAAAACCACTGCAATACCCCCAATAAAATCTAGAACAAAGAACTTTCAATTAAACAGACACATTAAATTGAATAACAAAAAGATATTACAAGTTCAATCAAATAAAAAAGAACTACATCCATAGACCCATAAACAAACCCTTTTCACCTCACATACAAAAGACGAGATTTAGATATTTTTGGGAGTAGAAGGACAAGCCCCGCCAAGCCATTTTTTGGTGGGTCAATGCAGTACACTAGAAAATTCAAATTTTCGGGAAGATCCTCTGTTTCATCCTCGTCGGAATCGACTCTGGTTATCTATTTCACCCTCATTGGAATCGACTATGCTTTTACAGTAAATCAACAAAAATAAAATATAGAGCCTTCTTTAATCCATATAAAGCCTTCTTTAACTTATACACTTTATGCTCATTACCAAGTTTCAAATAACCAGGAGGTTGATCAATAAATACCTCTTATTTCAAATATCCATGGAGGAAAGCTGATTTTAAGTCCAACTGGAAGATAGGCCATTCGTTTTGACATGCCAATGCAATCACCAATCTGATTGTGTCACGCCTTCCAATTGGAGCAAAAATTTCTTTATAATCAACACCAAACTCCTGTTTATAGCCCTTAGCCACCAAGCGTGCCTTGTGCTTATCAACTTCTCCATTCTCCTTCAGCTTTGTCTTGTAAACCCACTTTACACCAATTTTTTTCTACCATTTGAGAAGATCAAAAAGCTCTCAAGTATCATTTCTTTTTATAGTTGTAATTTCTGCATCCATAGCCTTTTTCTATTTTGATTCTTTGATAGCACTTCGAAAATGGTAGGATCACAATCTGAAAATAGAGCAAAATGTGTAAGTGGATCATCACCTTGGTCAACTCCAATTACCTCATAATCTATCATCCATGTTGGTTGTCTTCGAACAAGTTGAGGCCTTTGTGATTCAGCTCCAAGTGGACTTTGATCGACTACTGGAACATTGTGAGTGTCTTCATGCTCATGCTCATTCTCCAAAGGCTCATGCCTTTTCTCATCACTATCAAAATCTATTGGAATATTTATTTTAACACCATTTCCATTCCATGACCAGGTACTATTTTCATTAAAAACCACATCACGGGTTAACTATTTTCATGGTGCAAGGATTTTGTAGTTTATAAGCTTTGGACTTAATACTAACACCAAGAAAAATGCATTTTTCTCCCTTGTCATCTAGTTTCCTCCTTTTCACATCTGGAATATGCCTTTTCTCATAACTATCAAAATCTGTTAGAATATTTTGTTTAACACCATTTTCATTCCATGCTCAGGTACTGTGATAACCCGAGATTTCGAATAATCAAAATTTTACGAATAAATTTTTTTTAATTAATATTAATATTGATTATTAATTTTGTGACAAGTTTCTATGATACAAGTCTCGATAAGGTCAATTTGTGTATTGACTAATAAAATTAGAGTAGAATTGTGCTTAACAAGATTAGAAACCCTAACCCTAAGTCCGGATAGGGATTCTGTAAGACCCCAGCTTATTATTGAATAAAATCAAATTTTCTCTAAATATTATTGTGGATAATAAGGGGTTAATTTGATATAATACTTTGGTTATGGGTGAAATGGGCAAATTTTGCAAAATAAGCAAGTGATTGTAAAATATTCATTTTGTCGAGGAATTTTCGTTTGGTCGTGGAATAATCTTGCTGTCGGGGAATATCAGGTACGTACGTCAATTTCGAGGACGAAATTTCATAAGGAGGGGAGGTTGTAAGACCCCAACTTATTATTGAATAAAATCAAATTTTCTCTAAATATTATTGTGGATAATAAGGGGTTAATTTGATATAATACTTTGGTTATGGGTGAAATGGGAAAATTTTACAAAATAAGCAAGTGGTTGTAAAATATTCATTTTGTCGGGAAATTTTCGTTTGGCCGTGGAATATTCTTGCTGTCGGGGAATATTCGTACGACGGCGCAGCCTTGTGTGGGCCCCATAACGGAAAGCGATTGGATGAAGAAAATGACAAGTATAAGTTATTTATAAATAACGGCGTAGTTGTTACCGTTAATACTGTTGGAATACCCGGTGGTTAAAATACAGTAGCACATGGTATTGCACCAATTATTGATTCTTACGTAAGAAGGCACTACTCAATAATGGTTACAGTAGTTATTGTTCAATATTTTATTTTATTGATTCAATAATTGTTGCGTTGATATTTTATATTATTGTTGTTTCAATAATTGTTGCTGCACTGTATTTTCCATTATCAGATCAATAATTCATATTATTTGAATAATATTATTAGATAACATTATTGGCAATGTCTAGAAAGTTCTGTCTAATGAGAGGTTTGGTCATCTAATTGCGCGCCAGTAAGGAGAAATCCTTATTGGAAAGCCCTCTCTTTCCTGGGAACGGTCTGGTTGTCATAAATGTGATTCTGTAATATTATTTGTGAATAATTAATTATTGATTCATATGATAAGGAAATATTTATTTTATGTGGATATAAATGAAAGATATATTTTTGTGGTTAAAAATGAAGGAGTTAATGTTGAGGTTTTTATCAGTATTTTTGTCTCCTTTGGCGTTATAGCATTTTCCTATAAATAGGTGCTTATGTTAGAATTGAAAATCACACAAGAAATAAGTTTTCTTTCTCTCTATATTATCAAGCATATTTTTGTGAGTATTTAGATATCTTGAGTGTTGTTCAGCGTTATATCCGATATTCAAGTAAGAAATACTGCTCTTTTGAGGTTAGGAATTTTAAGGGTTATTATGTTTTTAATTCGTACTTCTTTCGACCTTCAGAAAATTCTGAAAAACTTTAAAATGATATTTTGATGAGTTTTATTGATTGTGTCCAAAAATAGTGATTTTTGGATGTATAGATTAAGAGTTATGAATTTTACGAGAAAAGACTATTTTTAAAAGTAACCGCTTATAACTCCTTATGGTTAACTCCAAAATTGATAAAATTTTTATTAGAATTATGTCTATATAATATCAGTGTACTCTGTGAATTTTGAAATTTTTGGATAAAATTACAATTTATGATAAATGTCTAAATATTCGGCTGTTTTGGCCATATGAAAAATAGTAAATGAGTTTTAAAAATTCTGAGAAAAATATATGTTCAATATGGGACTATATTCTGCTAAATCCCAGAAAATAAATATTTTTGAAACTGATTTGGTATTTTTCATGAAAATAGACTAGTTATGAGTAAATAAATTAAATATGTTATGTGAAGTAAGAAAATTGAAAAATAGGATTTTATGGCTTGAGAATCCTATATGAGGTATATGCAGATTTTTTATGAGAGTTTTGATTATTGGTAATGAAATCTTATGAGTTTGGCATTTTAAGATGATTAAATGCATTATTTAGTAAAGTGTAAACAATTAAAATAAATTATTTATAAGCTTAAGAAATATTATTCTTTCAATATCATTATACCGAAATATTGGTGTAGATTTTATTGTGGAATTTCTACCTTTTTCATGTCGAGTTACTATTCATGAATTAATATTCACGAGTTACTATTCACGAGTTACTATTCATAAGTTACTATTCACGACAAAATTGGTTTCTTTTTCTGACCAAATTATAGTTGATTTATGAATATTACTCTTGAGATTAAATGTATATGTTGATTATATTGATTTTATTATCATATATAACATTTTTATAACTCTAATGATGATATTTTTCTTTGACTTGAGTGTAAAGATGGGTAGATTTTTGGTATGATCATGATTATGGGTTCCCTTTGGCCAGTAGTGCAAAGTTGAATTGTTGACTGGTATGATCATGACCATTGAATTTATAATTGAATATCTTTAGCTTAAGTGCAAATGTGAATTGATCAACATGGTTATAATTATTGTTTATATAAATTGTAAGACCCCAACTTTTATAAATAAAGACGAATTTTCTATAAATATCATTTTTGAATATTATGGAGTTAATTTGATATAATGTTATAGTTGTGGGTAATATTTATAAATTTTACAAAGTACGCAAGTTGTTATATAATATTCGATTGGTCGGGGAATATTCGTTTTAACAGAAAATATTCGTACAACGGCACAATCATTGGAGGACTCCACAACAGAATTATTGTCGGATTGAGAAAATGACAAAAATATTTTATTAAAAATAACGGCGGAAGTTTTACCATTGTTACTGTAGAACTACTCGGTAGTAAAAGTACAGTAATACGTGTGGTTGCATAGTAACACACGGTATTGATTATTAATGCTTATGTGAGAAGTCACTCAGTTTGATTCAATTATTGTCAGTTAATAATATGAATTATTTAGCGATAATGACGTTTTGTTTTATTCGTATTATTAACGTAATAAAACAGAAATATTTTTTTATATAAAACAGAATACTTTATTAAAGTTATTCTATAAATAGAATATATTATATTTTATTTAAAAGATTTTTCTTTAAATATGGACCGTCAAATTAAAGTAATCAATCTGGACCGTTCATGGATTAGTTACTATGCATTCTATTTTTCTATAAATAGCAGTTCATTCCTTCATTATTTCTTACGAATTCACTAAACTCTAGAGAGAGAAACTATAGAGAGAGAGAAGAAGAGTATTCTGCTACTTAACTACTTCCTTATTTCAGCTCTTCTTTAAAACGGTAAGGGGTGTTATTCTTTCTTATTCATGAAGAGAATTGTTGTTATTCCATTTCTTATTATTCTGTTGGAATAACCTGTATACGCGGTCTACCCTATACTTGGTGACATTCTTCTATTATTCTGTTGGAACATCCTGTCTGTGTGTTTTACACCGGACCTGGTTCTGTTTTTATTATTATTCTGTTGGAACATCCTGTCTGTGTGTTTTACACCGGACCTGGTTCCGTCTTGTTATTATTCTGTTGAAACATCCTGTCTGTGTGTTTTACACCGGACCTGGTTCCATTATTTATTATTCTGTCAGAATATCCTTTCTGTGCGTTTACGCCGGACCTGGTTCTATTATTTATTATTCTGTTGGAATAACCTGTCTGTGCGGTCTATCGCATGCCGGGTGATTTCTTTTGTTATTCCATTCTTTTTTATACTCAGTTGGTTAAGTTTTGACTTCTATACTCCATGAAATTAGTAGAATATCCTTGATAATTGCGGTTCATCCAGTATCTTTTCATGAAAATTTTCTTCTAAGTATTCTTGAATTTTACTCCACAAAGCAGTATCATGTTGACAATTTGGACGTTGTTAATTCTTGGATAAATTAATTCTTGAACTTGTTTTATTGAATTCTTATATCATTGTCATCATCCTCATGTTTATAAAATATTAAAAGTCATCTGTGGCCTGTAGTGTATAGATGGACTTGGTATGATTATGAACAGGGATTATTCGGTATAATCATGACCGTAATGTTACAAATGATGTGGTAAAAGTCCTCATTGGCCCGTAGTGCATTGATGGACAGTTGTTGGCATGATCATGACCATTAATGAATACACGAATATCGTTGGTCGTAGTGCAGGGGTGATTCGATGATGTGGATTATTTTATTAAGCTGAGTCCCAGCGATAACAGTGTTGAAAAACTTTTTTAATCATAAAAGATAGTAGAGTTTATTTTCTACTTGACTCTTTTAATGGATTGCTTGTTCCGCTGCAGTTAAAGTTGATGTCTATTATATTTTATCAGTGTAACACTATTGAAGGCTAATGATAATTTATTCTGCATTATCTTAGTCATAATATTTCTTACTGGGCTAGTTGAGCTCACCCTTTCTTTCACTGTTCTCTTCAGGAAATGAGAATATAGCTGGGACGAGTCGGGAAACGGAGTGATGGTCCAGAGGATAGCATTAGTAGTCCTCACTATTCTGTGAAATATTGTGATAATAAGTGTAATGAGGACCCCTTTTGAGTATGAATACTCTCTAGAAGACAATATTTGTATTCAAACTCACAGATTATGTTTAGTCGTATTGTACACGACAGTTGTATTATTAAGTTGTATTTGTATTCAGTACCATGTATCTGGCGACCCAAGATGGGTGATGTATACCTAATTTTGGGGGCGTCACATAAATTCTGAAATGATTATATATTTCTTTAAGATATTAATATATTTGCTCTATAGTGCAAATATGAACTGCTGATGAATATATTTGGCATGTAGTACAAATATGAACTGTTGTTAAATATCTTTGGCCCGTAGTGCCAAGATGACATGTTGTTGAATATCTTTGGCCAGTAGTGCAACGATGAACAGGTGTTGAGATGAACATGACCAACTGGTGATACAAATGAATATCTTTGGCCGTAGTGCAAAGATGAAGTTATTAATATGATTATGAACAGGAAATGTGATTTGGTGTAACCATGATCTTTGATGTTTCAGGTAAAGATAGGTGATGAAAATTATCTTCGTCCTGGATGAGAAGAGAAATTTAGAACTATAATTATAATTATGAGTTATTCATATGATTGTGGACCAGAATTGTTGATTGATGTTACAGGGATAAAACATTGTTGGTTGATTTTTAACATGGAGAAGATAATAGACTTTGTAGTCTATTTGACTCTTCTAATGGATTGTTCGTTCCGCTGCAACTATGGTTGAAATTTTTATCATCTACCATATGTTCTAAATCTCTGATTTAATTTTGTTGATGGTTATTGATAACTTATTTATCTTTAGTCATGATATTTTTTACTGGGCTAGTTGTGCTCACCCTTCTGTTTCACAATTCCTTTCAGGTAATAAGAGTGTAGCTGGGTCGAGCGGGGGTAACAGGGGAATAGAACGGTGGTCATCATTTAGTAGTTATATTTGGTGAATCATCTAGGGTGAAGCGAACCCAACGTTAGAAGGGTGTTTTGCCACTATCATACAAGATGTCTAATGACATACAACCTCGTGTCATCATAAGACAGGATTGTGCTCATCCACTTGCTGAGTATATTTACGAGCACTACCTATATAATCTTGGTATTTGTTTGAAGTATAATTCTCAATTAGAGACAGTGGAGATAATGATAAGTCAAGAGAAGACTCACCATTGGGAAGAATATGTTAGTAATCTTCTCGTTTTTCTTTGGGGTATATTGAATCAACCAAGGATAATTCTGTGGCCATATGATATCTATCACAACCTAGAAGCATGGCCTCTCATGTACAAAGGTTTCCTTGAGCACTTCCCAAATATTCTAATTTCTAAAACAGTTTTTGACTATTGCTTTATGTAAGGTGTCACTGTGAAGTGCTGTCCACGGTTGGGACATGAGTCACATTTGGTATATATTTGTATCCAAACTCACAGCATATGTGTTGTTGTATTTTGCATGACAATTGTTGTAATAAAGTTGTAGTTATTTTCTGTACCATGTATTTGGTGACTCAGAATAGGTTGGATGGAATGGACCTATTTTGGGGTTGTCACAGTTGGTATTAGAGCTTAGGGATATGGTCTCTGACGGAGATCGGGGAATATAACTAGGAGGGGAGAGATGAGTAAATCCTTCGCTAGTGTGTCCTACCTAAGCTTATTTGTTGGTCAGTCATAATATCGGGATATTATGTGATATGTTAATTTGTTTAATTAACCCTTATTTTATGGCAGTATTTGAGAATGGCTGCTGAGAATGTTAACAATGGAGTGAATGAGACCGTGGGGATACCTCTAATCATCAACCAAGATAATGTGATGTCACGCGAAGAAGGAATTAGAGAAATCCATGTGGTGAGTGATGAATTGATAGTTGCACCCGAGCTAGTCGCAGAGGTAGCAGCTGAGAGTGAGGAAGACGAAGCACCTGAGGAGAATTTATTAGAGGTATTATATGATCAAAATGTAGAATTTCAAAATCGTATTCATGAGTTAGAAGAGCAGGCTGAAGAACGACAGGCGGTCGTGGTGCAAAAGGATGCAACAATTCAAGCTTGTGTTACCCGATATGTGATGCTTGAACAGAAGCATTCTTTGGCAGAGTATAAGATGATAAAGATGGAATCTGAGCTGAAAAAAGAAAAAACTGAACGAGTGAGAATAAGTGATACATGGGCAAAAGCCGCACGACACGTGGATATTGTGGAAAGAGATGTCCGATCTAAGAAGGCTAAAATAGATGATATGAATTTCTCTTTTTGGAAAGCAATTGGGAGGACCCAACATCGAGTTTTGAATTACTCTGTACAGAGCTGTCAACCTGAATTCGATATGGATCGAAGATTGATGATTCAGATCATGAATCAGGAGTACGACGAGCCAGTTGAGGGAGGAATATGCCCTATAGAAAAGCATATTCTAACGTTAGTGATGACGCCAAATGCTGCCCCAAACAAGTCAAAGCCAGGTAGTTTAAGGGAGAGCGGTTGTCATGACTTCCCAACAAGTGAGGAACCCAAATGAAGTTATCACGGGAGATGAGCAATGGAGAAATCATGATGACCCGGGAGATAGAATCTGAAATGAAAGCAAGGTATTCTCAACTTTTCGAAATATCAGGTACGTAAATTTCGGGGACGAAATTTCATAAGGAGGGGAGATTGTAAGACCCCGAATTTTATGAAATAA
Organism: Panax notoginseng; assembly: GCA_016801055.1. Lineage (NCBI taxonomy): Eukaryota > Viridiplantae > Streptophyta > Magnoliopsida > Apiales > Araliaceae > Panax > Panax notoginseng. Next base: position 28,861,977 of record CM029019.1, read on the forward strand.
AAGTATTCAATTTTTCTTATAATTACAATTCAGTAAATGGTTAAACTGTTAAAAAGTTAAAGTTATGGGTGAAATGTGAAAATTTTTCAAAATAAACAAGTGGTTATAAAATAATCGTTGTTATCGGGGAATATTCGTTGGTCGTGGAATATTCTTTCTGTCGGGGAATATTCGTACGACGACGCAGATATTTGTGGGCCCCATAACGAAAAACGGTCGGATAAAGATAACGACAAAAATTGAGTTTTTATAATTAACGAAGTAGTTGTTACCGTTAACACTGTTGGAATACCCGGTGGTTAAAATACAGTAATACGCGTTATTGCACAGTAGCACACGGTATTGCACAGTATTTTTGAAATTATTGATTCTTACGTAAGAAGGCACTAGTGAATAATTGTCACAGTAATTACTGTTTAATATTTTATTTTATTGATTCAATAATTGTTGCGTTGATATTTTATATTATTGTTGTTTCAATAATTGTTGTTGCACATCATCTCCATTATCATATCAATAATTCATATTATTTGAATAATATTATTAGATAGCATTATTAGCAATGTCTAGAAAGTCCTGTCTAAGGAGAGGTTTGGTCGTCTAATTGCGCGCCAATAAGGAGAAATCCTTATTGGAAAGCCCCCTCTTTCCTAGGAACGGCCTGGTTGCCAGTACTGTGATTTTGTAATATTATTTGAGAATAATTAATTATTGATTTATATGATGAGAAAAATATTAATTTTATGTGGATATAGATGGAGAAAATTTTTAAGTGACAATTGTTGAAAAATGATATTTTATCATTTCTGATAAAATAATTTATTATTATATTTAATAATATAATAATGGTGATAGTTTTACAATGAATGTGGGATATATGAGTATATGAGGAGGAAGAGTATTTTTGTTGTATTAAATAATTAACACATATTTTGTGTGTCGGTGGACCCCATTTCTTGACTGAAATTTGATTATAGCCTATAAAATCGCCCGTTTATAGATTTCGATTAATTTCTGTTTGGAATTTGTAAAAACTTTCTTCTGTAAAGTTGTAGAGAATTGAATTTCCTATAAAAAGTCGCGAGATTCGAATTTTCTGATAAAAGGGTTATTTTCTATGAATTATTGAAATTTTGGAAAATAAAATGATTTTTATTAAATTATAGGGTGGGACCCACTTTGGTTGGTGTTAATAACATGTGGACTGCTATATTTTTTCAGAATTGGGATGCTTGGATGGCTGGTCTTGGATGGTTGGTGTGTAGAAAAGAAAATTAATATTTTATTATTTTAGTCTCATTTGGCGTTCTAACATTTTCCTATAAATAGGTGCTTATGTTAGAATTGAAAATCACACTAGAAACAAGTTTTCTTTCTTTCTATATTATCAAGCATATTTTTATGAGTATTTAGATATCTTGAGTGTTGCTCAGCGTTATATCCGATATTCAAGTAAGAAGTACTGCTCTTTTGAGGTATGAGATTTTAAGGGTTATTATATTTTTCAGTTCGTACTTCTTTCGACATTCAAAAAATTTTGAAAAAATTTGAAATGATATTTTGATGAATTTTATTGATTGTGTCCAAAAATGGTGATTTTTGGATGTATAGATTAAGAGTTATGAATTTTACGGGAAATGACTATTTTTAAAAGTAACCGCTTATAATTCCTTATGGTTAGCTCCAAAATTGATGAAATTTTTATTGGAAGTATATCTATATAATATCAGTATACTCTGTGAATTTCGGAATTTTTGGATGAATTTACAATTTATGATAAATATCTAAATATTCGGCTATTTTAGCCATATGAAAAATAGTAAATGAGTTTTAAAAATTCTGAGAAAAATATATGTTCAATATGGGACTATATTCTGCTAAATCTCAGAAAATAAATATTTTTGGAACTGATTTGGTATTTTTCATGAAAATGGACTAGTTATGAGTAAATGAATTAAATATGTTATGTGAAGTAAGAAAATTGGAAAATAGGATTTTATGGCTTGAGAATCCTATATGAGGTATATGCAAATTTTTTATGAGGATTTTGGTTATTCATAATGAAATCTTATGAGTTTGGCATTTTAGGATGATTAAATGCATTATTTAGTAAAGTGTAAACAATTAAAATAAATTGTTTATAAGCTTAAGAAATATTATTCTTTCAATATCATTATACCGAAATATTGGTATGGATTTTATTATGAAATTTCTACCTTTTTCATGTCGAGTTACTATTCAAGAATTACTATTCACGAGTTACTATTTACGAGTTACTATTCATGACAAAATTGGTTTCTTTTTCTGACCAAATTATAGTTGATTTATGAATATTACTCTTGAGATTAAATTTATATGTTGATTATATTGATTTTATTATCATATATAACATTTTTATAACCCTAATGATGATATTTCTCTTTGACTTGAGTGTAAAGATGGGTAGATTTTTGGTATGATCATGACTATGGGTTCCATTTGGCCAGTAGTGCAAAGTTGAATTGTTGACTGGTATGATCATGACCATTGAATTTATAATTGAATATCTTTAGCTTAAGTGCAAAGGTGAATTGATCAACATGATTATAATTATTGTTAATATAAATTCTGAAATGATTATATATTTCTTTGAGATATTAATATATTTGGCCTATAGTGCAAATATGAACTGTTGATGAATATATTTGGTCTGTAGTACAAATATGAACTGTTGTTGAATATCTTTGGCGCGTAGTGCCAAGATGACATGTTGTTGAATATCTTCGGCCAGTAGTGCAAAGATGAACAGGTGTTGAGATGAAACATGACCAACTGGTGATACAAATGAATATCTTTGGTTGTAGTGCAAAGATGAAGTTATTAGTATGATTATGAACAGAAAATGTGATTTGGTGTAACCATGATCTTTGATGTTTCAGGTAAAGATAGGTGATGAAAATTATCTCCGTCCTGGATGAGAAGAGGAATTTATAAATACAATTATGATTATGAGTTATTCATATGATTGTGGACCAGAATTGTTGATTGATGTTACATGGATAAAACATTATTGGTGGATTTTTAACATGGAGAAGATAATAGACTTTGTAGTCTATTTGACTCTTCTAATGGATTGCTCGTTCCGCTGCAACTATGGTTAAAATTTTTATCATCTACCATATGTTCTAAATCTCTGATTTAATTATGTTGATGGCTATTGATAACTTATTTATCTTTAGTTATGATATTCTTTACTGAGCTAGTTGTGTTCACCTTTCTGTTTCACAATTCCTTTCAGGTAATAAGAATGTAGCTGGGTCGAGCGGGGGTAACAGGGGAATAGAACGGTGGTCATCATTTAGTAGTTATATTTGGTGAATCATCTAGGGTGAAGCGAACCCAACGTTGGAAGGGTGTTTTGCCACTATCATACAAGATGTCTAATGACATACAACCTCGTGTCATCATAAGACAGGATTGTGCTCATCCACTTGCTGAGTATATTTACGAGCACTACCTATATAATCTTGGTGTTTGTTTGAAGTATAATTCTCAATTAGAGACAGTGGAGATAATGATAAGTCAAGAGAAGACTCGCCATTGGGAAGAATATGATAGTAATCTTCTCATTTTTCTTTGGGGTATATTGGGTCAACCAAGGATAATTCTGTGGCCATATGATATCCATCACAACCTAGAAGCATGGCCTCCCATGTACAAAGGTTTTCTTGAGCACTTCCCAAAGATTCTAATTTCTAAAACAGTTTTTGACTATAGCTTTATGTAAGGTGTCATTATGAGGTGTTGTCCACGGTTGGGACATGAGTCACATTTGGTATATATTTGTATCCAAACTCACAGCATATGTGTTGTTGTATTTTGCACGACAATTGTTGTAATAAAGTTGTAGTTATTTTCTGTACCATGTATTTGGCGACTCAGAATAGGTTGGATGGAATGGACCTATTTTGGGGTTGTCACAGTGAACACCAAACTTGGGGGTCTGGTAACCCGAATTTGGGGGTGTCACAGGTTGGTATCAAAGCTTTAAGTTATAAATCTTAAGTAGGGTGGGAGAAAACCCTAGGATTATAACCATACGCGATATAGAGAAAACTCATTTAGAGTTCTGAGTGAGGGATTGTCGAAGTGCATCAATAGTGAGATAAGTGGACACATAGTGTGAGAATTTTGTACTGGTGAAGTACTAATCAAGTTGTTTAAACTGATTATAGGATGTCTGGAGAAGATCAAATGAGTGCGGGATGCTAGCGGCTGTTGCACCAGTGCCAGAAGCCGAGGTGCCAGCGCAAAGCGAATCAGTTGAGAAGGTGGAAGAAGATGAACCAATTGTTAATCTGGGGAATGATCATGACGATTATCCCGAGATGTATCTGAGTGAAGATGAGGAGGCAGATTCTGAGCAAGCTAGGGTGGAGAAAAAGAATAAGACCAAAGTTGAAGAACATGATTAACTATCGACAGAAGTTCAAGAACTTCGGAGTAAAGTGTTTCTCTTAGAGGATTTGTGGAAGACGGAGCGAGCGTTACGCGAAATGACTGAAGAACGGAACGAGCTCAAGGCGCATGTGGAAATAATAAAGACTGAAGGTGGTGGATCGTCTGAAGGAACAATCAAGCAGTAGAAAGATAAGAATAAGAGAAAGAGGGACAACGACAGCCCTAATTCGGAAAAGTCAAACCCGAAGAAGGAGCAAGCATGTAGCAAGTGTGGGAAGACTCACGCGGGAGAATGCATGATATGGAAGAACGTGTGCTTCAACTGTAAGCAGGAAGGACATATTTCCCTACATTGTCCTAAGCCGAATATGAGGAAGTGTTTCTCATGTGGTAGAACGGATCACGGATTCAACAAGTGTCCCATCAAGAAGAAGACTGGTGAAGGGAGTGGTCGGTAGACAACCTAGATATATGTGATAGTATCTTTTGGTAGAAGTTTATGATATTAAGTGTTGTAATATCGGGAACGATGTTTAAGCATATGTAAATATAAATATATTTGTATGAATGAAATTGAATCTTTATTTTCTATATGAATATAAGATTAAGATTAATTTGTGTGTTCTTAAAACTCATACTTATGGTAAGTTCATGACTCATAATTATATGAAATGTTTGAACCCCTCAGCGAATGGACGCCAAAGGTCTGACTAGGATAAGTTCGTACACTCATATAGTTGTGGCAAGTTCCTGAACTCATAAGTGTGGTAAGCTTGACGAACTGATAATAACTATGTGTGAATGGAGAATTGTAACTTTTTGTGTAAAGTTGTGTTGTTAATCCTAATATAATTTAAAAAGGGTTAGTAATATGTGTTAAGTACTAAATGTACTATGTGCTATTTGAATAAATATGCGATTATATGATAATTATGTGTTGAATTCTTATTGTGTTAAGAATTTGTATAGAGAAAGAGAATTAATGTAAGATTTTTTTATTTAAATCAGATCATGTCGCCTAGACGACATAATCGAAACCAACGAGAAGAACGGTCAGTGAATAACGAAGGAGGTCAAGCTGACCCAATGCAAAACTTTGCGGATATGTTAGCCCAAGCTATGGAGAATAGAGCTCCAGCTGCAAGAGGAAGAGCGAAGAATCAGCCAGCCGACAGATTGGCTAATTTTAAAGACTTTAAAGTGGTAGGACCGCCTGAATTCAAAGGAACCACGGATCCAATTGAAGCCCAAACTTGGGTGAAGGAGATGGAGAAAGCATTCATTATTGCGCATGTAGCAGAAGAGCAGAAGACAGCTTTTGTAACATATCTGATGAAGGGAGAAGCTAATTACTGGTGGGAGACTAACCAAGCAAGAGCGGGTACAGCTGTGGTGACTTAGACCAAATTTGTGACGCCCCCAAAATAGGTATACATCACCCACTCTGAGTCGCCAGATATCACATTATAAAAATCAAATACAAACTTCATTTATACAACTATTGAACTGCCGTGTAGAGTACGACAACAGTTAACTGTGAGTTTTAATACAATATTGTCTCGTAGACCGTATCCAAACTCAAATTATTACAATGCCATATAAAATACAGCAGCAAATATTTCAAGACCCCAAAGAAGATTACTATCTTGTTTATTCTAATGAGGTGTACTTTTGACGCTTTCAAAGTCGGGCTTTCATCACCCTATTGTTGTTCGCTAAAATCAATTATTAAGTGACGTATAAAATACGACATACACATCTTAGGTCCTCAATACAATTATCGGTTGCATGTCATGCCGTTTTATAATGTATTGAGAAACTTCGACAGTCTCAGACCATCACACTATTTCCCTGTTATCCCCGCTCGACCCAGCTACGTTCTCATTTCCTGAAGAGAAAAATGAAAGAAAGGGTGAGCACAACTAGCCCAGTAAAGAATATCATGACTAAAGATAACTACATTATCAATAGTTTTCATCAATTATAAATCAGAGATTTAGAACATATGTTAGATAATAAAACTTTTCAACCATAATTACAGCGGAATTAACAATCCATTAGAAGAGTCAAGTAGAACATAATGTCTACTGTCTCCTCTAAATTAAAAGTCCATCGTTGATATTTTATTCCTGTAATACTCATCAACAGTTCTTTGTTATACTCAAGACAAATAGAACTTTCATCACGTGTCTTCACCTGAACCACCAAAGATGTTAGTTAAATTCACAATTCATATTTATAATAATGTGAATTAACAATTCCTTCTTGTCACAAAGGCTTAATAGAACGTTTACTCAATATCCTTACCCCAAAGGCTAAAGATATTCAGATGTAATAACAATGATCATACCAATCAGTTGTCTACCTTTGCACTACGTGCCAAAGATGTTCAACTATAAAAGCCATCGCTGAGACTCAGCTAAATAAATAATTCCCATCATCGAATCATCCCTGCACTACGGCCAAGGATATTCATTAGTATCACCAGTGGTCATGATCATGTCATACACATGTCCATCTTTGCACTACGGGCCAAAGCTATCAATTAACAATTCATCTTTGCACGTAAGCCAAAGATATTCAACAACATATCATCGTTTCACTATGGGTCAAAGACATACAACTGTAAAACCAATAACCAATTGTATAATAAAGAATATATGAAACTGCAAATGGATTTTCACCGCCATGCGGTAATCCACTTAAACAGATTATTTCCACAATTTAATAAGAAATGAATATGAAGGATCATTCACCATGCATGTGGTATTCACATAGACAGGTTATTCCAACAGAATAATAAAGAATGGAATAACAGAAGGATTCACCATGCATGCGATAGAAACCGCACAGACAGGTTATTCTCAACAGAATAATAAATACAAAATAATAAAGACGGAATCAGGTCCGGTGTAAAACACACAGACAAGATATTCCAACAGAATCATAAATACGGAATAATAAGTAATGGAACCAGGTCAGGTGAAATTCACACCGACAGGATATTCTGACAGAATAAAAAATGCAGAATAATGAAAGAAGATCACCAAGTATTGGGTAAATCGCATATACAGGTCATTCCACCAAGTATAGGGTAAACCACACATACAGGTTATTCCAACAGAATAACAAAGAATGGAATAACATAAGGATTTCACCAGGTATAGGGTATGTCGCGTATACAGGTTATGTATAGGGTATGCCACTTTTACAGGTTATTCCAACAGAATAATAAAGAATGGAATAACAGAAGTTCTCTTCATGAATAAGAAAGAATAACACCCCTTACTATAACAATATCCCTTTACCTTTCAAATAAGAGTATTCCGACTAGTAGGGCGATGATATACTCGAAGGAAACTTATACTACGATCAAAGCTTTCTTAAACTCTAAAGAAATACTCTCAAGATTATAGAAGAAGAATTCTCTCTATAGTTTCTCTCTCTAGAGTTTCAATGAATTCGTAAGAAATAATGAAAGAATGAGCTGCTATTTATAGAAAAATAGAATGCATAGTAACTAATCCATGAACGGTCCAGATTGATTTACTTTAATCGGACGGTCCAGATTTAAAGAAAAATCTTTTAAATAAAATATAATATATTCTAATTATTACCTAATAAAATAAATAACTTTATAAAAGTATTTTATTTTATATAAAAAGATTTTACTATGCAAAATACTATGCATAATAGAATATAATATATTCTATTTATAGAATAACTTTAATAAAGTATTATGTTTTATATAAAAAAATGTTTCTGTATTATTACATTAATAATACCAACAAAACTGAGTGACTTATCACTTAAGCATCAATAATTAATACCGTGTGCTACTATGCAACCACGCGTATTACTGTACTTTTACTACCAAGTAGTTCAACAGTTTTAACGGTAAAACCTCCGTCGTTATTTTCATAAAATATTTTGTTCGGGTGAATAGTAACTCGTGAATAGTAACTCCGACACAAAAAGCGTCCCAAATACTCGAGTGAACAATACTAGAGTGAATAGTAATTTGGGTGAATAGTAACTCGTGAATAGTAACTCCGACACAAAAAGTGTCCCAAATACCCGAGTGAATAGTGACCAGGTATTTTATGGCAACTTGTTTACTTTGAAAACAATTTCAAATATGACCCTTAACTTTAAACTTTTATTAATTTAACTATTTATCAAAATAGAAAAATTGAATACTTTTATTTCATAAAATTCGGGGTCTCACAATCTCCCCTCCTTATGAAATTTCGCCCTCGAAATTTACGTACGTACCTGTTATTTGAAGAGATGAGAATACCTTGCTTTCTTTTCAGATTGTACCTTCCCGGTAATTTCTTCGCTATCATGATTTTCCCATTTCTCATCTCCTGTATTCCAGATATCATTCTAGAATATAGCTTCAAAACAAAGGTTAATTGATATATCATAATTTGTCAACTTATCAAGTAAACAATTTTAGCTTAGGTAAGCCACACACTAGCGAAGTATATAACTCATCTCTCCCCTCCTAGTTCTAGACTCTTATCTCCGCCAGCGACCATATCCTTAAGCTCTGATACCAATTGTGACGCCCCCAAAATAGGTATACATCACCCACTCTGAGTCGCCAAATATCACATTATAAAAATCAAATACAAACTTCATTTATACAACTGTTGAACTGCCGTGTAGAGTACGACAACAGTTAACTGTGAGTTTTAATACAATATTGTCTCGTAGACCGTATCCAAACTCAAATTATTATAATGGCATATAAAATACAGCAGCAAATATTTCAAGACCCCAAAGAAGATTACTATCTTGTTTATTCTAATGAGGTGTACTTTTGACGCTTTCAAAGTCGGGCTTTCATCACCCTATTGTTGTTCGCTAAAATCAATTATTAAGTGACGTATAAAATACGACACACACAACTTAGGTCCTCAATACAATTATCGATTGCATGTCATGCCGTTTTATAATGTATTGAGAAACTTCGACAGTCTCGGACCATCACACTATTTTCCTGTTATCCCCGCTCGACCCAGCTACGTTCTCATTTCCTGAAGAGAACAATGAAAGAAAGGGTGAGCACAACTAGCCCAGTAAAGAATATCATGACTAAAGATAACTACATTATCAATAGTTTTCATCAATTATAAATCAGAGATTTAGAACATATGTTAGATAATAAAACTTTTCAACCATAATTGCAGCGGAATTAACAATCCATTAGAAGAGTCAAGTAGAACATAATGTCTACTGTCTCCTCTAAATTAAAAGTCCATCGTTGATATTTTATTCCTGTAATACTCATCAACAGTTCTTTGTTATACTCAAGACAAATAGAACTTTCATCACGTGTCTTCACCTGAACCACCAAAGATGTTAGTTAAATTCACAATTCATATTTATAATAATGTGAATTAACAATTCCTTCTTGTGACAAAGGCTTAATAGAACGTTTACTCAATATCCTTACCCCAAAGGCTAAAGATATTCAGATGTAATAACAATGATCATACCAATCAGTTGTCTACCTTTGTACTACGTGCCAAAGATGTTCAACTATAAAAGCCATCGCTGAGACTCAGCTAAATAAATAATTCCCATCATCGAATCATCCCTGCACTACGGCCAAGGATATTCATTAGTATCACCAGTGGTCATGATCATGTCATACACATGTCCATCTTTGCACCACGGGCCAAAGCTATCAATTAACAATTCATCTTTGCACGTAAGCCAAAGATATTCAACAACATATCATCGTTTCACTATGGGTCAAAGACATACAACTGTAAAACCAATAACCAATAGTATAATAAAGAATATATGAAATTGCAAATGGATTTTCACCGCCATGCGGTAATCCACTTAAACAGATTATTTCCATAATTTAATAAGAAATAAATATGAAGGATCATTCACCATGCATGTGGTATTCACATAGACAGGTTATTCTAACAGAATAATAAAGAATGGAATAACAGAAGAATTCACCATGCATGCGATAGAAACCGCACAGACAGGTTATTCTCAACAGAATAATAAATACAGAATAATAAAGACGGAATCAGGTCCGGTGTAAAACACACAGACAGGATTTTCCAACAGAATCATAAATACGAAATAATAAGTAATGGAACCAGGTCAGGTGAAATTCACACCGACAGGATATTCCGACAGAATAATAAATGCGGAATAATGAAAGAAGATCACCAAGTATTGGGTAAACCGCATATACAGGTCATTCCACCAAGTATAGGGTAAACCACACATACAGGTTATTCCAACAGAATTATAAAGAATGGAATAACATAAGGATTTCACCAGGTATAGGGTATGCCGCGTATACATGTTATGTATAGGGTATGCCACTTTTACAGGTTATTCCAACAGAATAATAAAGAATGGAATAACAGAAGTTCTCTTCATGAATAAGAAAGAATAACACCCCTTACTATAACAATATCCCTTTACCTTTCAAATAAGAGTATTCCGACTAGTAGGGCGAGGATATACTCGAAGAAAACTTATACTACGATCAAAGCTTTCTTAAATTCTAAAGAAATACTCTCAAGATTATAGAAGAAGAATTCTCTCTATAGTTTCTCTCTCTAGAGTTTCAATGAATTCGTAAGAAATAATGAAGGAATGAGCTGCTATTTATAGAAAAATAGAATGCATAGTAACTAATCCATGAACGGTCCAGATTGATTTACTTTAATCGGACGGTCTAGATTTAAAGAAAAATCTTTTAAATAAAATATAATATATTCTAATTATTACCTAATAAAACAAATAACTTTATAAAAGTATTTTGTTTTATATAAAAAGATTTTACTATGCAAAACACTATGCATAATAGAATATAATATATTATATTTATAGAATAACTTTAATAAAGTATTCTGTTTTATATAAAAAAATGTTTCTGTATTATTACATTAATAATACCAACAAAACTGAGTGACTTATCACTTAAGCATCAATAATTAATACCGTGTGCTACTATGCAATCACGCGTATTACTGTACTTTTACTACCAAGTAGTTCAACAGTTTTAACGGTAAAACCTTCGTCGTTATTTTCATAAAATATTTTGTTCGGGTGAATAGTAACTCGTGAATAGTAACTCCGACACAAAAAGCGTCCTAAATACTCGAGTGAATAATACTAGAGTGAATAGTAATTTGGGTGAATAGTAACCTGTGAATAGTAACTCGTGAATAGTAACTCCGACACAAAAAGTGTCCCAAATACCCGAGTGAATAGTGACCAGGTATTTTATGACAACTTGTTTACTTTGAAAACAATTTCAAATATGACCCTTAACTTTAAACTTTTATTAATTTAACTATTTATCAAAATAGAAAAATTGAATACTTTTATTTCATAAAATTCGGGGTCTCACAAGATTTAAAGAGTTGTTCTTTGAGAACTACTTTTCGTTGAGTATGCAGTCCAAGATGGAAGTTGAATTTCTAGAATTGAAGCATGAGAACATGTCGGTATCATAATACGCTGCCAAATTCAACAAGTTGGCTAGATTTGTACCTCATCAGGTGGACACAGAGGCGAGAAAGGCGAGAAGATTCGAGAATGGACTGAAGCCAGGGATATTTAACAAGGTAGCAGTATTGCAGATTAATACGTTCGCGACTTTGATGGAGAAAGCGTTAATTACTGAATGGGAGAGCGAAGCTGTATCTCGATTTCATCAGGATAAGAAGAAGAAGACAAATTACGGAGGAAGCAGTGGAGGAAGTAATCCGAATAAGAGAAAATGGAATGAGAATACCCAGTCGGGTAATAAGACAGAAGATAATAGGAAAGGAAGGGAGCCATGTTCGAATTGTGGGAAGAACCATGCTGGAGTTTGCCTGAAGAAGAAGGGAGTCTGTTATAACTGTGGGCAAGAGGGGTACGTGTCGCCCAATTGCCCCAGTCTGAAGAAGATATAAGGTTGTTATGCCTGTGGATCAACTGACCATATGGTACGGAACTGTCCAAAGAGGAATGCTGAGAAAGAAAGTGTCAACAAGGGACCCAGTAGCGGAACCTTGGCAATTCGAGGACCTGCACAGCCAGGAAGACCAACAGCCCGTACATTCAACATGACGGCACAAGATGCAGGGGTTGTCCAAGAGGTGGCGACAGGTAACGATTTTGCTTAATACTTAAATTACGCGAGTAATATGAGTCAGATATTTCTGTGAACTATTTTCTTTTATAGATTCAACTTACATGTTAGAATTTGAAACACAAATTAATATTGTGTTGATAAAAATGAATTGATGATACAACTTTAAAAGATTGTAGAGAATAAGAAAGCAGTGATTCCGAGGACGGAATCCTTTTAAGGAGGGGTGAATGTGATAACCCAAGATTTTGAATAATCAAAATTTTACGAATAAATTTTATTTTAATTAATATTAATATTGATTAGTAATTTTGTGACAAGTTTCTATGATACGAGTCTCGAGAAGGTCAATTTATGTATTGACTAATAAAATTAGAGTAGGGGTGTGATTAACAAGATTAGAAACCCTAACCCTAAGTCCGGATAGGGATTCAATAGAAAATATAATTAAAATAATTATATTGATAAGTACGTGTTTGTACTGTTTAGAATTTTGATCAGTTATTGATCGGATAAGGTTTAAAATTAATAAACCCTAATAAGAGATTAGAAACCCTAATCTCAGGATTAGAAACCTTAACGCACAGTTGGAAACCTTAATCGTATGTTGGGAAATCCTAACTTCATATTCAAGAATCCTAAAACCCTAATTAGAAAACCCTAATCCTAATTAGCAAGTCTAAAGTGTTTATTATGTGTTAATATAATTAGGAAACCCTAATTATACTTTAGAAATATTAATTTCTATTTAAAACCCTAATTACATTTTTGAAATTCTTAATTTTCTATTTTAAAACACTAATTAGAAAATTCTAGAATTGGAGTATTTAAAACCCAAGGGTTAGAACCTTAAGGTTAAACCCTAAGGGTTTGTGCATTTGTCAAGATTGCCATTAAAATCAATTTGCTAATGATTAAAATACCCTTTTTCATTTTCTTTAATAGATAACTTGTAAAAATGCTAGCAACTTTAGTTGGTGAACCACTATATTGACTTGGTGAGTGTATATCTTAACCACCCAGTCGAAATTATCAGATCTAGCAACATATCATGACATATATAAGAGAAGTAGAGAGAGAAAGTTCATAAATCTTAGCCATTTTCTCTCTTTCTCTCACCAACTCTCTCTCTCCTAAACCTACGAAATACATAAGTAGATCAGTCCTATATGCAGCCCTAGTTCAACCAATATCAGATTAGGAAGATCAAGATCAAGATTTGAACAAGAAGGTATAAACCCTAAAATCTAATTTGATCTTGTATGCTAAGAAAGTTTTTGTGTTTAAGTGTTTAGAATCTTGCTAATGGATGTTTTATGAAGATCTATGATGATCTATCATGAATCCATAGCATCAAAGTGGGTAAAAACTATGTTTTTCAAAAACTGTTCTTGAGCATTTTTTTGTGGTCTGACAAGCAATGTAAGTGGCCACAGATCATTGCTCGTTTAAGATTTTTGATGTTTTATTGTTTGGATCTGTAGCTTGTTATGTTGTCTTTAATCTGCAAGTTGAATCAGAGTCATTTAATGTCTAGATCAGGAGTTATTCTTGGTCAAAACCCGTTGACCGGGCATGGCCAATCCATTTCTGGGCAACCTAGAATTGCATGAACACCGTCTGACAACGTTTTGTTGGCTTGAGATCTGACAGTTGTTTTGTATTTTGATAATGTTATGGTAACCATGTTGTAGCTTGTATAATGGACTATAGATCTTGGTCTTTAGAGCTCTTAAAACATCAACATAATGATCGATTAGGTGGTCAAACTAGGCAACTAGACCCTGATTTGCAGTTTCTGGAATTTCCAGAAACGGGAAGAGCATTGATTCTGACAGACTTTGACCAAGTGATAAATTATGGATATGTTGTTTTTAGACTGAGATCTTGACATCTCGTTATTCCTTGTCATGAATACTACATGTATGAATACTAAAACCACCAAAACAATGATCAGAACTTAGATTAATTTGTACCGGAAAGTGACTAGTCAAAGTTCTGGGTTTCTGGAGAAACCCAGGTAATGTCTGACAAGATGTTTCGCAGCTCAGATTTCGTTGTTGTGTTGATGTATGACCTATCTATTGGTTGATAGTTGTAGTGGTGCATACGTACTACAAGATCAACGTTTAAACATGACCCAGAAACATTTCGAGATGAGATTAAAATTCGGTCAAACAGGGCACCTCGAACACTGACTTGTCAATGTTGTTGAGGCCAAGAACACCTAAAACGACAGATAAGTGTCGCTATAGGCTTTAGCGACGGTTTCTATTTATTTTAATTTCTGAATATTTCGAAAATTATTTAAAAATAGAAATAAATTATAAAAATTACCAAAAATGATTTTAAAAATATTTTAAATTCTAAAAAAGAACTTTTAATTATTTGGGATATTTTTCATTGATAATATTAATTATTTGAATAAAAATGATATTTAATTTATTTAATTAGTATATTAAATAAATTAGAGAAAAATAATATAATATTATAAAAAATCATTTTAAATAAGAAAAATGTATTTAAAAATATTTTGAGTTATAAAATATAACTTTTAATATTTTTGAAAAATTTTAATTAATAAATTAATATTAATGATATTAGATTTATTTAATTATTCAATTAAATAAATAAGTTAAAAATAATTTTATTGATTTAAAAATCATTTTAAATAAGAATAAAGTGTTAGAAAATATTTGGAATTATAAAATATAATTTTTAATATTTTTGGAGAATTCTCATTAATAAATTAATATTAATGACATTAGATTTATTTATTAAATAAATAAATTAAAAATAATTTTATTGATTTAAAAATTATTTAAAAATGAGAAAAATGATTTAAAAATATTTTAAGTTATAATTAATGGCTTTTAATATTTTGATGATAACTTCATTAATATTTAAATATTAATGGTGATGGTTTAAAAATAATTTTAATTAATTTAAAAATTATTTAAGTAGAATATTGATGATTTAAAAATATTTTAAGTTATTAATAATAACTTTAATATTTTGACAAGTATAACATTAATATTTTTGTATTATTAAATATTAATGATGATAAGATTATTGGATAATTAAATCATTTAAAAATGATTTAAGTGTTTAAAAAATTATTATAAATTATAATAATTGCTTATAAATTATTAAAAGTTTCCGAAAAATATTATAAATGATATATGAATTATCTAAAATAATATTGAAGCTTAGAGACCGAATTTACTTGACAATAACTGTGTTAATTGTCGGATAGGGTGACCAGAACATCGAGAATGGATCGAAGTCCAACCAGACCAAAATAGTTAGACTTGTTAAGTGTTTATATAGGTTATAAACACTGATGTGGCTATGTGGTAATGTGTCTAGGAGAAGATTGACTGTGAATTTTAGTGTTATGTGTTATAAATTTTGTGCTAATTGTGAGACCGATATTATTAGTTATAGGTCTTTCAAACGCAGATAAATTTATTGTGTAGCTGTAAACAGCGGAAGGGACAAGTTTTCTAACTCAACCTTGAGTTATATTCATTCAATTATTATAGTGATTAATTATTATTAATTAGACCACGTCCAAGAATTTATTGTTGATTATTTACAGTTAGTGCATGTTTAATAATTCAAATTGAATTACTGATTCGGAAAATATATATTCGTAGAATTACTGTTGTTGGATATTCATATATGTAGAAGCAAATATTGATAGTACAGATAATTTATGTTTAATGTCAAATTATGTTGAGAAATGTCTTATCTAATTATTCTGGCTAGACGAATAATTGTTAAAACTTGATAGGTTTGAGAAGAGAATAGTAGAGAAGTGATTAGATATTGAAATCATTGAATTTCGTTGTTAAATCAAATCTTGATTCTGAAACTGAGAAGAACTACTTTTTATAAAAAGGGAAAATTTTTGATCGTATATTCTATTATTGCGCGCGACTTAAGTATTATGCATAATATAGGGTACAAGGAGTTGGCCGGCTCTAAGTACTTGCAGAGGGGTATGATTTAATCTTTATGGTTATCTGATACACCTAGGTATATCAAAGTCAAATGTTTGATAGTTACTCGAGAAGAGAAGTTCAAGATCCAACGGATCGCTCAGCATAAATCTAAAAAATATTCCACTTTGCTATTTCGTAGAATTAATTCTTGATTATTCATTAGAATATCGTAGAAAACCTTGAAAGCGTTATACTATTTCATTATCAGATTATTGTTGCATAGAATGAGAGAAGACTTGTTATTTATTCCTATACATTTATCGTATGTCTTAACTTGTTGGGAAAACTTGTTGCTCACCCTTGCTAAATAAAATATTTCAGCTAGGGAAGAAGAGGCCAGCAGGTCCAAGAAGAACAAAGGCAAAGGCAAAATGCTGGAATAGTTATGAATAACATTATGTATTATGTTATGTTTGTAAACCCTTTTTTTATATTTAAAGGGTATGTTTGTAATTGTTAAGGTTAGCGGGACCTGGGATTATTGTATTAACAATCTTTGTTAATGACTTATGTATCACTATTTTTATATGAATGAGTAGTTAGAGGTTATTATATTGTGGATCGTGAACACCAAATTCGGGGGTCAGGTAACCCGAATTTGGGGGTGTCACTGGTACTATTTTCATCAAAAACCACATCACGACTTATAACTATTTTCATGGTGCTAGGATTGTATAGTTTATAAGCTTTAGACTTATCACTAACACCAAAAAAGTTACATTTTTCTCCCTTGTCACCTAGTTTCCTCCTTTTCACATCTAGAATATGAGCATATGAAATACACCCAAAAATCCAGAAATAATCTACAACAGGTTTCCTTCCGCTCCATACTTCCTCTGGTGTCATATTTTGAACAACATAAGTGAAACTTCTGTTCAATATATAAATTCCCCAATTAACGGCTTCAGGCCAAAAGCTTTTTGGAATGTCGCTTAAATTCAAAAGACTTCGCACCATATTCATAATAGTGCGATTTTTCCTTTCGTACACTCCGTTCTGTTGGGGTGTGTAGGCTGTTGTAAGTTGTCTCTTAATTTCATGAACCTTACAGAAATTTTCAAATTCATGTGAGTTATTTTCTCCACCATGATCAGTACGAAGAACTTTGATGGGGCTACAAACTTCTTTCTCAACTAGCACTTTATAGCTTTTAAAGGTTGCAAAAGCTTCAGATTTTTCTTGCAAAAAAATAAACCCATGTTTTGCGACTATAATCATTAATGAAGGTAATTATATATCTTTTACCTCTATTAGAATGTGGTGTAATAGGCCCGCAAATGTCGGAATGAACAAGCTCCAATGCCTTCTTCACTCCACAAGATTTTCCTTGTGGAAACTGATTGTAATGTTGTTTGCTAACAACATGTTGTTCACATAATTGAGAAGGAACTAAAATTTGAGGAAGACCCGTCACCATGTTCTTCTATTGTAGTGTTTTTAATCCACCAAAATTTAGATGCCCATAGCGGAAGTGCCATAGCCATGCCACATCCTTCAATTTCGTTGAAAACATGAATGAGTGGTGTTGTGGAAATAAAGTGGGAACATACGATTTATTGTCATGTTAACTTGAGCAATTAAGTCTGACATACTCCATCTTTGATAGAGATCTCGTATCCCTTTTCTTGTAACTGACCCACACTAAGCAAGTTGGTCTTTAATTCTGGCACAAAAAGAACATTAGCGATAGTGTGGGTGTTATTTCCTTTAGTTTGAATTGTGACCGTTCCTTTTCCCATAACAGAAATTGTGGAATTGTCATCGAACTTAATAAAGCTACGAAAAGATTCATTCAAGTCAAAGAATGCATCCTTATCTCCACACATGTGATTGCTACAGTCAATGTTTAAATACCACATGTTTTGTTGAGTTTCTTCCTTAACATGGCACGCCATCAAAAGAGACAGTTCTTCCTTTTCTACAAAGTTAGATTTTTCTCCACTTTGTTTATTCAAAGCAATTTCACATTCTGACTTATAATGGCCATACCTATGACATCTGTAATGTAAGACCCCGAATTTTATGAAATGAAAGTATTCAATTTTCTTATAATTATTATTCTATTTAGTAAATGGTTAAATTGATAAAAGGTTAAAGTTAAGGGTGATATGTGAAAATTTTACAAAGTAAGCAAGTTGTCATAAAATATTTATTTGGTCGGAGAATATTCTTTTTATCGGGGAATATCCGTACGACAACACAATCATTGGTGGACCCTACAACGGAATAACTGTCGGATTTAGAAAGCGACAGAAATAACCTTTTTATAAAAATAACGGCACAGTAGCTTTGATTATTGATGCTTACGTAAGAAGTCACTCAATTTTATTAAATTATTACAATAGTAGTTGATGCATAGTATCTCATATTATTGATTCAATTATTGTTACACTATCATCTGTACAATATTTTTTATTATTAAATCAATAATTGAGACGACAAAATTATTTATATTATTATTTACAATATTGACAATGTCTAGAAGTTCTGTCAAGAAGAAGTTTGGTCACCTAACTGCGCGCCAATAAGGAGAAATCCTTATCGGAAAGCCTCCTCTTTCCTGGGAATGATCTAGTTGTTAATATTGTGAGTTATAATATTAATGATGAATAAATGTTATTAAAAATGTGTTTAGTGAAGCCAAGTGAATTGAGATAAATAGAGAAATTTTTTTATGAAGTATTTGTTGTAAATTTGGCTTATTACACAGACCCCCACTTACTCATTTTTTAAAATCGTCGTGAAAAAGTTATCTCAGTTTTATTTTATTACTTTTATATGTATATATATATTATATAAGTTTTGTTTTTTATATAAAATAAAATATATTATATTTTATTATATGTATAGTATTGCATAGTGTTGCATAGTGCAGCATAGTAAAATAAAAAAAATTCAGCCGGTGCGCCCGTGAATTCGTTCGAATCTTACTGTGTAGTCTGTGATAATTTTTTTTAAATAATATCCTGTCATTCTCCTATAAATAGGATGCTCAGTTTAGAAATCAAAATCACACCAGAATCAAAGAATTCTTCTTCTATAATATTGAGCTTTTGAGTTAAGGAAACTTTGAGTGTAGCAAATAGTACAAGTTTTCTTTAAGAATATCTCCGCTATACTAATCAGAATTACTCTCCTTTTAAGGTAAGGGATATTATTTATTTCATATTCGCTTACGATATTATTTTTCGTATTCGTAAGAAATTTTATTTTCGTTCAATATTCGTAAAGAATATTATTTTCATTCAATATTCGTAAGGAATATTATCTTCGTTCAATATTCGTAAAGAATATTATATTCGTTCAACAGTCGTAAGGGATATTATTTTTGTTCAATATTCGTATGAAATAATATTTTCTTCCATACTATGTAGTATGTAAGTAATATTATTTCATTTGGTATTCCTAATTCTACACTCATGTTGATAAGTATTGCTTCTATACTCCTTGAAATTAGTAGAATATCTTTGAAATTTGCGCTTCATCTAGTATCGTTTCACAAAAATATTTTTCTGGACATTCTTGTTAAATTTTAATCTTTTCATGTCGAAGTACTATTCATGGGTACTATTCATACATACGATACTATTTATACATACAGTACTATTCACGGGTTACTATTCATGTGGTAATATTCATGAAGTACTATTCACCCGAGGTACTATTCACGAAAAAAATTAATTTCTTTTCTGTCTAAATTATTTTTGATACGTGAATATTATTGTTGAATTTTACTCCACAAAGTAATTATCATGTTGACAATTTGGACATTCTTGAACTCTGGATAAATTGAATTATAAATCTTTAAAATTTATCATTGCTCTCACTTAATTAAATTCTTATATCAGTGTCATCATCCTCATGCTTATATTGTAATAAAAGTCATCTTTGGCCCGTAGTGCATAGATGGACTGTTGATTGGTATGATTATGACCAAAAATTATGTATCGATATAATCATGACCTATAATGTTACAAATGATGTGGTAAAAGTCCTCATTGGCCCGTAGTGCATTGATGGACAGTTGTTTGGTATGATTATGACTACTAGTGATAATAACGAATATCCTTGGCACGTAGTGCATGGATAATTCGTGGATGTAATACTAACGAATATACTTGGCCCGTAGTGCATGGATAATTCGTGGATGTGATAATAACAAATATCATTGGCCCGTAGTGCATGGATAATTAGTGGATGTAATACTAACGAATATCATTGGCCCGTAGTGCATGGATAATTCGGTGATGTGGATTATTTATTTTACAGACAAATGATGTGGTAAAAATCCTCTTTGGCTTACGTGCAAAAATGGACTAATGTTACAGACAAATGATGTGGTAAAAATTCTCTTTAGCTTACGTGCAAAGATGAATTATTAATTATGGGTCTTACAGTTGTATATCTTTGGCTTACGTGCAAAGATGGACTGTTGATTATTGGTTTTACAGTTATATGTCTTTGGCTCGTAGTGCAAAGATGGACTGTTGATTTACCTGATTATAAATATAAATTATGAATTTAACTATAATCTTTGGTGGTTCAGGTGAAGACAGGTGATGAGAGTTCTCTTTGTCTTGGGTACAACAAAGAACTGTTGATGAGTATTACATGAATGAAATGTTAACGATGGACTTTTAATTTGGAGGAAATAGTAGACATTATGTTCTACTTGACTCTTCTAATGGATTATTGATTCCGCTGTAATTATGGTTGAAAACTTTTATCATCTACCATATGTTCTAAATATCTGATTTATTACAAATGAAGGCTATTGATAAATTAATTATCTTAGTCATAATATTCTTTACTGGGCTATTTGTGCTCACCCTTTTGCTTCACAATTCCTTACATGTATTAAGAGTGTAGCTGGATTGAGCGAGGATAACAGGGGAATAGTGTGATGGTCCAAGACTGTGGAAGTTTCTCAATACATTATAAAACTGCATGACATGCAATATATAATTATATTAATGACCTAAGATGGGTGTGTCGTATATTATACGTCACTTAATAATTGATTTTGGTGAACAACAATAGGGTGATGAGAACCTAACTTTGGAAGCGTTTAAAATGCACGCTATTAGAATGAGGAGGACAGAAATCTTCTCGTATCCCTTTGGAGACTTGAATATTTGTTGTTGTACTTTATATGGCATTGTAATAATTTGAGTATGAATATTATTGTATTATATACGTAATAATATTTGTATTGAAACTCACAGCTTATGTGTTGTCGTATTTTGCACGATAATTCAACAGTTGTATAAATGAAGTTTGTATTTGAATTCTGTACCGTGTATCTTGCGACCCAAGATGGGTTTTGTATATCTATTTTGGGGGCGTCACATGTAACATTCAACATTGGACTTTTCTGATGACTTTGGTCTCCAAGTTATTGGGCGATGACCGCCACGTCCTCTACCTCTTCCTTGAAATTAACTTTCTTGATGTTGATAATTTTGTTGTTGATTCTGACGATTATTATTGAATTTGCCTCCTCTTCCTCGATCTTTGCCTCTACGTCATCCTCTATGAGCTCCACTAGGAATAAGGTTATTTTCTGATGAGGCCTTCAATGCTTGTTTTTCTTTCTCCTGTTGGTTAATTTTTTTTTCATGAACCAACAAGAAACTTTGTAATTCATCAATTGAAAGCTCATCAACATCATTAGCTTATTCTATAAAACAGACAACAAAATTAAGTTTTAATGTCAAAGATCGAAGAATCTTCTCAATAATGGTCACATCCTCTGTCTTTTCGCCATGGATTCTCATCTGATTAACGATTGCCATCGTTCTTGAAAAATAGTCTGTAACTGACTCTCCTGATTTCATTCGAAGAAATTCATACTCCAAACGAAGTGCTTGAACCTACTGCCTCTTAGCCCTTTCTGTACCTTGATACTTCTTTTTCATGGAATCCTAAATATCATTGGAAGTGTTTTAGCTAAGAATAGTTTCCAAGATGGGACGATCAATGGCCTGAAAAAGGTAATTTTTTGCCTTCAAATCTTTTATCTTTCTCCCTTTCAACTCTGCTTTTTGGGCATCAGTTGCATCTTTTTCTGGTTGTCCAATTCCAGATTCAACAATCGGCCAATATTCTTTTGACCGCAGAAAATTCTCCATTAGCATACTCCAATGATCATAGTAACCATCAAAGTCTGGGATCGCCGCTTTCACAAAATTGGAATCTGAAGCCATCGTTTCACTGCTTCTAAAAGTAATATGAGAACTTTTACTCTATTTCGTACTCACACTTCTCTCCTATACCTAACTTTGATACCACTGATGAAATAAACAATTGATACCACTGATGGAATAAATAATTATAAATAATTTAATGGAAAACAAATTGATACTAATGGCAATATGTTAGAAAGCAATTTGATAAAAGATAGAGGATTGTGCTTTTACTACACATTTTACTGATTAACCAAATAGCCTATATATAGGTTAGTACATGTAACTGTTACATGATATAAAGCTACCCAATAGACCCCTAAACATTAAGTACTCCCTCGATTCCATTTTATTAGTCGCTATTACATAAACACATATATTAAGGATATCTTTACTTTGTAATTAATATAGGTCTCAATTTTCATATTTACCCCTTATGTGTTGGTAGTCTCTCTCCTCCAATTAAGGTGTAAACTAACGTGTATCTCTCCTTAAAAAGAGAGAGAAAATAGAATGGAGTAAGTAATGTTTTATGGGAATAAATTTCCTTGGAAAATGGAAAGGAATTAGGTGTAGTGTTTTTATAGGAATAAATTTCCTTGAAAAGTGGAGAGGAATTAGGGGTAATATAGGAGACTAGATAATTTTCTATTCTAGATATTAAAAAATTACTATTAAATTGAAATGAAGAAAAATTCCAAAACGACTAATAAAATGGAACCGGGGGAGTAACATTCAGTTTCTTAAGTAACTCCTAGGTAAGCTAACAAACTCATAACCAAAAGGCTCCTAGGTAGGCCAACATACTCATAATTATTTATTTTCTCAACAAAAGTGAAAGATAACTTGGAGGGACATAAGTGTCATTCAACCAAATTAATTTTATCAAATTTAGAAAATAAAATTAAAAAGGATAAAATTATAAAAGAGTCGATCTTACAAGGGCAAAAGGAAAAATGGATTTGTGACACGATCTCAAAGGCTAATCTCGTTATATAATAAATATAATTATTTAAGTTTTTCTTAAATGCTAATAATCACTTGGGTGAATATTTTTAAGTTGAGTTAACTTGCGTGAATATTTTTTAGTTGGGTTAAGAATTTTTAACATTGCTTTATACAAAAACTTAAAACAATAAAAGTGTGACGCCCCCAAAATTAGGTATACATCACCCATCTTGGGTCGTCAGATACAACGTACAGAATACAAATACAACTTACTAATACAGCTGTCGTGTACAATGCGACAAAATATAAACTGCAAGTTTGAATACAAATATTATCTTCTAGAGAGTATTCATACTCAAAAGGAGTCCTCATTACATTTATTAACACACTATTACATAGAATAGTGAGGACTACTAACTAATACTATCATTCGAACCATCACTCCGTTCCCCGACTTGCCCCCAGCTACGTTCTCATTTCCTGAAGAGAACAGTGAAAGAAAGGGTGATCTCAACTAGCCCAGTAAGAAATATTATGACTAAGATAATGCAGAATAAATTATCATTAGCCTTCAACAATGTTAAACTGATAAAATATAATAGACATCAAGTTTAACTGTAGCGGAACGAGCAATCCATTAAAAGAGTCAAGTAGAAAATAAACTCTACTATCTTTTATGATTTAAAAGGTTTTTCAACACTGTTATCGCTGGGACTCAGCTTAATAAAATAATCTACATCATCGAATCACCCCTGCACTACGGCCAAGGATATTCGTGTATTCATTAATGGTCATGATCATGCCAACAACTGTCCATCAATGCACTACGGGCCAATGAGGACTTTTACCACATCATTTGTAACATTACGGTCATGATTATACCGAATAATCCCTGGTCATAATCATACCAAGTCCATCTATGCACTATAGGCCACAGATGACTTTTAACATTTTTATAAACATGAGGATGATGACAATGATATAAGAATTCAATAAAACAAGTTCAAGAATTAATTTATCCAAGAATTAACAACGTCCAAATTGTCAACATGATACTGCTTTGTGGAGTAAAATTCAAGAATGCTTATAAGAATATTTTCATGAAAAGATACTGGATGAAACGCAATTATCAAGGATATTCCACAAATTTCATGGAGTATAGAAGTCAAAACTTAACCAACTGAGTACAATAAAGAATGGAATAACAAAAAAAATCACCATGCATGCGATAGACCGCACAGACAGGTTATTCCAACAGAATAATAAATAATAGAACCAGGTCCAGCGTAAACGCACAGACAGGATATTCCGACAGAATAATAAATAATGGAACCAGGTCCGGCGTAAACGCACAGACAGGATATTCCGACAGAATAATAAATAATGGAACCAGGTCCGGTGTAAAACACATAGACAGGATGTTCCAACAGAATAATAATAAAAACGGAACCAGGTCCGGTGTAAAACACACAGACAGGAT
Source organism: Panax notoginseng (assembly GCA_016801055.1). Classification (NCBI taxonomy): domain Eukaryota; kingdom Viridiplantae; phylum Streptophyta; class Magnoliopsida; order Apiales; family Araliaceae; genus Panax; species Panax notoginseng. Next base: position 28,887,165 of record CM029019.1, read on the forward strand.
GTTCCAACAGAATAATAATAAAAACGGAACCAGGTCCGGTGTAAAACACACAGACAGGATGTTCCAACAGAATAATAATAAAAACGGAACTAGGTCCGGTGTAAAACACACAGACAGGATGTTCCAACAGAATAATAGAAGAATGTCACCAAGTATAGGGTAGACCGCGTATACAGGTTATTCCAACAGAATAATAAGAAATAGAATAACAACAGTTCTTTTCATGAATAAGAAAGAATAACACCCCTTACCGTTTTAAAGAAGAGCTGAAATAAGGAAGTAGTTAAGTAGCAAAATATTCTTCTTCTCTCTCTCTATAGTTTCTCTCTATAGTTTTTCTCTCTAGAGTTCAGTGAATTCGTAAGAAATAATGAAGGAATGAGCTGCTATTTATAGAAAAATAGAATGCATAGTAACTAATCCATGAACGGTCCAGATTGATTACTTTAATCTGACGGTCCATATTTAAAGAAAAATCTTTTAAATAAAATATAATATATTCTATTTATAGAATAACTTTAATAAAGTATTCTATTTTATATAAAAAGATGTTTCTGTTTTATTACGTTAATAATACGAATAAAACAAAACGTCATTATCGCTAAATAATTCATATTATTAACTGACAATAATGGAATCAAACTGAGTGACTTCTCACATAAGCATTAATAATCAATACCGTGTGCTACTATGCAACCACACGTATTACTGTACTTTTACTACCAAGTAGTTCAACAGTAACAATGGTAAAACTTCCGCCGTTATTTTTAATAAAATATTTTTGTCGTTTTCTCAATCCGACAATAATTCCGTTGTGGGGTCCACCAATGATTGTGTCATTGTACGAATATTCCCTGTTAAAACGAATATTCCCCGACCAATCGAATATTATATAACAACTTGCATACTTTGCAAAATTTATAAATATTACCCACAACTATAACATTATATCAAATTAACTCCATAATATTCAAAAATGATATTTATAGAAAATTCATCTTTATTTATAAAAGTTGGGGTCTTACAACCTCCCCTTCTTATGAAATTTCGCCCTCGAAATTAGGGTACGTACCTGGTATGTTGAAGAGGTAAGGATACCTTGATTTCATTTCAGATTCTAACTCCCAAGTCATTTCCTCAACATCGTGGTTTCTCCACAAAACTTTGACTTGAGGTATAACCTTGGAGCGTAGAATATGTTCCTTCTTATCCAAGATTTGAACAGGAACTTCTTCATACGTCAAATCCTCCGCTATTTCGTCCGGTTCTAACTCAATAATGTGGTTCGGGTCTTCCACATATTTGCGTAACATGGATATGTGAAAAACGTTATGAACACGAGACATACTTGGCGGTAAAGCGAGTCTATAAGCCACAGTTCCTACTCGATCGAGGATTAAAAATGGACCGATGAATCGAGGATTGAGCTTTCCTCTCTTTCCAAATCTCGTAACTCCTTTCCATGGAGCAACACGTAAGAACACATGATCTCCTACATCAAATTCCACGTCCTTTTGATGAAGATCAACATAACTCTTTTGTCGATCTTGTGAGGTTTTTATACGTTGTCGGATCGTTTGAATCTTTTCTGTAGTCATACGTACCAACTCTGGTCCCAACAACGTTGCTTCACCCACCTCATCCCAGCATACTGGAGAACGACATTTTCTTCCATACAATGCTTCGAATGGAGCCATGCCAATACTTGCTTGATAACTGTTGTTGTAGAAAAACTCCACCAATGGTAAGAACTTGTCCCAACTTCCCTTGAAGTCAAAGACACAGAGTCTTAATAGATCTTCCAGAGTTTGAATAGTCCTCTCTGATTGTCCGTCCGTCTGAGGATGATATGCTGAACTAAATCGTAAATTCGTGCCCATAGCTTTTTGTAAACTAACCCAAAATCGTGAAGTGAATCTTGGGTCTCGGTCAGAAACTATAGATACTGGCATACCATGCAGTCTTACAATCTCGTTTATGTACATACGAGCAAGACGTTCAAGTGTATAAGTTTCTCGTATCGGTAAGAAATGAGCAGACTTGGTCAATCTATCAACAATGACCCAAATCGCATCAATACCTTGAGAAACCCTAGGAAGACCGGTAACGAAATCCATGGTAATGTGCTCCCACTTCCATTCTGGAATTTCAAGTGGTTGCAATGGACCTTTTGGTACTTGATGCTCCGCTTTGACTCGTTGACAAGTTAGACACCTTGAGATAAACAACGCTATCTCTCTCTTCATATTGCTCCACCAAAATGTATGACGAAGATCATGATACATTTTGGTACTTCCAGGATGGATTGCAAACGGTGTGTTGTGCGCCTCCATCATGATTTCATACTTTAAATCAGGGTTGTTAGGAACACAAAGTCTGGAGTTGACTCGAAGTATTCCTTCTTCATCGATTCTTGCTTCCGGCATAGCACCTTCTTGCACTTTCTTCCTCATACGCATCAGCTCCAGGTCTGTAGCTTGAGCAGCTTTAACTTTATCGATTAAAGTCGGTTCTACTCGTATATTCGCCATCATCACATGGGTCCCTGGAGTCTTTAACTCTATCTCCATCCTTTGCAAATCACACAAAATGGGCCTTTGTGTTGACAATATCGCACTCGTACTTGCATATGATCTTCTACTCAATGCGTCAGCTACCACGTTCGCTTTTCCAGGATGGTATTGAATGGTATGATCATAATCTTTCAACAGTTCAAGCCAACGTCGTTGTCGCATGTTGAGTTCCTTTTGAGTGAAGAAATATTTGAGGCTTTTATGATCCGTAAAGATCTCCACCTTCTCCCCATACAAGTAATGCCTCCAAATTTTAAGTGCAAAGACAACAGCTGCCAACTCTAGATCATGAGTAGGATAATTCCTCTCATATTTCTTGAGTTGTCTTGATGCATAGGCTATGACTTTTCCATGTTGCATGAGAACGCATCCCAACCCTTTGCTCGAAGCATCACTGTAGATGACAAATCCCTCCGAGCCAGATGGTATTGTTAGAACAGGTGCTGAAATGAGTCTCCTCTTGAGTTCTTGAAAACTCTGCTCACATTCTTCGCTCCAACCGAACTTTGTATCTTTCCGAGTCAGCTGAGTTAATGGAGTAGCGATTCGAGAAAATCCTTCCACGAATCTCCGATAATAACCAGCTAAACCAAGAAAGCTACGTACTTCGGTCACTGATTTAGGTTGCTCCCAACTTTTAATAGCTTCAATCTTTGCCGGGTCAACCGATATTCCACGACTTGATACTACGTGCCCAAGGAATGCTACCTCTTCCAGCCAGAACTCGCATTTCTTCAACTTGGCATAAAGCTTGTATTCACGAAGCTTTTGGAGTACCAGCCTCAAGTGTTGCTCATGATCTTCACGACTTTTGGAATAAATAAGGATGTCATCAATAAAGACGACCACAAAGTGATCCAAATATTCCTTGAATACCCGGTTCATCATATCCATGAAGGCAGCAGGAGCATTAGTCAATCCAAAGGACATGACTAGGAATTCATAATGCCCGTACCGAGTTCTAAAAGCCGTCTTTGGAATATCCTCAGTTCTAACCTTCAGCTGATGATATCCAGAACGAAGATCGATCTTTGAAAAGAATTGTGCTCCTTGCAACTGGTCAAACAGGTCATCAATACGTGGCAATGGGTACCTGTTTTTGATGGTGACATGATTCAACTCCCGATAATCAATACAAAGTCGCATACTTCCATCTTTCTTCTTCACGAATAGCACAGGAGCACCCCAAGGAGAAGTACTAGGACGAATAAAGCCAATGTCTAACAATTCCTGCAGTTGGATCTTTAACTCCTGAAGTTCAATAGGAGCCATTCGATATGGGGCTTTGGAAATGGGTTTTGTACCGGGTTCAAGGTCGATACAAAATTCAATTTCACGCTCTGGGGGTAGGCCAGGAAGTTCTTCAGGGAATACGTCAGGGAATTTATTAACAATAGAAATATCATTCAAAACTGACGTATTTTTGTTTAGATCCGTGACATGAGCTAAGAAAGCTTGACATCCATTTTTTAATAAACGAATAGCTTTATGGCTTGAGATGACAGCGATTGATTTTAATGGTTTGGTTGCTTGAATTCGCATAATAGGTCGATTAGGAATAAGAAAGCTAACAACCTTACGAAAACAATCAATTTTTGCATGATGAGTAGTTAACCAATCAATCCCTAGAATCACGTCAAATGCAAGTATTTTTAATGAAATAAGATCGACAGGTAATGTGTGGGTACCAACTTGAACCAAACAAGACTTATAAATCGTGGATGTAATGAAGGTTTCTCCCAATGGAGTTTCAACAGATAAGTCAAAGTCTAATTTCTCCGGAATCAAATTTAATCGATGAGCGCAAGTAGGAGAAATAAAATAATGGGTAGAACCGGTATCAAATAAAGTATAAACTTCGTTAGAGTTTATGATAAGCTTACCCGTGATGACCTCATTCGGGTTCCTTGCTCTCTGGGAGTTCACAACAAACGCTCTCCCTTGCACTACCGGTTTTGACTTTTCTGGGACGGCCTTTGGTGTCTCCATCTTGGCTGAACTTGTTTTTTGGTAAACGATAAAATCGAGCTAAATGACCTTCTCTTCCACAATTATAACATGCTTTAGACGGCATCGCGCAGTTTGGACTGATGTGCCCCTCCCCTCTGCATTTGAAACATATGATAGGTGGTCGTTCTCCTTCCTTAACAACGGGTGCTGGTGCTGACGTCTTTTCATCATTGTTGAATCTCCTCTTCTTGAAATGACCATTCTTATTGTTTTGGCCCTGATTACCATCGAAGTGGTTACCATTTCTGGCCTGTTGATTTCCTCCACGCTTGTTGTCACCGGTTCGATGACTGCTCTCACTGGTATTATCATTTTGTCGACTGCTCTCTTTTGGTTGCGTTGACTCGTTATCGCGCTCCACTAACTGAGCCCTATTCACAACATCTGAATACAAACACAGTTTATGAGAAATAAGATGTTGACGTATCTCAGGTTTCAAACCTCGCAAAAACATTCGCGTCATTCGCTCTTCATTATCCACCAAGTGGGACGCAAACCGGGACAACTCAGCAAATTTGGCTTCGTACTGCGACACGGTCATATTATTCTGCTCCAATTTGATAAATTCCACCTCCTTCATGTGACGAATACTTTCGGGAAGTATTTGTCGTTGAACAGCTCTTGGAACTTCTCCCAAGACATCTTCAGTGCGGCAGGTTGAGTACGCTTAATCGATTCCCACCAGTAATCTGCCTCTCCTCGCAACATAAAGGCGGCAAAGGGAACCTTTTGCTCCTCGGAGCATCCCAAGACATCAAATATCTTGGTAATCTGCTTTATCCATGTTTCCGCTATAAGTGGTTTTGGCTCTCCCTTAAACTCTGGTGGTCCCAGCTCCTTGAACTGTTTAACGGTGACCGTCCGAGAGTTTTCAGTGTTTCCACCTATATTTTGGACAGGAGCCGCTCTCGCCTGCTGCTGCATGAACTGCATAAAGTTTCTGAACATTCCATCATTCATCATCTGGTCAGTGTTGTTGTTTGCATGAGGATTGTCACCTTCCTGATGCACATTATCCTGATTATTGATATGTGGTGAATCAACAGTCGCCTGTGCTCCATTGCTATTCTCAACATTCTCAGATGCCATTTTCAGATACTGCCACAAAATAAAAGTTAATTGATATGTCATATATTATCCTTATATTATGACCGACCAATTAAATACCATGCAAATAAACTTAGGTAGGTCATACTAGCGAAGAAATTCCCCGTCTCTCCCCTCCTAGTTCTATTCTCACATCTTAGCCAGGGATCATATCCCTAAGCTCTGATACCAACTGTGACGCCCCCAAAATTAGGTATACATCACCCATCTTGGGTCGTCAGATACAAGTACAGAATACAAATACAACTTACTAATACAACTGTCGTGTACAATACGACAAAACATAAACTGTGAGTTTGAATACAAATATTATCTTCTAGAGAGTATTCATACTCAAAAGGAGTCCTCATTACATTTATTAACACACTATTACATAGAATAGTGAGGACTACTAACTAATACTATCATTCTAACCATCACTCCGTTCCCCGACTTGCCCCAGCTACGTTCTCATTTCCTGAAGAGAACAGTGAAAGAAAGGGTGAGCTCAACTAGCCCAGTAAGAAATATTATGACTAAGATAATGTAGAATAAATTATCATTAGCCTTCAACAATGTTAAACTGATAAAATATAATAGACATCAAGTTTAACTGTAGCAGAACGAGCAATCCATTAAAAGAGTCAAGTAGAAAATAAACTCAACTATCTTTTATGATTTAAAAGGTTTTTCAACACTGTTATCGCTGGGACTCAGCTTAATAAAATAATCCACATCATCGAATCACCCCTGCACTACGGCCAAGGATATTCGTGTATTCATTAATGGTCATGATCATGCCAACAACTGTCCATCAATGCACTACGGGCCAATGAGGACTTTTACCACATCATTTGTAACATTACGGTCATGATTATACCGAATAATCCCTGGTCATAATCATACCAAGTCCATCTATGCACTACAGGCCACAGATGACTTTCAACATTTTTATAAACATGAGGATGATGACAATGATATAAGAATTCAATAAAGCAAGTTCAAGAATTAATTTATCCAAGAATTAACAACGTTCAAATTGTCAACATGAAACTGCTTTGTGGAGTAAAATTCAAGAATGCTTAGAAGAATATTTTCATGAAAAGATACTGGATGAAACGCAATTATCAAGGATATTCCACAAATTTCATGGAGTATAGAAGTCAAAACTTAACCAACTGAGTACAATAAAGAGTGGAATAACAAAAGAAATCACCATGCATGCGATAGACCGCACAGACAAGTTATTCCAACAAAATAATAAATAGTGGAACCAGGTCCGGCGTAAACGCACAGACAGGATATTCCGACAGAATAATAAATAATGGAACCAGGTCCGGCGTAAATGCACAGACAGGATATTCCGACAGAATAATAAATAATGGAACCAGGTCCGGTGTAAAACACACAGACAGGATGTTCCAACAGAATAATAATAAAAACGGAACCAGGTCCGGTGAAAAACACACAGACAGGATGTTCCAACAGAATAATAATAAAAACGGAACCAGGTCCGGTGTAAAACACACAGACAGGATGTTCCAACAGAATAATAATAAAAACGGAATCAGTTCCGGTGTAAAACACACAGACAGGATGTTCCAACAGAATAATAGAAGAATGTCACCAAGTATAGGGTAGACCGCGTATACAGGTTATTCCAACAGAATAATAAGAAATAGAATAACAACAGTTCTCTTCATGAATAAGAAAGAATAACACCCCTTACCGTTTTAAAGAAGAGCTGAAATAAGGCAGTAGTTAAGTAGCAGAATATTCTTCTTCTCTCTCTCTATAGTTTCTCTCTATAGTTTCTCTCTCTAGAGTTCAGTGAATTCGTAAGAAATAATTAAGGAATGAGCTGCTATTTATAGAAAAATAGAATGCATAGTAACTAATCCATGAACGGTCCAGATTGATTACTTTAATCTGACGGTCCATATTTAAAGAAAAATCTTTTAAATAAAATATAATATATTCTATTTATAGAATAACTTTAATAAAGTATTCTATTTTATATAAAAAGATGTTTCTGTTTTATTACGTTAATAATACGAATAAAACAAAACGTCATTATCGCTAAATAATTCATATTATTAACTGACAATAATGGAATCAAACTGAGTGACTTCTCACATAAGCATTAATAATCAATACCGTGTGCTACTATGTAACCACACGTATTACTGTACTTTTACTACCGAGTAGTTCAACAGTAACAATGGTAAAACTTCCGCCGTTATTTTTAATAAAATATTTTTGTCGCTTTCTCAATCCGACAATAATTCCGTTGTGGGGTCCACCAATGATTGTGTCGTTGTACGAATATTCCCTGTTAAAACGAATATTCCCCGACCAATCGAATATTATATAACAACTTGCATACTTTGCAAAATTTATAAATATTACCCACAACTATAACATTATATCAAATTAACTCCATAATATTCAAAAATAATATTTATAGAAAATTTATCTTTATTTATAAAAGTTGGGGTCTTACAAAAAGTCCAAATTTTAGCTCCAATTAATTAATTTACTGATTATGAGAAAAAGGCCAAAATATTAAAATATTTAAGTTTATGCTTACTTCGTGTACTGTTTTTTGTCTGAAAAGTAGAGTACTTTTGACCTTTCTTGTTGATTTTAGGGTTCGTAAAAATGTTAAGTTTAGGCATAATTTGTGACGCCCCCAAAATAGGTCTACACAATTTATTCTAAGTCGCCAAATACATGGTACAGAATCCAAATACAAACTTCCTATATACAACTATTAATTGTCGTGTAAAATACGATAAAACATAAATTGTGAGTTTTAATACAAATATTTTCTCATAGACAATATCCAAACTCAAATAAAGTTCTCATTACACTTATTGTCACACTATGTTATAGAGTAGTGAGGACTACTATAGTAACCATCTTGGACCATCACTACATTCCCCGACTAGTCCCATTTATATTCTCATTTCCTGAAGAGAACAATGAAAGAAAAGAGTGAGCTCAACTAGCCCAGTAAAGAATATTATGACTAAGATAATGTAGAACAAATTATCCTTAGTTCTCAACAGGAAAAAATCTGATAGAATACAATAGACAACAAGTTTTAGAATAACAACTACAGCGAAAATAGCAATCTATTAGAAGAGTCAAGTAGAGCATGATGTCTACTATCTTCTATGATTTAAAAGTCCATCATCAATATTTTATTCATGTAACACCAATCAAGAATTATTTTCAATCAACGAATTATCTATACACTACGGGCCAAAGATAATCGTTTATATCACCAATGGTCATGATCATGTCAAACACATGTTCATCTATGCACTATGGGTCAATGAGGACTTTTACCACAAACCTTTATTTGTAACATTAAAGGTTATAATTATACCAATACATAATTTCTGGTCATAATCATACCAATCAACAGTCTATCTTTGCACTACAGCCAAAAGATAACTTTCAGCACAATATAAGCATGAGGATGATGGCAATGATATAAAGAATGAATCAAGTGAGATCAATGATAAATATTAAAAATTTATAATTTAATTTATCTAGAATTCAAGAATATCCAAATTGTAAACATGATCACCAATTGTGGAGTAAAATTTAAAAATAATATTTAAGATTCATATTTCAAAGATAATTTGGACGAAGAAAGAAAAAACTAATTTCGTCGTGAATAATACCCCGACATGAATAGTACACCGGATGAATAGTACTCCGGCATGAATAGTACCCCGGATGAATAGTATTTCGGCATGAATAATATCCCAAATGAACAATGAAAGAAAAGGGTTAGCTCATCACTCCATTCCCCGACTAGTCTCATCTATATTCTCATTTTTTTGAAGAGAACAATGAAAGAAAAGGGTGAGCTCAACTAGCCTAGTAAATAATATTATGACTAAGATAATGTAGAACAAATTATCCTTAGTCCTCAACAGGGAAAAAATTATTAGAATACAATAGACAACAAGTTTTAGATCAGCAACTGCAACGGAAACAACAATCCATTAGAAGAGTCAAGTAAAGCATGTTATCAGCTATCTTCTATGATTTAAAAATTCATCATTAATATTTTATCCCTATAACACTAATCAATAATTTCTTCCAATCAACGAATTATCTATGCACTACGGGCCAAAGATAATCGTTTGCATCACCAGCGGTCATGATCATGTCAAACACCTGTCCATCTATGCACTACGGGCCAAAGAGGACTTTCACCACAAACTTTTATTTGTAACATTAAAGGTCATGATTATACCAATACACACTTCTTGGTCATAATCATACCAATCAATAGTTCATCTTTGCACTACGGGCCAAAGATGACTTTTAGCACAATATAAGCATGATGATGATGACAATGATATAAATAATCTATCAAGTGAGATCAAGGATAAATATTAGAGATTTATAATTCAATTTATCTTGAGTTTAAGAATGTCCAAATTGTCAACATGATAACTAATTGTGGAGTAAAATTCAAGAATGATATTTAAGATTCATATTTTAAAGATAATTTGGACAAAAAAAGAAAAAACTAATTTCGTCGTGAATAGTACTCTGACATAAATAGTAACTCGGATGAATATTACTCCAATATGAATAGTACCCCGGATGAATAGTACTGTGACATGAATAGTATCCCGGATGAATAGTACTCCGAAATGAAAAGATTAAAATTTAATAAGAAAGTTCAGCCCAATATTCCAGTGAAATGATATTAGATGAAGCACAAACTATTAAGGATATTCTACTAATTTTAAGGATTATAGAAGCAATACCTGTAAGACCCCAACTTATTATAATAAAATTGAATTTTCTTCTATTCATTATTCTAAATTAATAAGGTATTAATTTGATATAATACTTTGGTTATGGGTGAAATGTGCAAAGTTTATAAAATAAGCAAGTGGTTATAAAATATTCATGGTTGTCGGAGAATATTCGTTTGGTCGTGGAATATTCTTTCTGTCGGAAAATATTCGTACGACGGTGCAGCCATTTGTGGGCCCCATAACGGATAACGGTCGGATGAAGAAAATGATAAATTTGAGTTTTTACAAATAACGGTGTAGTTGTTACAGTTAACACTGTTGGAATACCCGGTGGTTAAAATACAATAATACGCGTAGTTGCACAGTAGCACACGGTATTGCACAGTATAGTTGAATTATTGATTCGTACGTAAGAAGGCACTACTTAATAATTGTTACAGTAATTACTGTTTAATATTTTATTTTATTGCTTCAATAATTATTGCGTTGATATTTTATATTATTGTTGTTTCAATAATTATCAATGCATAGTATTTTCCATTATCAGATCAATAATTTATATTATTTGAATAATATTATTAGATAGTATTATTGGTAATGTCTAGAAAGTTCTGTCAAGGAGAGGTTTGGTCACCTAATTGCGCGCCAGTAAGGAGAAATTCTTATTGGAAAGCCCCCTCTTTCCTGGGAACGGCCTGGTTGTCATAATTGTGATTCTGTAATATTATTTGTAAATAATTAATTATTGATTTATATGATAAGGAAATATTTATTTTATGTGAATATAAATGATGGATATATTTATTTTTATGTGGATAAAAATGAAAGAATTAATGCTGAGGTATTTTATTAGTATTTTGTCGGTGTAGAGGTATTAAAAATCATCCGTTTATGGATTTCGGATATTTTATGTTTGGAATTTGGAAAAACTCAAAGCTACAAAATTGTAGAGAATTCGATTTCAGACAGAATGGACATAAAATTCGTATTTTTCTGATAAACGGTCTATTTTCTATGAATTGTTGAAGTTTCAGAAAATAAAATAATTTTTATTAATTTATGGGTGGGACCTACTTGGTTATCAACACATGGGCTGCTATCTTTTGGTTCAAAGATGGCTGGTGGCTGGCTTGACAAATTGAGGTGGCATGGAAGAAGAAAAAGAAATAATATATTTTATTATTTTAGTCTCCTATGGCGTTCTAGCATTTTTCTATAAATAGACGCTTAGGTTAGAATTGAAAATCACACCAGAAACAAGTTTTCTTTCTCTCTATATTGACGAGCATATTTTAATGAGTATTTATATACTTTGAGAGTTGTTGTTTGGTACAAGTTTCTTTCGGCTTTCTATCCGATATTCCGATCAAAAATACCGTTATTTTGAGGTAAGGGATGTTATTTTCTTCTTAATGATATTATTCTTCCAATATCATTATGCCGAAATATTGATCTGAACTTTTTATCAAATTTGGAACTTTTTAGTGTCGGGGTTACTATTCACGTACACGGCACTATTCACGAATACGACACTATTCACCGAAAAATAAAATTTTCTTCTTTTTGTCTAAAATGTCTATTATGGTTACTATCTTTGATTGTATCCATATTTTGGTCTTTATTTTTGAATTCTGCTTCAAAATTAGTTATTATGGAGTATTATTGATCTTGGATAAACTGTTATACGAATCCTTAATATTTGTCCTTCTGTCTTATTGGATTCGTTTTCTTTAAAATATTTTTCATCATCCTCAGTCCTAAATGATGGTATTACTGAATATCTTTGGCCTGTACTGCAAAGATGAATGATTAACTAATGAATATCTTTGGCCCGTAGTGCAAAGATGAACAGGTGTTGAGATAAACATGACCAACTGGTGATACAAATGAATATCTTTGGCATGTAGTGTAAAGATGAATATTGATTAAAGATGTATATTGATTGTTGTTACAGGGATAAAATATTGATGATAGACTTTTAAATCTTAGAAGATAGTAGAACTCATTCTTTACTTGACTCTTCAAATGGATTGCTGTTTCCGCTGCAGTTGTTGATCTAAAACTTGGTGTCTATTATATTTTATCAGATTTTTCCCTGTTGAAAATTATTGATAATTTGTTGTATATTATCTTAGTCATAATATTTTTTACTATGCTAGTTGAGCTCACCCTTTTCTTTTTTTGTTTCATTTTTCTTCTCAGGAGGTGAAAACATAGCAGGATCTAGTCGGGGTATGGAGTGATGGTTCTAGAAAGATGTTTTAGCAATCCTCACTATTTCTGTAAAATAGTGTTTGAATAATTGTAATGAGGACTTATTTGAGTGTGGATATTGTCTAGAAGATAATATTTGTATTTAAACTCACAATATGTGTTGTCGTATTTTGCACGACAATTGTATTATTGAAGTTGTAGTGTGCTTTCTGTACCATGTATTTGGCGACTCAGAATGGGTGTTGTATACCTATTTTAGGGGCGTTACAGTTGGTATCAAAACTTAGGAATATGGTCTGTGGCGGAGATCGGGGAATAGAACTAGGAGGGTAGAGATGAGTAAATCCTTCGCTAGTGTGTCCTATCTAAGCTTATTTGTTGGTTGGTCATAATATAGGGATATTATGTGATATGTTAATTTGTTTAATTAACCCTTATTTTATGGCAGTATTTAGGAATGGCTGCTGAGAGCGTTAACAATGGAATGTATGAGACTGTGGAACAACCTTTGGTTACAAATCAGGAGAACGTGCAACAGGACGGCAATATTCCTCCTGTAAACAACACTACCGAGCAAACGATGAATGATGGAATGTTTAGGAGTTTTTTTGCAGTTCATGCAAAACCAGACTAGGGAGACTCGGACACAAAATACGGGTGGAAATTCTAGCAATGCGCGGCTTGTCACAGCCAAGCAGTTCAAAAAATTGGGACCACCAGAATTTAAGGGAAAGCTGGATCCGATCATGGCGGAAACATGGGTCAAGCAAATTACCAAGATATTTGATGTCTTGAGATACACGGAAGAGCAGAAGGTTCCATTTACTACCTTTATGTTCCGTGGTGAGGCAGACTACTAGTGGGAGTCTGTGAAGCATACCCAGCCAGCCGCACTTAGCATGTCTTGGGAAACGTTTCAGAAACTATTCAATGACAAGTACTTTCCTGAAAGTATTCGTCATATAAAGGAGGTGGAGTTTATCAGACTGGAACAAAATAATATGACGGTGTCCCAGTACGAGGCGAAGTTCGCGAAGTTATCCAGGTTTGCACCTCATTTGGTAGAAAATGAGGAACGTATGACGCGGATGTTTTTGAGAGGTTTAAAATCTGAGATTCGTCAATACCTTATCTCTCATAAATTTTCTCTGTATTCAGATGTTGTCAATAGGGCCCAATTATTAGAGAGAGATAATGAGTATACTCAACCGAAGGACTACAACCAGGGTCATACCGATAACAGCAGTCATCAGAGCGATGATAACCAACGAGGAGGGAAAAATACGAACAAAGGCGGTAACCACTCGGGTGGTCATCGTGGCCATGATAATAGGAGAGGTGAGTCGAGTGGAAATTTCAAAAAGAGGAGATTCAACAATGACGGGAAGACATCAGCAGCAGCACCAGCACCAACAACAAATTCTAGGGGAGGAGAACGACTGCCAGTTAGATGTTACAAATGCGGGAAAGAGGAACATATCAGCCCAAACTGTCCACAACAATCCAAGGTATGTTACAACTCTGGAAAGAAAGGCCACATAGCTCGGGATTGTTCTATAGCAAAACCAAGTTCAACGAGGATGGTGACTCCAAGGGCTGTCCTGGATAAGGTAAAATCAGTGGTTCCTGGAAGAGCGTTTGTCATGACTGGCCAAAACGTGAGGAACCCGAACGAGGTGATCACGGGAGTTAAAAGTCCAACTACAGGAGTTATTAGACATCGGTTTCATTTGTCCTAGTGCATCTCCTTGGAGTGCTCCTGTTTTATTCGTAAAGAAGAAAGACGGGAGTATGCGACTTTGTATTGACTACCGAGAATTGAACCATGTCACCTTCAAGAATAGGTATCTGTTATCTCGCATTAATAACCTATTCGACCAATTGCAAGGATCACAATTCTTTTCAAAGATCGACCTTCGTTCTGGATATCATCAGCTGAAGATTAAAACTGAGGATATTCCAAAGACTGCCTTCAGAACTCGGTACGGGCATTATGAATTCTTAGTCATGTCTTTTGGATTGACTAATAATCCAGCTGCTTTCATGGATATGATGAACCGTGTATTCAAGGAATATTTAGATCAATTCGTTGTTGTCTTTATTGATGACATCCTCATCTATTCTAAAAGCTGTGAAGATCATGAGCACCATTTGAAGCTGATACTTGAAAGGCTTCGTGAAAACAAGCTTTATGCCAAGCTAAAGAAATGCGAGTTCTGGCTTGAAGAAGTAGCATTCCTTGGGCACGTGGTGTCAAAACATGGAGTATCTGTTGACCCGACGAAGATTGAAGCAATACAAAGTTGGGAGCAACCGAAGTCGGTGACCGAAGTACGTAGCTTTATGGGCTTAGCTGGTAATTATCGGAGATTCGTGGAAGGATTTTCTCGAATCGCTACTCTGTTAACTCAGCTGACTCAGAAAGATACAAAATTCGTATGGAGCTAGGAATGCGAGAATAGTTTCCAAGAGCTCAAAAGGAGACTCATTTCGGCACCTGTTCTGGCAATACCATCTGGTACGGATGGATTTGTTATCTACAGCGATGCTTCAGGCAAAGGGTTAGGATGTGTTCTCATGCAACATGGGAAAGTCATAGCCTATGCCTCACGACAACTCAAAGAATATGAGAGGAATTATCCTACTCATGATTTGGAGTTGGCAGCAGTCGTTTTTGAGTTGAAGATCTGGAGACACTACCTGTATGGGGAGAAAGTGGAGATCTATACAGATCATAAAAGCCTCAAATATTTCTTCACCCAAAAGGAACTCAACATGCGGCAGCGACGTTAGCTCGAGCTGTTGAAAGATTACGATCATACCATCCAATATCATCCTGGAAAAGCAAATGTAGTAGCTGACGCATTGAGTAGAAGATCATATGCGGGTACGAGTGCAATGTTGTTAACACAAAGGCCCATTTTGTATGACTTGCAAATGATGGAGATAAAGATGAAGGCTCCAAGTACCCACATGATGATATCAAATATACGAGTAGAACTGACTTTAATTGATAAAGTTAAAGTTGCTCAAGCTACGGACATGGAGCTGATGCGTATGAAGAAGAAAGTGCAAGAAGGTGTTATTCCAGAAGCAAGAATCGATGAAGAAGGAATACTTCGAGTCAACTCCAGACTTTGTGTTCCTAACGATTTTGACTTGAAGCATAGAATAATGATGGAGGCACACAACACACCGTTTGCAATCCATCCTGGGAGTACCAAAATGTATCACGATCTTCGACATACATTTTGGTGGAGCAATATGGAAAGAGAAATCGCGGAGTTTATCTCGAGGTGCTTAACTTGTCAACGTGTAAAGGCGGAGCATTAAGTGCCAAAAGGTCGATTGAAACCACTTGAGATTCTGGAATGGAAGTGGGAACACATTACTATGGATTTCGTTATAGGTCTTTCCAAAGTTTCTCAAGGCATAGATGCGATTTGGGTTATTGTTGATAGATTAACCAAGTCTGGCCATTTCTTGCCGATACGTGAGACTTATTCCCTTGAACATCTTGCTCATATGTACGTGCATGAGATTGTGAGATTGCATGGCATGCCAGTATCCATAGTTTCGGATCGTGACCCAAGATTCATTTCACGATTTTGGGTTAGCTTGCAGAAAGCTATGGGCACGGATTTACGATTTAGTTCAGCATACCATCCTCAAACGGATGGACAATCAGAGAGGACTATTCAAACTTTCGAAGATCTATTAAGACTCTGTGTCCTAGATTTCAAAGGGAGTTGGGATAAGTACCTACCATTGGTGGAATTCTCATACAACAACAGTTATCAAGAAAGTATAGGCATGGCTCCGTTCAAGGCGTTATGTGGAAGAAAATGTCGCTCTCCAGTATGATGGGATGAGGTGGGAGAAGCAACGTTGTTGGGACCAGAATTAGTACGTATGACTACAGAAAAGATCCAAATGATTCGACAACGTATTCAAACCTCACAAGATCGACAAAAGAGTTATGCTGATCTTCATAGAAAGGACGTGGAGTTTGATATTGGAGATCATGTACTGTTACATGTTGCTCCAAGGAAGGGAGTTACAAGATTTAGAAAGAGAGAAAAGCTCAATCCAAGATTTGTTGGTCCATTTGAGATTCTTGACCGAATAGAAAATGTGGCCTATAGACTCGCATTACCTCCAAGTATGTCTCGTGTTCATAATATTTTTTACATATCCATGCTTCGTAAATATGTGAAAGACCCGAACCATATTATTGCGTTAGAACTAGACGAGATAGCCGAAGATTTAATGTATGAAGAGATACCTATTAAGATCTTGGATAGGAAAGAGCATGTCCTACGGACCAAGGTTATACCACAAGTTAAGATTTTATGGAGGAACCATGCTATTGAAGAAATGACCTGGGAGTTGGAATCGAAAATGAAAGCGAGGTACCCTCACCTGTTCGAAACACCAGGTACGTACGTCAATTTCGAGGACAAAATTTTATAAGGAGTGGAGATTGTAAGACCCCAACTTATTATAATAAAATTGAATTTTCTTCTATTCATTATTCTAAATTAATAAGGTATTAATTTGATATAATGCTTTGGTTATGGGTGAAATGTGCAAAGTTTACAAAATAAGCAAGTGGTTATAAAATATTCATGGTTGTCGGAGAATATTCGTTTGGTCGTGGAATATTATTTCTGTCGGGGAATATTCGTACGACGGCGCAACCATTTGTGGGCCCCATAACAGATAACGATCGGATGAAAAAAATAATAAATTTGAGTTTTTACAAATAACGGCGTAGTTGTTACCGTTAACACTGTTAGAATACCCGGTGGTTAAAATACAGTAATACGCGTAGTTGCACAGTAGCACACGGTATTGCATAGTATAGTTGAATTATTGATTCGTACGTAAGAAGGCACTACTCAATAATTGTTACAGTAATTTTTGTTCAATATTTTATTTTATTGCTTCAATAATTATTGCGTTGATATTTTATATTATTGTTGTTTCAATAATTATCACTGCACAGTATTTCCTATTATCAGATCAATAATTTATATTATTAGATAGTATTATTGGCAATGTCTAGAAAGTTCTGTCAAGGAGAGGTTTGGTCACCTAATTGCGCGCCAGTAAGGAAAAATTCTTATTGGAAAGCCCCATATTTCCTGGGAACGGCCTGGTTGTCATAATTGTGATTCTGTAATATTATTTGTGAATAATTAATTATTGATTTATATGATAAGGAAATATTTATTTTATGTGGATATAAATGATGGATATGTTTATTTTTATGTGGATAAAAATGAAAGAATTAATGCTGAGGTATTTTATCAGTATTTTGTCGGTGTAGAGGTATTAAAAATCATCCGTTTGTAGATTTTGGATATTTTATGTTTGGAGTTTGGAAAAACTCAAAGTTACAAAGTTGTAGAGAATTCGATTTCAGGCATAATGGACATAAAATTCGTATTTTTCTGATAAACGGTCTATTTTCTATGAATTGTTGAAGTTTTGAAAAATAAAATAATTTTTATTAATTTATGGGTGGGACCCACTTGATTATCAACACATGGGCTACTATCTTTTGGTTCAAAGATGGCTGGTGACTGGCTTGACAAATTGAGGTGGCGTGGAAGAAGAAAAAGAAATAATATATTTTATTATTTTAGTCTCCTATGGCGTTCTAGCATTTTCCTATAAATAGACGCTTAGGTTAGAATTGAAAATCACACCAGAAATAAGTTTTCTTTCTCTCTATATTGACGAGCGTATTTTAATGAGTATTTATATACTTTGAGAGTTGATGTTCGGTACAAATTTCCTTCGGCTTTCTATCCGATATTCCGATCAAAAGTACCATTATTTTGAGATAAGAGATGTTATTTTCTTCCCAATGATATTATTATTTCAATATCATTATGTCAAAATATTGATCTGAACTTTTTATCAAATTTAGAACTTTTTGGTGTCGAGATTACTATTCACGTATACGGCACTATTCACGAATACGACACTATTCATCGAAAAATAAAATTTTCTTCTTTTTGTCCAAGATGTGTATTATGGTTACTATCTTTGATTGTATCCATGTTTTGGTCTTTATTTTTGAATTCTGCTTCAAAATTAGTTATTATGGAGTATTATTGATCTTGGATAAACTGTTATACGAATCCTTAATATTTGTCCTTCTGTCTTACTGGATTCGTTTTCTTTAAAATATTTTTCATCATCCTCAGTCCTAAATGATGGTATTACTGAATATCTTTGGTATGTACTGCAAAGATGAATGATTAACTGATGAATATCTTTGGCCCGTAGTGCAAAGATGAACAGGTGTTGAGATGAACATGACCAACTAGTGATACAAATGAATATCTTTGGCCTGTGGTGCAAAGATGAATATTGATTAAAGATGTGTATTGATTGGTGTTACAGGGATAAAAAATTGATAATGGACTTTTAAATCTTAGAAGATAGTAGAACTCATTCTCTACTTGACTCTTCTAATGGATTGTTGTTTCCGCTGCAGTTGTTGATCTAAAACTTGTTGTCTATTATATTTTATCAGATTTTTTCCTGTTAAAAACTAATGATAATTTGTTGTATATTATCTTAGTCATAATATTTTTTACTGGGCTATTTGAGCTCACCCTTTTTCTTTTTGTTCCATTTTTCTTCTCAGGAGGTGAGAACGTAGCAGGATCTAGTCGAGGTATGGAGTAATGGTTCTAGAAATATGTTTTAGCAGTCCTCACTATTTCTGTAAAATAGTGTTTGAATAATTGTAATGAGGACTTATTTGAGTGTGGATATTGTCCAGAAGACAATATTTGTATTTAAACTCACAGTATGTGTTGTCGTATTTTGCACGACAATTGTATTATTGAAGTTGTAGTGTGCTTTCTGTACCATGTATTTGGCGACTCAGAATGGGTGTTGTATACTTATTTTGGGGGCGTCACAATACCTATCAAAGTAAATATAGATTTAAGAATATGAAACGAAATAATATCACTTACATACTATAGAGTATGGAAGAAAATAATATTCCTTACGAATATTGAATGAAAACAATATCCCTTACCTGAGTAGGAGACTAAATCTGACTGGTATAGCGGAGATTATCTTGCACTATTTGCTTCACTCAAAGTATCATAATACTCAAAAGAAATACACACAATATTATAGAAGAAGAATTCTCTGATTCTGGTGTGATTTTTATTTCTTAACTAAACAACCTATTTATAGGAGAATGACAGGGCATTATTTAAGGAAATCACGGACCAACAGTAAGAAAATCACACACAAATTCACGGACAAAAATTTAATTTTACTATGTAGCACTATGCAATAAAATATTCTAATAAAATAAAAGCTTTATATATAATATAATATATTCTATTTATATTCTAATAAATCAAATAACTTTATATATATTATAAAAAGTATTTTGTTTTATATAAAAAGTTTTCTGTTTTATTACTATTATAATAATAATAAATCAAAACTGAAATAACTTTCTATCGACGGTTTGACAAATTGGTAAATGGGGGTCCATAGAATAACAAGTCAAACTTACAACAAACACTTTATGACAAACTCCTCTATTTATATCAAAAATTGAATAAATATATCTCACAAATCACTTATATTCAATCAACCCATTTTTAATCTTTCATTACTTATTCATCATTAATATTATAACTCAAAATATTGACAACTAGATTGTTTGCAGGAAAGAGGGGCTTTCTGATAAGGATTTTTCTTTATTGACGCTCAATTAAATAACCTAACCATTTTTTTCGACAGAACTTTCTAGACATTGTCAATAATTCAAATAATAATATGAATAACTGTTTTGTGTCAATTATTGATTTAATAATATAAAATATTATACAGATGATACTGTGACAATAATTGAAATAATAATATGAGATACTATGCAGCAACTACTATGGCCATTATTGAATAAAACTGAGTGATTTCTTACGTAAGCATCAATAATCAGAGATACTGTACAATACTTTGTGCTACTGTGCAATACCACGTACCACTGTGGAACAACGCGTATTACTGTACTTTTATCACCGGGTATTTCAACAATTTAACGGTAAAAGTCTTGCCGTTATTTTATGAAAAGATTATTTTTGTTGCTTTCTATATCCGACAGTTATTCCGTTGTGGGGTCCACCAATGATTGCACCATCGTACGAATATTCCTCGATAAAAAGAATATTCCCCGACCAAATGAATATTTTATGACAACTTGCTTACTTTATAAAATTTGCACATATCACCCATAATTATAGCATAATATAAAATCAACACCTTACTATTCAAAATAATATTTAGAGAAAATTAAATCTTTATTTATAAAAGTTAGAGTCTTACATAATTATTTTCATACTCATTTGTTTTACATTAAAGGTACATTTTCAAGTTTTAAATTAGTTTATGAAATTAAAAAAAGTCAAAATTAATAGAAAATTATTTAGTTTTAATCATTGTAAATTAACCAAAAAGTACTATTAATTATCATATATGCTGATTTCAAATTTATATCAATTTCGAATTACTAATTTCTAATTAATTTATATCAATTTTGAATTATTAAATTTCGTAAGTGACTAACGTATTGACATTCAAGGAAGCGCAAGCATGATGCAACGTCGCAAGGAATCCAGAGTCTGTGAGTTAGGAACTATCCCAAAAGCAAAAGTAAAAAATAGTGCGACTAACATGTACTGATTGACGCGAATCGAGACTCTGATAAAACTGCTTATCCTCGCCTTACGAACGAGTTTATAAACCAAGCAAAGTACCAAAACTTATAAAGCCAGAATGTATGTCTAAATATTGAGACAAAGCAAGAAATAAATTTGAGTTTATAAGGTTAGTGTTGGGTAAAAAATTTCAACAGAAGAATAGAAATTTATATAATAAAACAGAACCCATTTTGAACTTTTCATTTGACAAACCATAAGAACGGTTGAGATTTCAGATCAATTCTTCCAACTTAATCTAAAGGCTCACATTTCATCTCACCCCTAAAAATTTCCGCCCAAATCAAATAACAATAATAATAAAAATTATAATAATAATAACAATAATTATAATTATAATAGTAATAATAATTACTACTATTATTAGTATAATAGTAGTAGTAATAATAATAATGAAAGTAGTATGCACACAAGCCAATCATTTTTTATGATAAAGTATATACTTTGTAACATTCTTATTCATTTATTAATAAAAAGTATTAATTTATTAAAGGCTTTTAATTATCTACATGATGCTGCTTTATAATATGTGATAAATCCATAGTTTTAAGCAATACTTTTAGAATAATGATGATGATCATTCTAATGAGATCTAAATTCTTAGAAAGATTAAAATTAAAATAGTTCCCAATCGTTGGATTACTAAATTGGGGATTAATGAATCCGGATAGATTGGTACATATGTTGCTTGCTCATTGGATGAGGATGATTGATCTCATGATCATTTGTGTGGAGACACTAAAGCAAGTATATAAGTGCTTATTAGAGAATAAGTTCACTGAACGTGGCTCGCTAAGGAATACCTAATGGAGTTTTACTTGTCTGTCAATAGGAATTCCTATAGTAATAATAGTACAAGTGATCCTTGGACTTGAGATCATCATAGTTTCTTGTGTATGATGAATTATACTTTGACTTATTCCTTAAGACCCTTAGGGTATATCAAAGGGTATGCTTGGGTATAATAAGTTGTACATGGAGATAATGTATGATCAATAAAAAATCTACCACTTCTAGTAAAAGAAGAGAAATGTCCTATGTGATTCGATAAATGACAACCAGTAGTCCTTGGTCAAGGCAGAATGAAATTAGAAAGGAGTTTCTAATTTGCATTATTTAGAGTTGTGCATTTAAGAGTCGAAAAATATATAATTAAATAAAATAAGACTTGACAGTAATTCCATGTTTTATATTTAATTGGGACATTATATGGTGGAAGGATTGAATTGTACGGTAACTATTTACTCAAATGTTCTTTTATGATTAATGTTAAAATCTATGTTATCTGAAAAGTCGTTAATCGCTAGGGATGCTTATCCCTATTGTAGAATAAATATTATTTATTTAAATAAATAAATAATTTAATTTATTTATTTAAATAAGATTAAAATTGTTCTAATTGATTTATTCACAACCGGTTTAATATGGAGAACCTAAAGGGTCACACCATAAAAGGAAGAATAATTATTTAAAAAGTTAATGGCAAAATCGTAATAATAAGTTAAGTATATTTAATTTAATCTAAAGTGATAGAATAATTTAAATAGCTTAATATTTATTATTTAATATTTTAGAAATATTAAATATAAATTAATAAGAGGAGTCTTATTATTATTATTACTATTATTATTATTTAATTCTTGAAGGAGTTTGGGAATTAATTAATAAAAGTACTCTCATATATTCCTAATAAGATTAGGAGGTAAATTAATTAAAATATTTTAATTAATTATTCCTAATAAGATTAGGAGCCTAATTAATTAAAGGAGTTAAATTAATTAAAATAAACACAATTCCTTAATTGTTAAGGAGAGTTACCCATGTGACGCCCCCAAAATTAGGTATACATCACCCATCTTGGGTCGCCAGATACATGGTACAGAATATATACAAATACAAACTTAATTATACAACTGTCGTGTAACATACTACAATTAATAAACTGAGCGTTCTAATAGAATATTGTCATCTAGACAATATCCATACTCAAGGAGTCCTCATTACATTTATTGTCACACTATTTAACAGAATAGTGAGGACTACTAATACTATCTTCTGGACCATCACTCATTTCCCCGACTCGTCCCAGCTATATTCTCATTTCCTGAAGAGAACATTGAAAGAAAGGGTGAGCTTAACTAGCCAGTAAGAAATATTATGACTAAGATAATGCAAAATAAATTATCAATAGTCTTCAACAATGTTAAACTGATAAAATACAATAGATATCAAGTTTAACTGCAGCGGAATAAGCAATCCTTAGAAGAGTCAAGTAGAGAATAAAATCTACTATCTTCTATGATTTAAAAATGTTTTCATCAATTTTTATCGCTGAGACTCAGCTTAATAAATAAACCACATCTTCTAATCATCCCTGTACTACGAACCAAAGATATTCATTAAATCATCCACGGTCATGACTATACCGAATAATCTCTGGTCATAATTATACCAAAAACTGTCCATCAATGCATTACGGGCCACTGAGGACTTTTACCACATCACAGTTTATGATTATACCGAATGATCCCTGGTCATAATCATGCTAAGTCCATCTATGCACGTAAGCCAAAGATGACTTTCAACATAATATAAACATGAGGATGATGACAATGTTATAGGAATTCAATTAAACAAGTTCAAGAATTAATTTATCCAGGAACTAATAATATCCAAATTGTCAACATGATACTTCTTTGTAAAGTAAAAGTCAAGAATGCTCAAAAGAATATTTCCATGAAAAGATACTAGATGAAGCGCAAATATCAAGGATATTCCACTAATTTCATGGAGTATAGAAGTCAAAACTTTAACCAACTGTGTATAATAAAGAATAGAATAACAACAGAAATCACCATGCATGCGGTACTTCGCATAGACAGGTTATTCCAACAGAATAATAATAACGGAACCAGGTCAGGTGAAAATCACACCGACAGGATGTTCCAACAGAATAATAAAGAATAGAATAACAACAGAAACCACCATGCATGCGGTACATCGCATAGACAGGTTATTCCAACAGAATAATAAAAATAGAATAATAAAGACGGAACCAGGTCCGGCGTAAAGCACAGACAGGATATTCCAACAGAATAGTAAAGACAGAATAATAAAGACGGAACCAGGTCCGGCGTAAAGCACAGACAGGATATTCCAACAGAATAGTAAAGACGGAACCAGGTCCGGCGTAGAACGCACAGACAGAATGTTCCAACAGAATAATAAATAATGGAACCAGGTCCGGCGTAGAACGCACAGACAGGATGTTCCAGCAGAATAATAAGGAATGGAATAATAGAAGAATTTCACCAAGTATGCGGTACTTCGCATAAACAGGTTATTCCAACATAATAACAAAGAATGGAACAACAGCAGTTCTCTTCATGAAGATGAAAGAAAGAAATAATATTCCCTACCTTTGAAAGAAACTGGATATAGGAGTAGTGAGGGAGCAGACTTCTCTTCTTCTATAGATTTTCTCTCTATAGCTTCTCTCTATAATTTCTCTCTATAATAATGGCTCTAAAGCTTTAGTGAATTAGTGAGAAATGAAGGAAGGATGAGCTTCTATTTATAGGAAAACATAGTTTCGATAATTGCACGTTTTGGGGCTCAAAAATTACAGTATAATACCTTCCTCTTTTTCTTCATTTTTTATTTAGTCCTGCAAGTATTATCAATCTTGCACCAACTCCCCTAATAGTAAATCATGTGAATCAATAGTACCCGTGAATAGTAACTTGTGAATAGTAACTCGTGAATAGTAACTCATGATTAGTAACTCGTGAATAGTAACTCATGAATAGTAACTCGTGAATAGTACTCTGACACGAAAAGTGCTCCGAATACCCGAGTGAGCAATACTAGAGTGAATAGTAATTTGGGTGAATAGTAACCCGTGAATAGTAACTCATGAATAGTAACTCGTGAATAGTACTCCGACACAAAAAGTGTCCCGAATACCCGATTGAACAATACTGAGTGACTTCTCACATAAGCATCAATAATCAATACCGTGTGCTACTATGCAACCACGCGTATTACTGTACTTTTAACACCGGGTGTTTCAACAGTATCAACGGTAAAACTTCCGCCGTTATTTTCATAAAGTATTTCTGTCATTTTCTAACTACGACAGTTCTTCTGTTGTGGGTCCACCAATGATTGTGTCGTCGTACGAATATTTCCCGACAAAAAGAATATTCCCCGACCAATCGAATATTATATAACAACTTGCATACTTTGCAAAATTTTCAAATACTACCCCCAACTATAACATTATCTCAAATCCACACCTTAATATTAAAAAAAATATTTTGAAAAATTTAAATCTTTATTTAAAAAAATCTGGGGTCTCACAATCTCCCCTTCTTATAGAATTTCGCCCTCGAAATTTACGTACGTACCTGGTATGATAAAGAGGTGAGGATACCTTGAATACCTTTATCGTTAAAAGCATTAAATTCATCTTTGCAATTCGGTCAAAGATATTCATTAACAATTCATCTTTGCACTACAGGCCAATGATATACAACTGTAAAACCAATAATACTGAGACTCAGCTTAATAGTATCACGACCACGAATTATCCATGCACTACGGGCCAAGGAAATTCGTGTTTTCAATTACGGTTATGATTATACCGAATAATCCCTGGTCATAATCATACCAAGTCCATCTAAGCTCTACGGCCAAAGATGACTATTACCACATCCATGAATTAATATTTCATTGCTGAGGCTCAGCTCAATAATTAATCCACATCGTCGAATCATCCCTGCACTACAGGCCAAGGATATTCTTTAGTATCACGACCACGAATTATCCATGCATTACGTGCCAAAGATAATCGTGTTTTCAATTACGGTCATGATTATACAGAACAATCCCTGGTCATAATCATACCAAGTCCATCTATGCACTACGACCAAAGATGACTTTTACCACATCTATGAATTAATATTTCATTGCTGAGACTCAGCTCAATAATTAATCCACATCGTCGAATCATCCCTGCACTACAGGCCAAGGATATTCTTTAGTATCACGACCACGAATTATCCATGCACTACGTGCCAAAGATAATCGTGTTTTCAATTACGGTCATGATTATACCGAACAATCCCTGGTCATAATCATACCAAGTTCATCTATGCACGTAAGCCACAGATGACTTTCAACACAATATAAGCATGAGGATAATGATATAAAGAATCAATCAAATGAGATAAAGGATAAATATTAAATATTTATAATATAATTTATCCAGGGTTCAAGAATATCCCAATGCTATCAATCACTTAATAATCTTATAATCTAATATCATTAATCTTATAACAATATTTTAATCACTTCTTAAACTTATAAACAATTTATTTCAATTGTTTACGCTTTACCATGTAATGCATTTAATCATTCAAAAATGCCATACTCATAAGATATCATCACCAATGATCAAATCCCTCATCAAAAAAAATATACATATGCTCTATATAGGATTTTCAAGCCATAAAATTCTATTTTCCAACTTTGTTACTTCACATAACATATTTAACTCATATATTCGTAACTAAACATTTTTTATGAAAATACCAAATCAGTCTCAAAAATATTTCTTTTTTTTTTGAGATTTAGCATAATATAGTCTCATAATGAACATACATTTTTCTCGGAATTTTTAAAATTCATTTACTATTTTTAAAAAAATAATTTCTAATTAATTCCTTAAGAAATTTGCTACCTCAAGTTTAACTCCAAAAATTTCCAAATCTTGGAAGGACCTTACACATGTTAATGTGAGCCTCCAGTTTAAATTTCATGGTCATCGGAGTTGTAGAACTCCGGTTATAGCGTTTTTCGTCCGAAAAATCTAAATATTGAAATGGTCATAACTTGCTCATTTTAAGTCGGAATGAGCTCATTTTTGGACACGATGTTATTTATACCATATACTTTTATGTCCCAAAAGGCCTAAATTTTTCTCACTAATTAAGTGGCCGAAACAGCCCTTACAAAAATGTGGCAGCAGCTTTTTGGACATTTTGAAGTTTTGACTCCTTTGCTAAAATCAGTCCGCACGAAAATCTACAACACATTATTCAGTGATTCCACTTGGATTAGTTAGGTAACTCATAGATCTAACTCTAGGACTTGACCACACTCAAAAATTCAAAATATAATAGGAGATATGGTCAATTGAATTTCATATTACGTTTTTACCAAAATCTGATTTTTCAACACTTTGTGATTTCTAAGAAACTTTCATGTTTTCACATAATAACCAACATAACTCATCATAACACTTACTAATACCACATATACCCATGATTTTCATTATTCCAACGCTTTTATTATAACTCTCATTATAATCAACGTAACTAGATCCTTTTAGATGATGAAATATTTGAGGGTTTTATAAATGGGTTTTGTACTGGGTCAATACAAAATTCGATTTCATGTTCTAGGGGTAGTTTAAGAAGTCTTCAAGAATACGTCAGAAAATTTATTAACAATAAAAATATCACTCAAAACTGTGACTCTCATCCAAGACTTGGATAGCACATGAAATGAAGGTTTCTCCTAACGAAGTTTCAATCGATAAGTCAAAGTCAAATCTCTCTGGAGTCAAATTTAAACATTGAGCGCAAGCAAGAGAGATAAAAGAATGGATAGAACCGGTAGCTAATAAGGTATAGACTCCGAAAAAATTTATAATTAACTAACCCGTGATAACTTCGTTCGATTCCTCGTCACGAAAAACGCTCTCCCTTAAACTATCGAATTTGTTTTGTCTGTATCCGCCTTTGGTGCCACCGTCCCAGTTGGACTTGACTTCACTATACGACAAAATTGAGCTAAATGACCTTCTCTTCTTGAAATTTCCACTTATATTATCTTGGTCATGATTACCACCGAAGTGGTTACCATTCTTGGCATGATAATTTCCCCCACGATGGTTATCATTGTTCCGATAGCCGTTGTCACCGGTATGATTATTATCGTGTTGTTGGTCGTTACCTTTTGCTTGAGTTGAATCAACGCTCTCATGTGCTTCATTGCTTATCTCAGCATTTTCAGATGTCATTCCCAAACACTGTCACAAAACAAGGGTTAATTGACATATCACATATTATCCCTATACTCTGAC
Source organism: Panax notoginseng (assembly GCA_016801055.1). NCBI lineage: Eukaryota > Viridiplantae > Streptophyta > Magnoliopsida > Apiales > Araliaceae > Panax > Panax notoginseng. The sequence continues at coordinate 28,915,756 of CM029019.1, forward strand.
CGACCAATTAAATACCAAATAAACTTAAGTAGGTCATATTAGCGAAGGAATTTCCCGTCTCTCCCTTCCTAGTTCTATTCTTACATCCTAGCCAGGGATCATATCCCTAAGCTCTGATACCAACTGTGACGCCCCCAAAATTAGGTATACATCACCCATCTTGGGTCGCCAGATACATGGTACAGAATATAAATACAAACTTAATTATACAACTGTCGTGTAACATACTACAATACATAAACTGAGCGTTCTAATAGGAATATTGTCATCTAGACAATATCCATACTCAAGGAGTCCTCATTACATTTATTGTCACACTATTTAACAGAATAGTGAGGACTACTAATACTATCTTCTGGACCATCACTCATTTCCCCGACTCGTCCCAGCTATATTCTCATTTCCTGAAGAGAACATTGAAAGAAAGGGTGAGCTCAACTAGCCCAGTAAGAAATATTATGACTAAGATAATGCAAAATAAATTATCAATAGTCTTCAACAATGTTAAACTGATAAAATACAATAGATATCAAGTTTAACTGCAGCGGAATAAGCAATCCTTAGAAGAGTCAAGTAGAGAATAAAATCTACTATCTTCTATGATTTAAAAATGTTTTCATCAATTTTTATCGCTGAGACTCAGCTTAATAAATAAACCACATCTTCTAATCATCCCTGTACTACGAACCAAAGATATTCATTAAATCATCCACGGTCATGACTATACCGAATAATCTCTGGTCATAATTATACCAAAAACTGTCCATCAATGCATTACGGGCCACTGAGGACTTTTACCACATCACAGTTTATGATTATACCGAATGATCCCTGGTCATAATCATGCTAAGTCCATCTATGCACGTAAGCCAAAGATGACTTTCAACATAATATAAACATGAGGATGATGACAATGTTATAGGAATTCAATTAAACAAGTTCAAGAATTAATTTATCCAGGAACTAATAATATCCAAATTGTCAACATGATACTTCTTTGTAAAGTAAAAGTCAAGAATGCTCAAAAAAATATTTTCATGAAAAGATACTAGATGAAGCGCAAATATCAAGGATATTCCACTAATTTCATGGAGTATAGAAGTCAAAACTTTAACCAACTGTGTATAATAAAGAATAGAATAACAACAGAAATCACCATGCATGCGGTACTTCGCATAGACAGGTTATTCCAACAGAATAATAATAACGGAACCAGGTCAGGTGAAAATCACACCGACAGGATGTTCCAACAGAATAATAAAGAATAGAATAACAACAGAAACCACCATGCATGCGGTACTTCGCATAGACAGGTTGTTCCAACAGAATAATAAAAATAGAATAATAAAGACGGAACCAGGTCCGGCGTAAAGCACAGACAGGATATTCCAACAGAATAGTAAAGACAGAATAATAAAGACGGAACCAGGTCCGGCGTAAAGCACAGACAGGATATTCCAACAGAATAGTAAAGACGGAACCAGGTCCGGCGTAGAACGCACAGACAGGATGTTCCAACAGAATAATAAATAATGGAACTAGGTCCGGCGTAGAACGCACAGATAGGATGTTCCAGCAGAATAATAAGGAATTGAATAATAGAAGAATTTCACCAAGTATGCGGTACTTCGCATAAACAGGTTATTCCAACATAATAACAAAGAATGGAACAACAGCAGTTCTCTTCATGAAGATGAAAGAAAGAAATAATATTCCCTACCTTTGAAAGAAACTGGATATAGGAGTAGTGAGGGAGCAGACTTCTCTTCTTCTATAGATTTTCTCTCTATAGCTTCTCTCTATAATTTCTCTCTATAATAATGGCTCTAAAGCTTTAGTGAATTGGTGAGAAATGAAGGAAGGATGAGCTTCTATTTATAGGAAAACATTGTTTCGATAATTGCACATTTTGGGGCTCAAAAATTACAGTATAATACCTTCCTCTTTTTCTTCATTTTTTATTTAGTCCTGCAAGTATTATCAATCTTGCACCAACTCCCCTAATAGTAAATCATGTGAATCAATAGTACCCGTGAATAGTAACTCGTGAATAGTAACTCGTGAATAGTAACTCGAATAGTAACTCGTGAATAGTAACTCATGAATAGTAACTCGTGAATAGTACTCCGACACGAAAAGTGCTCCGAATACCCGAGTGAGCAATACTAGAGTGAATAGTAATTTGGGTGAATAGTAACCCGCGAATAGTAACTCATGAATAGTAACTCGTGAATAGTACTCCGACACAAAAAGTGTCCCGAATACCCGATTGAACAATACTGAGTGACTTCTCACATAAGCATCAATAATCAATACCGTGTGCTACTATGCAACCACGCGTATTACTGTACTTTTAACACCGGGTGTTTCAACAGTATCAACGGTAAAACTTCCGCCGTTATTTTCATAAAGTATTTCTGTCATTTTCTAACTACGACAGTTCTTCTGTTGTGGGTCCACCAATAATTGTGTCGTCGTACGAATATTTCCCGACAAAAAGAATATTCCCCGACCAATCGAATATTATATAACAACTTGCATACTTTACAAAATTTTCAAATACTACCCCCAACTATAACATTATCTCAAATCCACACCTTAATATTAAAAAAAATATTTTGAAAAATTTAAATCTTTATTTAAAAAAATCTGGGATCTCACAACCCACATCTATAAATAAGAGTTATGGGTGAGAATGGTTGCTTTCACAAAACACGTGAATGCGTAATTTCAATAGTTGGAAAAGTACACCCTTTTCTATGAGAGATAGAAAAATTAGGGTTTTGTCAAACACCCTTCTTCTTGAATATTTCTTCTTCCTTGGTGGATCACATTTAGAGGCCAAACACTTGGGTGACTATCGTTGATCAAAGGAAGGAACCAAACCCGGTTGATTCAAGTTGAACGCGAAAAAGATTGGAGGTGAACTTGTACCTGAGGAAGCTCGAATTTTCAAGGGTATGATTCTTGTTCTTCATATTTTCGTTTAATTAATAATTGTGCATAAAGGATGATCTCGGTATATGATTTGTAAAATTTTAAAACTCTGATTTATCACGTTTTCGCTTATTTTATACAATTTGATTGCGCCCAAGAATATTACAAACCTAACAAATAACAATAATGATGATAATAAATAATAATAATAATAATTATTGTTATTATAACTATAATAGTAATAATAGTAGTAATAATAATAATAATAGTAATAATAACAACAACAACAATAATAATAATTGTTATTGTGGTGGTGTGGTGAATTATGAAAATTATTATTGATGATTTGCAAGATTTGTAGACAAGTTTAGATTTTTCTAGATATCTATTTTTAAAGGAAAATTAATTATTGTGATGGTGTGGTGAATTATGATAATTGTTATGTGTGATTGTTAGTTATTTTTGGTTACAAAAAGTCTTTAGGTAATATAGTATTTTTCGAATTTTAATCTAATTTTTTATTATGTCGTGCCTTCATGCACGGATAATTACTGGTCTATTTTATGGGCGAATTGATATATTTTCAATTTTTAACATTTTTATCTAATTTAATTTAATTTTAATTTTCAGCTTACGAAGTGATTTCCAAATTTCCTCTTCCCGCCAGACCCAAAAGACAAAAGACCACCAAAATTGATTCCCCCGCTCGCGCCAATGCTTCTGTTTGAAAAACATTATCGGATTAACAACATGTTAATTACTCCAGCCGTTAGATTACATAACAAACAAATATACAATTCCAATGGAGAGAATACGTCACGGATCGCCAGCGTGTAGCAACTCATAACCGTCAGATCCGATCACGAAGATCTCCAAAACCCCGAGCACTATAAATACAAAGCAATCCGTTCTCGATTATTCAAACTCTCGCACTAAATTTAAAAGCTAACTTTTGTTATTATCCGATTTCTCCATTCATTGTATCTGCGTTTCTTTGAATTGGTCTAATATTTTCAGTTATTAGATTGTTAATCCAATGGAGTCTGATTCTGGGAAGATCACCAAGGGCGCTGGAGGAAGGAAAGGAGGAGAGAGAAAGAAGTCGGTGACCAAGTCTGTGAAGGCAGGGCTTCAGTTTCCGGTGAGTCGAATTGGCCGGTATTTGAAGAAAGGTAGGTATGCTCAGCGTACGGGTTCTGGTGCTCCGATCTATCTCGCCGCTGTTCTTGAGTACCTCGCTGCCGAGGTATGTCCCCTGTTTTTTATCTGTATTCGACATATTTATTCACTTGCAATTAACAAATTTGTATAAAAACGAAAATTTTCAGGTCTGGGTTTCTCTCAATGTTTGTTTATAGACTTTTTTTGTAAATTATTTTTCTTGGGTAATGAATGGTAGGTGTTGGAACTGGCTGGAAATGCGGCAAGGGACAACAAGAAGTCGAGGATTATCCCAAGGCATTTGCTATTGGCAGTGAGGAATGATGAAGAATTGGGGAAGCTTTTGCAGGGAGTAACAATTGCTAGCGGTGGTGTTCTTCCAAATATCAACCCAGTTTTGTTGCCTAAGAAAACCAAAACTGCTGAAGGAGGAGAAAAGACCCCCAAATCTCCCAAGAAAGATTAGATTCCAAGAAAAGATTAGATTAGAGTTTATTTGTTAGTGCTAAGAAATGACAATATCTATGTCATTGTTTTTTCCCCTTAAGGTGTTAGTACTGGTGTTAGGCTGATGTCAACTGGCTTTTGGTATAGATGTACTTATGGTAAATTTATTAGAAAGTTGGTTTTTTCTTTAACTTCTTATTTTGTTTGCAATATTGTTTTGAGAATTGATATTTTTAATATTATCATTTAAAAATTAATATTTGTATGAATTTTTATCATTAGTTTTTTATGAAAAGTTAGGAAATTATTAATGTAAGAGACAAAATTTATTAAAAGAATTAGAGAAGTTAAGAGTAATATAAAAAAATAAATAATTTATTATTTTCGAAAGTTATAAATAATAAATAAATTGGAATAATTTTTTATTTAAAAAGACAGGCAGTAATAATTAAGTATAGTAATTAAATATTGAATAAAATCAGGGAACAAAAATATACAAGACAGAAGAAACAAAGAAAGAAGAACAGATGACCAATGAATAAACGGTGGAAAAATCAATTTATTTTAACCAAACAAAAAGAAAAAAAGTCTCTTTATTTTCATATTTTTGGCGCCGGCAAGGCAAATGCAGGACAGAGAAAGAGGGTAGACAATCCGAAATTCTTCTCATTTTCTCTCTCCATTTGGTTCGAAGAGAGAGAAGATAAGGTCGCTGTGCTAAACTGATGATATGATGATCAAGCAATTACTAGTAACAACACCACCTCTCAATTTCTCTTTCTTCTTCACTTTCTCTCTCTTTTTTTACAGGAATTGTTTCTGGAAGCGGAAATGGAGAAACTTATACTTCCACTCTCCCTAATCTTCTGCATTCAGCTGATAATTTTGTTTATATTTTCTTTTTTCGCAGAAAAAAGTCGGAATCTCCAACAGAAAGTCACTTGTTCGGATCGTACCGTTAGCGGCGGCAGGGACGGGGTTATTGTATACGAATTGCGGCACGGATTCAAGTAAGATATTCTTCGTTCTCAATTTTTTCCTCAGTTTCTGTTTTGCGAGCGAGATATTATAAATTTAATTAGAAATACATATATGATTTTTATACATTTTCTGCTACTTAACTATGTAGTTTTGAAACTTATGTAACTCGTTAAAAATGTTACAGTTTCAGCGGACTTAATTTTGTTAGGGTCAGATAGGGTTTGCTTGTTACTGAGAGCTCGTTTGGGAGTCTTTGTTAACTTTTAGCGAGTAAAGATTTTGGTTAAGAAGTGTTTTTTTTTTTTTTTGGAAAAGTAGATTTATATTTTTTGGTGGAAGCAATTTTGGTCCAAGTACAATACATTAACTGGAATCTAAATTATTGTAAACACATCAAAAGTCATACCTCACACTTTTGTATTATTTTGTCTTTTAAGTTCTTAAAAGGACTTTAGTCAAAAGTTCATATCTCACACTTTTGTATTTCCTCCGTTTCTAAAAGATTATTGTTTTAGAAGAAAAAATTTATTTTAAAATATTTGTCGTTTACAATTTTTGAGAAGAATAAATTATTTACTTTCCTATATTACTCCTACTTTCTCTCATTGTCTCAAGAAATTCTCTCCCTTGTATTAATAGTTTTCAACTTCTCATAAATGAGAAGTGATAAAATTTTATACAAATTTCACTTGGTAAATGATACTTTTTTAATCCAAATGGCCCCTTATTACTCTACCTGATTTTTTGATCCATATTTATTATTATCCTATACTATTCCCCTACTATTAAGTCTTTTTTTTCCTTCTCCCAATAAAACTATTTCATCTACTTCTCTATTCTTATATGTGAGGTGAAGGATATTATAAACAATTGATAGTATAGTTAATGTTTTTCAATCATTTCCTTAATTCTTGTGCACATGTCTAAAACGACCTATATTAAGGAACAGAGGGAGTATTGAATATATAAATTCAATTTGGGACCAGAGAATATAAAAAATCCAAGTAGAACTCCTAAGCTGTGTCACATTTTTCTTTGACGAAAATGACGAGTATATCCCTCAGCATTTTGTAACTGCCTATAACTCCTTAGTTGATTAACCACTTACTTCCAACTCCCTTTGCATAGAAGTTGCATGAATTTACTAGTAATAGTTGGTGACGTAGGCTATGTTGGGAAAAAATCACCTTCTAAATACTGTTATCTTTGATAAGGTAAGTGGATAAAATATCAGTATATACCAAACAGATTAAATTTGTAGTTTCACCAAAATAATAATCATGCAAGAAATAATGAGTATAAAATATTCAACCATGAGACATCAAGATTTTACGTGGAAAACTCTCTAAAACTAAGAGGTAAAAATCACGGGACGATCTCCGAAAAATCCACTATAATAATATGAGAGAATACAAAGATATCTTAATTTGAGTACAAACTCAAATTACTTCACCACAATAACTATGTGATGGAACCCAAATAAAATACCTATTTATTTGAACTATCTTTCTCTCTCTAATTTTACTAAGCTTTAGAAAAGCTTCTCTCCCTCTTCCTTTTCTCTCGGATGGAGTATGAGATATTTGGTGTGTTTTTCTTCTTCCATTTGCTGCCTTTTTATAGCAGAAATCGGAGGGGAAGAAATAAATGAGGTTGGCATGAAATTCAACGGGCTGGACGAAAGAATTTTCAAGGAGCGGTGCATTAAATGGAGTGAGGACTTTTGACTAATAATCTCCCCCTCCGAACACATTAGAGGAGGTAATCTCTGTGACCCCGTCACTTGGATTCCATCCCGGCCAATTCCTTGCAAAATTCCAGCTTGTCACGAGTGACAATTTTTGTCAACATGTCTGAGGGATCCTCGTCGGTATGAACTTTCTTCACTTCTCTGTTCTAAAAATCCCCGCCTAGGTCCGCCTAGGCCCCGCCTAGGCGCTAGGCCCCCCCTTGGCGCCCCGCCTAGGACCTAGGCCCCCCCTTTGCGCCTCTAAGCCCCCGAGGCGCCTCACCTAGGCCCAAGGCGACAAAAAAATCCCTCTAGAAAATTAGGCGGGTTCTAGGCGGAGAAATTTTTATTATTTTAATAACTACCCAAACCAAATCTTGATATATTTATTTTTCTAATGATTTACCATACTCATAATACAGGTTGTAGCATATCAAATCACAACAAGAAGTGAACAATATCAAGTCAAAATGGATAATTTTATTATAGTTGTAATTTTTTGAACTTGTACCAACTTCAAATTATATAAATGAAGATACATTTGTAATATTTAGTTTAATTCAATTTTATAATTCTTAAATTAATGTTTAGTTTCTTAAGTTTTAATATTGAATTAAATTCTTGAAATTTTAAATTTTATTATTTAATAGCAATCTTGTTTATAAATAAACTAATACGTTAAAAATATGTTTCAACTTTGAACAATTGCATGTTTGTGTTTGAACTTTGACATTCGCAATATGGATGTGTTTGAACTTTGATATTAGCAATATGGATATGTGTTTGAACTTTAAGAAAAGGCCTTTATTATCTTTATTATAGATTGTTTTGCTTTATATTATTATTTTGTTTTGATAAATATAAGATAAAATATTAAAATTGCCGTAAAATAAAAAATTTCGCCTAGGCCCCGCCCAGGCCCCGCCTAGGCCCCCTAGGCGCTAGGCCCCTCTCGGTCGCCCGCCTCCCGCCTAGCGCCTTTTAGAACATTGCTTCACTTTCATTAATTCCTTTACCATCACTTCTCGAAGCCAGTGATAACGAACATCAATATACTTGGTCCGATTATGATACGTGGCATTCTTTCTCAAGTCAATTGCACTCTGACTATCACAATAAACCACACACTCATCTTGTTTCAACCCCAACTCTTGGAGAAACCGTTTTAACCATAACATCTCTTTGCCTGCATCAGTAGCAGCGATGTATTTTGACTCAGTTGTAGACAAAGCAACACACTTTTGCAACTTGGATTAACATGATACTGCTCCCCTTGCAAAAGTAAACAAATACCCCGAAGTAGACTTCTTCTCTTCAGAACCTGCCATGTCTGCATCTGTAAAACCCTCCAAGACTGGACTCGTACCACCAAAACCCAAACATAAACTGGAAGTAGCTTTCAAGTATTTGAGAATTCACTTAACTGCTTCCCAATGTTCTTTACCAGGATTTGACAAATGCCTGCTCATAACGCCAACTGCATGAGTAATATCTGGCCGCGTACAAACCATTGCATACATAAGACTCCCTACAGCAGAGGAGTAGGGAACTGCTGCCATATCATCTCTCCCTTCCTTGGTAGAAGGGCACATGCATTTTGCCAACTTAATATGACTAGCCAGTGGTGTGCTAACTGGTTTAGCATCACCCATGTTGAACCTTGCAAGCACCCGCTTAACATACTTCTCTTGTGACAACCACAACCTCTTGGCTTTCTTGTCACGAATAATTTTCATACCCAAAATCTGTTTAGCTGGACCTAAGTCCTTCATATCAAAGGACTTAAACAACTCACCCTTGAGCCTGCGAATTATATCAGCATCCTGCCCAACTATCGACATATCATCTACATATAGTAACAGAGTAACGAAATTACCATCCGGGAACCTTTTAACATACACACAATGATCTGTAACTGTTCTACTGTAACCTTGATCCACCATAAATGAATCAAATTTCATGTACCACTGCCTTGGGGCTTGTTTCAGGCCGTACAAACTTTTCTTCAACTTGCAAACCAAGTGTTCTTTCCCTTTAAATTCAAATCCCTCTTGCTGCTCCATGTAGATTTCTTCCTTCAAATCACTATGAAGAAATGCAGTCTTTACATCTAATTGCTCAAGCTCAAGATCCATACTAGCAACTAATCCCAACACTACTCGAATAGAAGTCATATTCACAACTGAAGAAAAAATCTCATCGAAGTCAATACCTTGCTTTTGAGCAAAACCTTTGACGACTAACCGAGCCTTGTACTTTACTAGTTGTTCACCATCTTTCTTAAGCTTAAACATCCATTTGTTCTTCAATGCTTTCGTGCTCGTCGGAAGTGTAGTCAACTCATAGGTGTGATTCTTGTGCAAAGAATCCATCTCATCCTGCATAGCTCTCAGCCAATTGCTTTTTTCCTTATGAGTCTTCACTTCCTGAAAATCCTCTAGCTCCCCTTCCTTGGCAACTAAAAGATATTCAGATGAAGGATATCTGACTGATGGCACATGTTTTCTAGTGGATCTTCTTAGCTGAGGTTCTTCAATATCAGGTTGCTCTCCCTGATCAACACTCTGCATCTGACCCATCACCATCGCGCAAATCTGTATCAGTCATATCTTCATTCTGACCTCCTTCTCTAACTGTGGCATTTTGTACTGGAGATGGAACTTCGCTGAGGTCTGGAACTCTATTATCTCTGGGTTGTGTAGCATTATCAAAATGCTCATAATTTTGGTCCTCATGAAACACCACATCTTTGCCCCTGAATAATTTTCTCTGCACTGGATCCCATAATCGGTATCCAAACTCTGCATCTCCATAGCCAACAAACACACATGGAATAGATTTGTCATCAAGTTTCGATCTTTGTTCCTTGGGGATATGTGAAAAAGCCTTGCACCCAAATACCCTTAAATAAGAATAAGACAAATCCTTACACTCCAAATCTTTTCTGAAATCTGAAAATCCAACGGTGCTGATGGAGATCTATTAATCAGGTAACAAGCGGTACGAACAACTTCACCCCAGAATGACTTAGGCTGTTTAGCTATTCTCAACATGCATCGCACTCTCTCAATAATAGTGTGGTTCATTCTCTCAGCCACACCATTATGTTGTGGGGTACCAGGAACAGTCTGCTCATGCCGAATGCCATATTTACTACAGTATTCACCAAACTCTTTTGAAGTGTATTCCCCTCCGTTGTCACTACGAAGACACTTCAACGATTTTCCAGTCTCCCTTTCAACCATTGCATGAAAACTCTGAAAATGTTGGAATACTTGGTCTTTTGTTCTTAACAAAAATACCCACACCTTCCGCGAAGCATCATCAATAAAGGTAACAAAGTACCTATTTCCACCCAAAGACTCAACCTCAATGGGTCCACATACATCAGAATATACTCTCTCTAGTAGCTCTGATTTTCTTTTAGCTGGACTACTAAAAGAAACTCTATGTTGTTTCCCAAACAAACAATAATCACAAGGGCTTAAAACAGTACCTTTAACAAAAGGAATGAGTGACCTTTTTGCTAATAACTGCAACCCTTTCTCACTCATATGGTCAAGCCTCTTATGCCATAAGTTTGGTGGAGAGTCATCCTCAACTGCATTCAATTCACTAGAACACACTTTCACATGAGTCTTGTACAACGAACAACAAGCAACTCCTCTTGCAATCACTATAGAGCCCTTGGTAAACTTCCACTTTCCACTGCCAAAGTGATTCTCATAGCCTTCTCTGTCCAAGGCCATGCCAAAAATCAAGTTGAGACGCAAATCTGGAACGTGTCTAACATCCCTTAAGGTAATAGTTCAGCCAACACCTGTCTGAATGCAAACATCACCAATTTCAATAATCTTAGACTGATCAGTATTTCCTATTCTCACGTACCCAAAGTCTCCAACTTTGTAAGTTGTGAAAAATTCTCTCTTAGGTGTAGCATGATACGAGACACCAGTATCAACCACCCAATCAACTTTCTGATCATCAACATGCAAGCATTCTTCTTCCTCAAATGAAAGAATTACAACATCTTCGGTGACTGTGGTTGCAGTGTTCTTTTCCTCAACCTTTTCGTGCTCACCATTTTTCTGCTTGTCTAATCAGATTTTGCAATTTCTCTTGTAATGACCTTCCTTATTACAATGGAAGCATCTATACGTTTCACCTTGTATGGTCTTTGACTTGCTCCTGTGATTTTTGCTTTTGTCGCAACTTTTATCTTCTTTGTGAGATCCCCTAAAATTGCTTCTGCCCCTGTTCTCTGTGACAAGAGCATGCGTCTCAAAATTTACACCTTGCTCCTTTCGCCTTGTCTCCTCATTATGAAAATTGTCCTTGACCATCTGCATAGTCATTTTTCCTTCTGGAGCTGAATTGCTTAAAGACACCACCAAAATCTCCCAGCTGTTTGGCAACGAACTGAGAAGCAAAAGAGCCTGAATCTCATCATCAAGATTCAACTTCATGGTAGACAACTGGTTCACTAAACCTTAGAACTTACTCATATGCTCCGACACACTGCTCCCGTCCTTGTACGTTAGATTCACAATTTTCTGAATGACAAAAGTTTTATTTTGTGCATTCTTCTTCTCGTACATAGACTCTAGTGTTGTCCATAAAGTGTGAGCATCCGTCTCCTGCGAAACATGGTGGAACACACTTTGATCAATCCACTGTCGGATGTGACCAATAGTCTTTCTATTCATTTTATTCCAATCAACCTCAGACTTGTCCGCGGGTTTCTTTCCCTTGAGCTCCAACGGATCATACAGATCCTTGCAATAAAGGATATCCTCCATTCTGGGCTTCCAGATCGAAAAATTTGAAGAGGTCAATTTAATCATGGCTCCGACCGATTTCTCAATAAAATTTATCAAAAACAACCGAGCAAATAACCTTAGCTTTGATACCAGTTGTTGGGAAAAATTACCTCCTAAATACTGTTGTCTTTGATAAATTAAGTGGATAAAATATCAGTATATGCCAAACAGATTAAATTCGCAGTTACACCAAAATAATAACCATGCAGGAAATAATGAGTATAAAATATTCAACCATGAGGCACTAAGATTTTACGTGGAAAACCTTCTAAAACTAAGAGGTAAAAACCACGGGACGATCTCCGAAAAATCCACTATAATAATATGAAAGAATACAATGATATCTTAATTTGAGTACAAACTCAAATTACTTCACCACAATAACTATGTGATGGAACCCAAATAAAACACCTATTTATTTGAACTATCTTTCCCTCTCAAATTTTACTAAGCTTTAGAAAAGCTTCTCTCTCTCTTCCTTTTCTCTCGGATGGAGTATGAGATATTTGGTGTGTTTTTCTTCTTCCATTTGCTGCCTTTTTATAGTAGAAATCGGAGGGGAAGAAATAAATGAGGTTGGCATGAAATTCAATGGGCTGGACGGAAGAATTTTCAAGGGGCGGTGCATTAAATGGACTGAGGACTTTTGACTAACATATGTGCCTGTCGATCTATTGTACTTTTTCAAACAAACTGATTAAGTAGTTAATAAGGAACTTTTCCACTCAAATGAACAGAGTAAGCTCAGGGAATGAAAATTTAAAACCTTTAGTTATTAATCCGTATGTTGACATACCCGAAAAACCCAATCAACAAGAAGAGGTTAAATTAAAAGATATTATGCCTTTATATAAGCAGAATAATTATACTAATTTATTTTTTCAAACAGTAGGAAAACAGTTAACCAGAATTGAAGAACAAATTAATCATATTAATGAAAAATGTCAAGTTGTTCCCCGACAAGTTAATCTTCAACCTGTTACCATTAAACCTCATTTGGAAGTTAGCAATTTTAAGATGAAATCATCTAAATTAGATGATGAATTCATCGATAATCTTTTAAATAAAATAAAAGATTTAAAAACTACAACTGCATCTACGTCTCAGATAAATATGATGTCTGGTCAACCCGCTTCACATACTAGTAATTTAAATACTGATGATGATGAAGAAACTGATGAGGTATCTCTTGTTCATATTTTGGAGATACAAAATAATTTTTAGAAAATGTAGCATATTAATAAAACCACTTACAGTCAAAAACCAATAAATCGTATGGCTTTATCCGGACCTAGTAGGTTTTATTACCCTCGACCTACTCCCCAGGATATTTTGTATGAAGAAGATTTTCTTCATTCACAAAAATTTTACCATGGTAAAACCATTTATGAATGAAATATTGATGGTAAGACTGAATATCAGATATATGAAACCATACATCATATTATGATGTATGCAACAGTCTGTAAACATAATAATAATACAGACCATCAGATCTGTCGTTTCTTAGTAAATGGATTTACTGATATTCTTAAAGGATGGTAGGATAATGCACTTACTGACAAATAAAGAACTGAAATACTTCTATCTTATAAGAATGAAACAGATCCTATTACAAAAATTGAAACAAAAAGAGAAGATGCTTGTTACACTCTAGTTCAAGCAGTCATTCATCATTTTGTTGGACCAGGACATGAATACTGATAGAAGTAGAGAACTCTTATAGAATCTTCGTTACTCTTCTTTAACCCATTTTAGATGGTATAAGGATGTCTTTTAAATGAAAGTAATGCAAAGACCGGATGCCAATAGTGAACACTGGAAGGCCAAATTTACTGGACTTCCTACTTTCTTTGCTAAAAAAATTTGTAAAAAATTAAGAGATAAACATAATTGTATGAGTATTCCTTATGATCAGTATTCTTACGGCCATCTTATTTCTATAATTATTGAAGAAGGATTATCATTATGTAATGATATGAAACTTCAACAATTAATGAAAAAGCTTAATCATCTTATCTCCGATCCTGTCCTAATTTGGTATCAAAGCAATGTTTAGTTTATTGTCATATTAATGGATATATTGCCTATAAATTATGCACCTCATCCGTCACAACGGTAGCTAATACTACAGCTTCTACTCTAGAAGCAATTGAACTTATTGTTTATCGGGATGTCATGGAAACCCTAGATAAATGAACTATTCCTAAAATCAAACCAGAAACAATTTATAAAATTGGAACTTTTGATTTCATTAGTAAAATGATTATTAAAACTTTTGAACATGTTGTTCCTTTACAGAATAATGATGAAATTTTATATTTATTGTATATTGAAGATTTATATATATCTTTTTTTGCAAAAATATAAATATGTTCACCTATGCCCAAGGCGGCAAAAATCCCTTCAGAAAATTAGGTTGGGCATAGGCGGGCTAGGCTGGGTCTAGGTGGAGAGGTTTTTTTTAAATAATAACCTAAACCAGATTTTGATATATTTATTTTTTTAATGATTTACCATATTCATAATACAAGTTGTAACATATCTAATCACAACAAAAAGTGAACAATATCAAGTCAAAATGGATAATTTTATTATAGTTGTAATTTTTTTTAACTTGTATCAACTTCAAATTATATAAATAATGATACATTTGTAATATTTAATTTAATTCAATATAATTTTTAAATTTATGTTTAGTTTCTTAAGTTTTAATATTGAATTTAATTCTTGAAATTTAAATTTTATTATTTAATATCAATCTTGTTTATGAATAAAACTAATACATTAAAGATATGTTTGAACTTTGAACAATTACATGTTTGTGTTTGAACTTTGACATTGACAATATAGATATGTATTTGAACTTTAAGCAAAGACCTTTATTATTTTTATTATAGATTGTTTTGATTAATATTATTGTTTTGTTTGGATAAATGTAAGATAAAATATAAAATTGGCTTAAAATAAAAAATTCCGCCTAGGCGCTAGGGCCCTCTCACCCGCCCGCCTCCCGCCTAACGACTTTTAGAACATTGGCCAAATGTCATGAGAAAGAGAGGTTGGTGTAGCCTGCTATACTAATAAAGGATTGGCTCAATAGGATGAAACATAAATGCACATATGTATGTGTGTGTATATATATATATGTTTATATATGCTAGTGTCTTTGCATATGTTTATTCCATTCAAAACTTGGCCTGGATGTCTAATTATAGCTCTGTATCCTGTAGAGATGAATGGGAAGACTTTAGGATCCAGTAAAGGTTCTGGAACTTTAATCCACTCAGATGGAACTATTTTAACATTTGCTCATCTTGTGTCAGATTGTCATGGCAGGAAAGTTACTTCAAAAGGGAAGGGTGGTGCTCAAAATCATTTGTCATGAACTTCTCATAAAGCTTCTAAACCACACATGTTAACTATTTTGGCATGCTTTCTGTGACTGAGCAGTGAGTCCCTTACTTCCATCAATTTTTATTATAATTTGCAGCTTCAAGTGTTGAAATGTCTTCATTCAAACACTAAAATAACAAGGATTTTCACCTCTGGTGCAAACTCTTTAGTTATTTACTAGCATTTAAGTTGAGGGGCTCTTAGATTTGGATAAGTAATTATGGTGTAAAATTTTGGAACAGACTTTAGTCTTGTCTTCCTATAGTTCTGTAAGAGGATGAGACAAAGTCGCAACAACTCTACTTATAGTTCTATGCTCGGAATGTGCTGAAACCAGAGTTGGTAGAACAAGAAGTAGATAAGGTAATCTAGAGCAGGACTTATTTTAAAAATGATCCAAGGTCACTTTGACAATAGCAGTACCTTTATATTCTTCACCTATGGACTCTTTAGGAAAAATGGGTTTACTGGAATATGGTTGTTTAGATGTACAATTATGCATGCTTTCTGGGTATGTTTTTAGTGTTGTTATATTAAGAAAACATTGTCCAATGTGTGCATTTTGCAAGGTGTTGATTTGGGCGCCATTTTTTGATTTTCTGGTTCATATTCCAAGTCATTGGTTATTGTAGGTAGACATCACCTTGCGAGATGGTCTAGCTTTTGTCGGCACTGTTGTAAATTCTGATCTACATTCTGATATTGCTATTGTGAAGATCACTTCTAGAACTCCTTTTCCATTCACAAAGCTTGGCTCTTCATCTAAGCTGCGTCCTGGTGACAGTGTGGTAACTATGGGTGCACCTCATTCCCTTCGGAACTCTATTACAGCTGGTGTTGTTAGGTACGCCGCATTAAGTGAATTATATTCATTTAGTTTCTGAACAAAATTGCTTATTATTATGGATATAAACACTTGGAATAATGATGATGTAAATTTTATGTTGGAGTTTGGACATAGGTTTTCACATTTTTTGGGTGCTTGCCTGCTTGGTAATTAGTCAAATCTAATTTTATTTGTTTCTTGAACCTGGCGGAAATGTAATTGTCAGATGAATATGTATGAGCATTTTCTCATTGGAATCTTCTTTTCTTCCTATTTTATCCTTTCAAAATTCTAGTTGTGTTGACCGTAAAGGCAGCGAAATGGGTCTTGGAGGAATGCTCAGAGTATATTCAAACAGATTGTGCCACAAATCCGGTATTTCTGTCTCTCTATCATCCCCCTTCCCTTTAAAAAGACAAAGTAGAACACACAATCTTGCCTCTCTAGTCTCTATATAATGCCTGTTTGAGGTTATGTCCTTCCATTTTGTAATATGCTGTTAGATACTTAGATGTGGTGTATGAGATAACTAATTGACATTAATTGACAACATAGAGTTCATGAAAAGCTTTACAAGGGTTGAATAAGGAGAAATTGCTGAAGAGCCTTACTCTCGTATCTTATAAACCATGATAGCACTTGTCAGTGATGCTTATTGAATCTCTAGGAATGGAAGTTTACTAGGATTATGAACAACAATAGTACGACTTTTAAGGAGGTCCTAGTTGGTAAGGCATGGTTTTAGTCACATAAGATGACATATATGTATACACATATTTCATCTTATTAAATACTTATTCCAAGGTTCTCAATTGGTTTCTGGTTTAGGGAATTTCTGGTGGACCACTCATTAATCTTGATGGAGAAGTTGTTGCTGTTCATGTTATGTTAATAAAGCCTGGTTTGGCTGCTGCTGTACCAATTGACTCAGTTTTAAGAATTATGGAGCAGTTCTACCTTTAATTTCAAATCTTTGCATGAATGGTATGATTGAAGTTTTAGCAACATGTCTTTGTTCCACAAATCAAATGATGGAATCAAAATGGTGAGCCAATAAAAGGAAAAGTAAATTACGGGGAGGAAGAAAAATAAGATATTGGCTACATTTCAAGACGTAGTTAAGATATTGGCTTGATTTTTAGGACATCGATAAATTCAGTATATTGTGACACCTAAATAGTAAAATAACTTCACGAGGACTGATAAACTGGAACTTTCATGTAAGCTCCAAATGAATGACCAAAAGTAATTTTTTAGTATATCTTCTGATTTTGTACAGCTTCTTCATATAGGGTTTTCCGGGCCTTATTTTAATGTATTTTAAAGAGGTTAAAATGAACAACGATATTCAGAGCTTCTTGAAGTGCAATTGTCGGAATTATCTTGTACCTTAGAGTATCTCCAGCTCCAGCAGGCCGGAGATGTTCAAATCCGAGACTAAATTTAGTCTAAGACTTAGAATTTACTTCAGCAGACAGACTAAATATAGTCTAGGGTATTTTCCGGTAAAACAAAGAGACTATATATAGGAACTTGGTTTGGTGGACTATAAATTTTTAATATATTTAAATGGTAGTGTGAAAGAATAATTGGTAGACAATAATTCATTAAATATAATATAATATTTTAATATTATAGTCCACAAGATAGTCCATCTGTTGGAAGTGTTGAAAGATTATCTCATGGATTGATGTCATATTGACTAAATATAGTCCATGATATAGTCCACCTTGTTGGAGATGCTCTTGTTTGTGAAAAGCAAAAAACCAACATTTCCAGGAGATCTTTTTGTATGATGAATTAAACTCTTACATATGTAATTTCAATTTGTAAATTGACAGCATCGTTATTCTTTGTTTAATTAGCATTAGTTGGATCCTCTAATTTTGTGTTGGAGATATATTCGACCTTGGCTTGGATTGAAAACAATTGATCTTGATATGATGGTCATTTCCCAACTGAAAAATAGGGAGAGACTCCACATTTCCTGATGTTAAAAAAGGTGTTCTTGTCTCGATGGTATGCTTTCTCGTTGACACCTAATTTAGTATATTATTAGCGGCAAGATGTGAATTGATTTGGGGACAATTATGTCATTTAATATTATTTATTGAGAATTGGTGACTGCCGCTATAGGCTGTAGTGGCGGAACTTTATTCTAAATAATTCGGACCATTTATTATAGTGATCAACAACGGCTACAAACTTGGTTGTTCAAACAATATCCAAGACAACCGTTTGCCATATATATATATATATATATATATAATTCACTACACTGCACTTGAAAGCTTCCAATATTTTTTTTTCATGATCAATACAACACGACCATAAATTGAATAATCAAATATGAACAAGATCACAGCAATGTAGCCCTACGCATTTCACAAAATTTAGTTCACGACATGGTAACATAGAAAATCTAAATTAACTTGCTACCTCAACTGTTCCGAATCCATTCTCAATAGATTTTTTAACTGCATCCAATACGAGTTGAGTTTTCCTACTGAGGGTCGGCCACTTCTTTTCTGGTTTCAAACCATTTGTTTTGATACTTGCGACCAACCTAGAATACTCCCTGACCATGAGAGATTCCTGAGGAAGATCGGTCACAACTGTGTGCTCGCTTGGCTTTGGCACCCACCCCGTCACGAGTTCGTTGAACCCAGATTCTGTAGCCGTAGTAAACGAAGCCTTGTTCTCTTCAAAAGGAATAACAAAATCGTGAAAATACAGAGTTCCCTTTGTACCAATAGCAGTAACATCCATGGTCAAGTTTTCCAGGAAAGAGCAGTGGAAGGTTGCTACTTTTCCGTCTTCCCAGTATAAAGAAGTGCCACATGACATAATCACGCCTGCTTTGTTGACAATAGGTCCACGCAAAGCAATTACGGATTTAGGTAGTTCAAAATCAGCAGCCCACAGGATTGACCTGATGCAGTACCACCCAACATCGCCAAGAGCACCAAGAGCATCAAGATCTGGCTTCATGCGAATGTCATTTTCAAGAAAATCGGGATCACCGCGAAAAGTGAAGCAGCTGCTTATCTGTGAGACTTAGAAGAGCTAATTTCAGAAACCGGAGAGAAAATCCAATAAGGGAGAGTAATTCCTCCTCATTATCCAACCAGAAATATATAATGGAGTGCAAAGAGAGTTAGCATATATGCTTAAAATATTAATCATGGTCTTACCTCTTCAAATTTGTTCTGAAGAAAACTGTAACTTTGATCACTTAAACTGCGAATAGCATTTTAGACTTATGAAAACATAGGATACTCGTATACCAACTAGCATTGGGTACTTTTAACTTTTCACAGCTAAAAAACAGAATATCATAGATCAAAAAGATGAAACAGAGATAGTTGCAACTGAGATATGCAAAGGAATTCGAGAATGCCACTAATTCAAGGTTATCAAGGCAATATTTTATGTCAAGGATGAAACAGAAGAACTCCTAAACTCCACCAAGACTTATTCCTAAACTAGTTGGGGTCGGCTATGTAAATACTTTGCCGCCATACCAACTTGTCTAGGGTCCATCCTGTGTGACACCTCATGCACACATATCCTTCTCAATTACTTATTATACCCAAGTAAGTTTAGGTCTCCACTCCCTTTAGTTGTCGAAAATTACTCTTTTTCACTGGTGAATTTATAAAGGTCTACACTGAATGTGTCCAAGCTCCAAACCATCTCATCTCGACATATTCTCCCTAATCTTTTCTTCGATCAGTGTCACCTTCTTGCAAATATCTTTCATTACATCTTCTATTAATTCTTGTGTGGCCACACATCCATCTTAGCATGAGCATTTCCGCTGCACTCATTTTTCGGACATGTTCTTACAACCCAACACTCGGAACCATTGAGCATAGCTGACCTCAATGTGGTTCTATAAAATTTCAACTTCAATTTAGTGAGACTTTTCTCAATTTATTTATATCTGGTATAATAAACAATTTGAGACTAACCACCATGAAAGTTTTGGTTCATAGTTCAAGGCATAAACAAATGCAGAATGGAACTTCTAGCTCCTACATTGTTTTTGCATATTTTTCCAAAGGCTACCACTATAGCCAACTGTTACCGGAGTCAGAATGGGACTTCTAGCTCCAACATTGTTTTTGCATATTTTTCCAAAGGCTACCAGTATAGCCAACTGTAATTGGAGTCTTATTTTGGTAGAATTCCAACTAAGGCACAAGGATTGTTATGCATGCTGCAGCAGGATGGATTCTTCTTGTATTATATAAAGCAACTACAGATTTCTCTTTCTAAAATGATAATTAATGAAAAAAGAAGAAATAAGATAGAGAGCAAGACATTAAGCTCCCCGCCCTCATTTTTTCCAAAATAATACTCTCAATTCCAAATTTTAAGATCATTATTGACTTTTGAAAGTTTATGAAACATTTTCAAACTCAAAATTGAGACGATTTATTAAAAAATATGACACAATAAATCTTATAATGAGTAATACTTTTTAGATAATTTACAATATTCATTATTGTATTAACTAAAATTAAATAAATCCATGTAAATTTTGAGCTTTAAAATGTCATAAGTTGAATTCAAAGTTCAAAAGGTCACTAATGATCGTATATAGTTATATTTCGGAACGAGAGGGAGTAAATGGAGGAAAAACGTGGGAGGAAAAATGAGGAGAAAAAGTAAAGATCTTAATTAAGTAACTACCTCGATAGCTAATTAAATATGAGTGAGATAGATTTTATACATTTTTTATCAATAAGTAAAATTTGATCATTAAGAAGTTGCAGATAGTCTAGCATCCATGGACTATACATTTGTTATCTAAAAAAAGATAACACTTCCATAAACAATGGACTCAATTACTGCCTTGGTCATTTTTATATACAATTAACATTATTAAATAAAGTGGTGGATCGAGAAATAGATAAAGATATATGTAATTAATATTATTAAAAAAAAGTGATGGACTGAGAATCAGATAAAGGTAAAACAAGACCCTATAACAATTATATGAAGATAAAAACTCCACTTACAATGAACAAAAATATTGTGTTGATCATTTTCATATGTAATATAGCTTTGGTCAGTAGTTTACCAAGGAAATTGCATAAGCATCTCCCAAAAGCAAGTTTCTATGCACAGGGGAAAAAATAGTCTATCAAGACAGAATGGGAAAACAATTTGAGTACACCATTGGTAAATGAACAGGGAGCCGATAATGCCAATTCACTTTAATGACGAATAGTATCAAAAAACAATCATAGATTCAAAGAAATACCCCAAGTTCACAAATCAAAGATTCAAAGACCAAAAACAATTTCACCAATTCAGTTTAATCTAAAGAAATACTTCATCTCATAATTAGTCATTATTTAATCCCATAGACTATGTTTTATCATTTTAAGGCCATTTGATAATATATTATAATCCCAAGTGAAAAGGTAGTACTATATAATCCCCTCTTGAAATATTAAATGACCTTAGAAATGATCTAAAATATTCCATAGATTAAATAGAGTTTCCTAGGGTTAATTAATTAGTACAAATAATCCTATCACACCCATCATTTTAGCACACAAAGGTAACCCTAGTTTGTTCATGAAAATTATGCCTTTCTTTCTTTCTTTCTTTTTTCTATGCACCAAAACAAAATGACTAATAAGTAACACATCCAGCACATTTACCTAATAAATTCCACCACAGCCGAGAAAAAACAAAACTGACCTTTTTGTGTTTTGATTTTTACCAACTCAAATCAGAAACTCAATCAATTTATTGAAGAAGAAACAAAAAGGAAACAAGAAATTTTACCTAACAGAAACATATTTACCAAGGGAAACAAAAAGGCACAAACCGTACACAACTGATTTCATCATAATCAACATTCAAATTTTCATAAATTCGAATAACAAATCCCCAAAATAAATCATCATCATCAACCAATAAATAACATACCGTTTTGAGTTCACCAAACCGCTCCAAATCTGAAAGAAACTCCCTCATCTTAGCCGTCCGCGGATGGTGCATCCACATGGTAGCATCCATGAACTGCACCCCATTCGATTCGCACGCCTCGAGAATCGTGTCCAGCTCGGACACGTTCAAAGCCACTGGCTTCTCGAGCAGTAAGTGCTTCTTTTTCTGGGCAGCCAGTACGGCCCAGCGCAGGTGTAGGCTTGTGGGGAGGGGAACGTAAACGGCGTCGACCTCTGGGTCGTCTAAAACAGCTTCATAGCTGCCGTAGACCTTGGCGGTGGAAGGGAATCCGTTGGCGGCAGCGAATCTGGAGGCCTTTTCGACGTAACGGCTGCCGACTGCATAGAGAGAAGCGTTGGGTGCAAGGGTTATGGCGCGACAGAGCTTCCGGGCAATGTCGGCGCAGCCCAAGATTCCGAATCGGATTGGGGTTTCGGATTCGGCCATTTTTGCTGGAGCTTTTGAGAAAAAGGTGCAAGGGTTGGAATTTTTGGTGTTGGGAATGAAGTCTAGAGTGATGAAATAAAAAAGGAAAGATGAGACGATGAGACAAAAGTTGAATTGTGCGGCCGGCCAATTTTTTGTTTTTTCCTCGGTAGTCCGGCGGCTACGTTGACGAAAATGTTTTAAACTTGGACCCGACATCCAACCCAAAAAGTTATTGGGCTGATGAGTTATCTATTAGGCATATTAATATGTCGTTAAGAAGAGAAATAAAATGATAAAATTATCTATAATAATATATCATTAATTATTTTTAATATAGGTGAGAGAATAATTTTTTAGCTATTCAATTTAAAATATTCTCTCTCCATACTTATTAAATATGAAGAGAGAATTAGAATAAGAAAAGTATGAGATATTTAATGCTACGGACATAAAAGAAAAGAATATGTAAAAGTTTAGTTATTAAAGGAAAGTAAACATTTAACATGAGATTATCCAAAATAGTACTCCCTCCGTTCCTTAATATAGGTCGTTTTAGAATAAGAAAAATATGAGATATTTAATACTACGGACATAAAAGAAAAAAATATGTAAAAGTTTGGTTATTAAAGGAAAGTAAACATTTAACATGAGACTATCCAAAATAGTACTCTCTCCGTTCCTTAATATAGGTCGTTTTAGAATTGTGCACAAGTATTAAGGAAATGATTGTATAGCATTAACTATAATATCAATTGTCTATTTTACCCTTGTATTGAAAAAAGAGAATGTTATTTATTGGACATAAAATAATGAGAGAACCAAAGTTACATTTAATACTTGGGGTAATATTAGAAACTAAGCAATTAATGCTTACTTAAAATTCTAAAACGATTTATATTAATGAACAAAAATATTTCTCTAAAACGACTTATATTAAGGAACGGATGGAGTAATAAGGATTTTTATCATGGGACGGAGGGAGTACTTCTATATAATCTATTAGGTTATATTTGTTTGTAAGAATTATATTTGAGATAAAACTATTAATCTCATATGTCTTGTTTGTTTTTAAATTTAGACTTGGGACTATTAGTTTCAAGATTATAAAATGGCTTAATAGTCTTGACATTATAATTATAATCTCGAGATTATAATATTAGGATTAATAGTCTTGGGATTATAATCTGGGATTATAATCCTTACAAACAAATATAGCCTTAGGGAATTAATATTTTCGTTGTAATTTTTGATATTTTTGTATATGAGACTCATTTTTTAACCATATATTAATATTAGTTGTAAGACCCCGAATTTTATGAAATAAAAGTATTCAATTTTTCTTATAATTACTATTCAGTAAATGGTTAAATTGATAAAAGTTTAAAATTATGGGTGAAATGTGAATTTTTTTTTCAAAATAAACAAGTGGTTATAAAATAATCATTGTTGTCGGGGAATATTCGTTTGGTCGTGGAATATTCTTTCTGTAGGGAAATATTCGTACGACGGCGCAGCTATTTGTGGGCTCCATAACAGAATAACTGTTGGATGAAGAAAACGACAAATTTGAGTTTTTACAAATAACGGCGTAGTTGTTACCGTTAACACTGTTGGAATACCTGATGGTTAAAATACAGTAATACGTGTAGTTGCACAGTAGCACACGGTATTGCACAATATTTTTTTCAATTATTGATTCTTACGTAAGAAGGCACTACTCAATAATTGTTACAGTAATTACTGTTCAATATTTTATTGATTCAATAATTGCTACGTTAAAATTTTATATTATTGTTGTTCAATAATTGTCACTGCACAGCATTTTTCATTATCAGATCAATAATTCATATTATTTGAATAATATTTTTAGATAGCATTATTGGCAATGTCTAGAAAGTTCTGTCTAAGGAGAGGTTTGGTCATCTAATTGCGCGCTAGTAAGGAGAAATCCTTATTGGAAAGCCCCCTCTTTCTTGGGAACGGCCTGGTTGTCATAAATGTGATTCTGTAATATTATTTGTGAATAATTAATTATTGATTCATATGATAAGGAAATAATTATTTTATGTGGATATAAATGAGGGATATATTTTTGTGGTTAAAAATGAAGGAGTTAATGTTGAGGTGTTTTTCTGTATTTTTGTCGGAACGGAGGTATTGAAAATCAAATTAGGGTTTTTGAGATATTTTGTGAGGGTTATAATTTTTAATTCGACCGTTGGATCGTGGTAATATTTGGATATGTTATACATATATAAGTTGAGTATATGTCCACAAATTTTGAACCGTTAAAAATGAACGTATAATTTGTTATGAATTTTACGAGATGACTGATTTAAAAATTGTTAAATTTTCGGAGTTAATCATTTTGGTAAAAAATTCTAGAATTGGTGGGCCCCACTCTTGGTTGGTGAAGAAATGTGCTGAGATTTTTATTCAAATATGGTGGGTGGGAATAGTAGCAGGTAAAGCCATTAGGTTGCAGGTTAAGTCTGCTTTGGCGTGCTAACATTTTCCTATAAATAGAGGGCTAAGTTAGAATTGAAAATCACACCAGAAACATGAGTTTTCTGTCTTTCTCTCTCTATATTATGAAACATATTTTGTGAGTATTTAGATACTTTGAGAGTTGCTATTCAGTGCAAGTTTCCTTCGACTTTGCATTCCAGTCAGAAATACTGCACTTTTGAGGTAAGGGATAGTAATGGATTTTAAGGGTTATTATGTTTTTCAGTTCGTAATTCTTCTGACATTCAGAAACTTCTGAAAAAATTTGAAATGATATTTTGATGAGTTTTATTGATTGTGTCCAAAAATGGTGATTTTTGGATGTATAGATTAGGAGTTATGAATTTTACGGGAAAAGACTATTTTAAAAGTAACCGCTTATAACTCCTTGTGGTTAACTCCAAAATTGATAAAAATTTTATTGGAAGTATATCTATATAATATCAGTGTATTCTGTGAATTTCGGAATTTTTGGATAAAATTACAATTTATGATAAATGTCTAAATATTCAGCGGTTTTGGCCTTATGAAAAATAGTAAATGAGTTTTAAAAATTCTGAGAAAGATATATGTTCAATATGGGACTATATTCTGCTAAATTTCAGAAAAAAAATATTTTTGGAACTGATTTGGTATTTTTCATGAAAATAAACTAGTTATGAGTAAATGAATTAAATATGTTATGTGAAGTAAGAAAATTAGAAAATAGGATTTTATGGCTTGAGAATCCTATATGAGGTATATGCAGATTTTTGATGAGGGTTTTGGTTATTGGTAATGAAATCTTATGAGTTTGGCATTTTAGGATGATTAAATGCATTATATAGTAAAGTGTAAACAATTAAAATAAATTGTTTATAAGCTTAAGAAATATTATTCTTTCAATATCATTATACCGAAATATTGGTATGAATTTTATTGTGGAATTTTTACCTTTTTTCATGTCGAGTTACTATTCACGAGTTACTATTCACGAGTTACTATTCACGACAAAATTGATTTCTTTTTCTGACCAAATTATAGTTGATTTATGAATATTACTCTTGAGATTAAATTTATATGTTGATTATATTATTTTTATTATCATATATAACATTTTTATAATATTGATGTTGAAATTCTCTTTCGCTTGAGTGTAAAGATAGGTAAATTATTGGTATGATCATGACTATGGGTTCTCTTTGGCCAGTAGTGCAAAGTTGAATTGTTGACTGGTATGATCATGACCATTAAATTTATAACTGAATATCTTTAGCTTAAGTGTAAAGGTGAATTGATCAATATGGTTATAATTATTATTTATATAATTCTGAAATGATTATATATTTCTTTGAGATATTAATATATTTGGCCTGTAGTGCAAAGATGAACTGTTGATGAATATCTTTGGGCTGTAGTGCAAAGATGAATTATTGATGAATATCTTTGGCCTGTAGTGCAAAGATGAACTGTTGATGAATATCTTTGGCCTGTAGTGCAAAGATGAATTATTGATGAATATCTTTGGCTTGTAGTGCGAAGATGAACTGTTATTGAATATTTTTACCCCGTAGTACAAAGATGGTTTGTTGATGAATATCTTTGGCCGTAGTGCGAAGATGGATTTATTAGCATGATTATGAACAGGAACTGTGATTTAGTATAACCATGATCTTAGATGTTTCAGGTAAGGACAGGTGATGAAAATATTCTTCGTCCTGGGTGCGAAGAAAAATTTAGAATCACAATTATGATTATGAGTTATTCATATGATTGTAGAAAGGAACTGTTGAGTGATGTTACAGGGATAAAATATTATTGGTGGATTTTTAACATGGAGAAGATAATAGACTTTATAGTCTATTTGACTCTTCTAATGGATTGCTCGTTCCGCTACAACTATGGTTGAAATTTTTATCATCTACCATATGTTCTAAATATCTGATTTATTACTGATGAAGACTATTGATAATTTAATTATCTTTAGTCATGATATTCTTTACTGGGCTAGTTGTGCTCACCATTTTGCTTCAAAATTCTTTTTTAGGTAATAAGAGTGTAGCTGGGTCGAGCAAGGGTAACGGGGAAATAGAACGGTGGTCTCTTGTAAGACCCCAACTTATTAATGAATAAAATCAAATTTTCTCTAAATATTATTGTGAATAATAAAGGGTTAATTTGATATAATACTTTGGTTATGGGTGAAATGTGCAAATTTTATAAAATAAGCAAGTGGTTATAAAATATTTATTTTTGGTCGGTGAATATTCGGTTGGTCGTGGAATATTCTTGCTGTCGGGGAATATTCGTACGACGACGCAGCCTTGTGTGGGCCCCATAACGGAAAGCGATTGGATGAAGAAAACGACAAGTATAAGTTGTTTATAAATAATGGCGTAGTTGTTACCGTTAATACTGTTGGAATACCCGGTGGTTAAAATACAGTAGCACACGGTATTGCACCAATTATTGATTCTTACGTAAGAAGGCACTACTCAATAATTGTTACAGTAGTTATTATTCAGTATTTTATTTTATTGGTTCAATAATTGCTGCATTGATATTTCATATTATTGTTGTTTCAATAATTGTTACTGCACAGTATTTCCCATTATCAGATCAATAATTCATATTATTTGAATAATATTATTAGATAATATTATTGACAATGTCTAGAAAGTTCTGTCTAAGGAGAGGTTTGGTCATCTAATTGCGCGCCAGTAAGGAGAAATCCTTATTGGAAAGCCCCCTCTTTCCTGGGAACGGCCTGGTTGTCATAAATGTGATTCTGTAATATTATTTATGAATAATTAATTATTGATTCATATGATAAGGAAATATTTATTTTATGTGGATATAAATGAGGGATATATTTTTGTGGTTAAAAATGAAGGAGTTAATATTGAGGTTTTTATCCATATTTTTGTCGGAATGGAGGTATTAAAAATCAGGGTTTTTGAGATAGTTTGCGGGGGTTATAATTTTTAATCCGACCGTTGGATCGTGGTAATTTTTGGATATGTTATACATATATAAGTTGAGTATATGTCCACAAATTTTGAACCGTTAAAAATGAACGTATGATTTATTATGAATTTTACAAGATGACTGGTTCAGAAATTGTTGAATTTTCGGAGTTTATCATTTTGATGGAAAATTCTAGAATTGGTGGGCCCCACTTGTGGTTGGTGAAGAAATGTGCTGAATTATATTTCAAATGTGGTGGGTGGGAATAGTAGCAGGTAAAGCCATCAGGTTGCAGGTCAAACCTACCAAAATTTTCCTATAAATAGAGGGCTAAGTTAGAATTGAAAATCACACCAGAAACAAGTTTTCTCTCTTTCTCTCTCTAGATTATTGAGTGTATTTTGTGAGTATTTAGATACTTTAAGAGTTTCTATTCATCAGAGCAAGTTTCTTTCAGCCTTATACCGGTATTCCGACCAGAAGTACTGATATTTTGAGGTAAGGGGTATTATTTATTTCACATTCTGAAGAGATATTATTTTTCGTATTCGTATGAATATTATTTCTGTTCAATATTCATAAGAAATTTTATTTCGTTCAATATTCGCGAGAAATATTATATTCGTTTAATATTCGTAATGAATATTATTTTCGTTTAATATTCGTAAGGGATATTATTTTCTTCTTAATGATATTATTTTCTTCAATATCATTATGCTGAAATATTGATATGAGTTTTTATCAAATTTGGAACTTTTTGTGTCGGGGGTTACTATTCACGTATACGGCACTATTCACGTATACGGCACTATTCACGAATACGGCACTATTCACCGAAAAATAAAATTTTCCCTTTTTGTCCAAGATGTCTATTATGGTTACTATCTTTGATTGTATCCATGTTTTGATCTTTATTTTTGAATTCTGCTTCACAATTGATTATTATGAAGTATTATTGATCTTGGATAAACTGTTATACGAATCCCTACTATTTGTCCTTCTGTCTCATTGGATTCGTTCTCTTTAAGATATTTTTCATCATTCTCAGTCCTAAATGATGATATTACTGAATATCTTTGGCCTGTAGTGCAAAGATGTATAATTACTTGATGAATATCTTTGGCCTGTAGTGCAAAGATGAACAGGTGTTGAGATGAACATGACCGACTGATGATACAAATGAATATCTTTGGCCTGTAGTGCAAAGATGAATATTTGGTTAAAGATGATTATTAATTGATGTTACAGGGATAAAATATTGATGATGGACTTTTAAATCTTAGAAGATAGTAGAATTCTTTCTCTACTTGACTCTTCTAATGGTTTGCTGTTTCCGCTGCAGTTGTTGATCTAAAACTTGTTGTCGATTATATTTTATCAGATTTTTCCCTGTTGAAGACTAACGATAATTTGTTGTATATTATCTTAGTCATAATATTCTTTACTGGGCTAGTTGAGCTCACCCTTTTCCTTTTTGTTCCATTTTTCTTCTCAGGAGGTGAGAACATAGCAGGATCTAGTCGGGGTATGGAGTGATGGTTCTAGAAAGATGTATTAGCAGTCCTCACTATTTCTGTAAAATAGTGTTTGAATAATTGTAATGAGGATTTATTTGAGTGTGGATATTGTCTAGAAGACAATATTTGTATTTAAACTCACAGTATGTGTTGTCGTATTTTGCACGACAATTGTATTATTGAAGTTGTAGTTTGCTTTCTGTACCATGTATTTGGCGACTCAGAATGGGTGTTGTATACCTATTCTGGGGGCGTCACATCTCTAGCTGTGGAGGTCCTACCTAAGCAGTATAAAAAAGTTCATTTAGTAGTTATATTTGGTGAATCAATAAGGGTGAGGCGAACCTAACGTTGGAAGGGTGTTTTGCCACTATCATACAAGATGTCTAATGACATACAACCTCGTGTTATCATAAGACAAGGTTGTGCTCATCCACTTACTGAGTATCTTTACGAGCACTACCTATATAATCTTGGTGTTTGTTTGAAGTATAATTTTCAATTAGAGACAGTGGAGATAATGATATGTCAAGAGAAGACTCACCATTGGAAAGAATATGATAGTAATCTTCTCGGGTCTATTGGGTCAACCAAGGATAATTCTGTGACCATATGATATTTATCATAACCTAGAAGCATGGCCTCCCATATACGAAGGTTTCCTTGAGCACTTCTTAAAGATTCTAATTTCTAAAACAGTTTTTGACTATACCTTTATGTAAGGTATCATTGTGAGGTGCTGTCCACGATTGGTACATGAGTCACATTTGGTATATATTTGTATCCAAACTCACAACATATGTGTTGTTGTATTTTGCACGACAATTATTGTAATAAAGTTGTAGTTATTTTCTGTACCATGTATTTGGCGACTCAGAATGGGTTGGATGGAATGGACCTATTTTGGGGACGTCACATTAGTGAAATTCAGATAATGCACACTTAGAAAGGGATTGAATAAGTGTGGGGACAAACTATGACTAATTTTTATTTTAAACTAAACCACATAATTCAGCCCACTGGATCAATAGATTCAGCTGGCTGGATAAATACAACCTACTGGATTGAGTCTATGATTTTATTGTTGAATGAAAATTGCTTGCTAAATTTATATCTTTGTAAAAATACTAGGTGTCAATAAATTTTCTTAAGATAATGAAAATATCCAAATTTTAATTATCAAAACAATTAAATAACTTTTGTGGGCAAATAGAGTAAAGCAAGTAATAAGATGAATACCAAGATTTTTACGTGGTTAAGCTATTACCCTCTATAATAATAGCATAGTCCACGTCCAATACCAACTAGTATTGGAGACTCACTTTATTTCTTTAAATTGACTCCTTTTACAAAACAGATTCTTTCAAAACTTGAATTACAAAATTCACTTGATCACTTTTGCTCCTTGTGCACTAATGCACTCCTTAAGCACATATGCTTCCTTGAACCTGTTTGTAAACAATTCTTAATCCACCCGGATTAAATACCTTTAGACAATACTTAGTCTAAATAAAAAGAATTACAAATATGGATGTCTAATGATCAAAGCAAATGAACAATTTAACAATGCAAGACTCAACTAATGAATGCAATGATCAAAGAGTAAAGAGATATCACCAATTTAGAGCCCACGAAAATTCGCTGAAAATAATCTGAATTTTAATTGCATCAGCCAAGTAATTGCATCAAAATAATTTTATAGCTTTTCAATTTATAATAGTGCAATAGTAATTCGTGTGTTAATAAACTGATATCTCAATTGAATTTATAACCCTTAAAAAATATTACCGTTGCCAGCAAATCAGAGCATAATCTTCCCGTTTAAATTTTAAGCAATAAGTCTAGCCGGACAGGATTATTGGACAGGAAAATTGGACCGGCTGATTTTTTTTTTTTTTTTTTTTTGCTTGTGACTCCAAAAAATGTATAGTATTTATTTCAACAGGAATTTTTATAAAATATAGTATTTTAGGTGTATCCAAATTACACCTAAAACACTATATTTTATAAAAATTCCTGTTGAAATAAATACTATACATTTTTTGGAGTCACAAGCAAAAAATAAAAAAATAAAAAAATTCAGCCGGTCCAATTTTCCTATCCCATTTCCCTGTCTGCGTAGCAATGCTCAATTTTAAGCGGATATCTCTCATTTACTATCTGTAGAGAATTTTTAGGAGTATACCATGTAACATATATCTCAGAGGAAGAAAAAATGATATATAAACTAACCAGATCAATCTTCATAAACGTGTCATATATATATATATATATATATATATATATATATATATATATATATATATATGGTCAGGATCAAGAGCATTCTTCTTAAATAGCATTCTTCCTTAAATAATATTTTTTTATTAAAACTACGTCGTTTTGGAGGGACGCGGTGGTATTTTTGTAAATATGCGGTGGCATTGTATTTATAAAAATACAACCGCGTCCCTCCAAAACGACGTAGTTTTAATAAAAGAATGTTATTTAAGGAGAATGCTCTTGATCCTTACCGTGTATATATATATATATATATATATATATATATATATATATATATATATATATAGCGGTTGTTGTTTATATGTTCTGAACAGTGGCAATGTTTTAACTTTAAACTATTAAAAAATTGTTACAAAAAAATATTAAAAAGAAAATTAAATAAATAGTAAAAAAATTTAATAACAAGAGATATAATCAAAATTACAAAATATAGTGTGATGCCCATGTCTGAATCTTGGTGTGGACAAAAAGGGCCTGACCATACCTGTGTAGAACCCTCAAGTAAGCTGACTCATGATGCTGTTGCATTGAGTTTATTGCGAAATATTGGATGGACACACAAGACAATTAACATAAGTTGGCAGGCTTTGTTTTTAAATGGTTGGAAGTACTTGTTCGTTCAAAGTGCTCTTCTGGATGCTAGAATGGAACCATAGAACACCTATGGAAATGGTGAATAAAACTCTTTCCATGATATGTTCAACCCTGTGGCTTGTATTAACTTGTATCGCTGTGATATTTGCTACTCCAGTTTTTTTTTTTTTTTTATTTTATTTACAATGGTGAAAATATCCCTCAATTTACTCACGCAAGGTAAGCATCTAGCAAAAAATGAGTTGCACAGAAGAAGATCACGAACTCTTGTTGAGAGCAGATCCTCTGTCTCCATTTTTTCTGTCCCCTTGTGTTCTCTCACTTAAATTTTGACACATAGCCTCTTATTTAATTTTAGAGTTAATTGGTGTTAAGTAAGAGGTTAGGTGTCAAAATTTAAGTGAGGGGACACAAGGGGACAGGAAAAATGAGGACAGAGGATTTGCTCGCCCTATTGAACTCGATTACTATTTGAAACGTGTGTCAATATATTAGGTTTTTTTTTTTCCGGTTACTAGTGTTTCCAAATATACTGCATTAATTTTGATGCGTTGCTCTGAGTTCCGAATAGACTGCGTTTAAAATAAACTGTTATTAGCCCAAAAAGATTTTCAAGCATACCAAATGTATTTGTATAACCTGCACCACTTTAATTTGTAATCATCATTTGCCATCTTTGAGTCAATTTTTCAGCTTCAAAACTTTTGAAATGTAAATCTGATGAACATACTCAAAACACAATTGACAAAACCAAATCTTTGTGGAAACTATGAAATTATGCTCAAGGCTATGTAAACATAATTTTGTCGGAATTTAATTAGCTAGAATTCTTCAAACAAACATGCCAAAAAAAGAGCTCGTCATATATACGACTTAGCACACAACTTAAATGTGACTAATTGAGTAGAATAAATTGATAAGTTTATGATCAAATTAAAAAAATCACCAGTAGGAATTAACATAAAATAAGAAAAAGGAAGAGTCCGCAAATTTTCATGATATTTTTATAGAGGGGGGACCTTCAACGTAACATTAAAAATCAATACAATTTCCAAAGGTAAAGATGTTTTAGCATTAAGATCTTGGATACTAAATCAGCACAAAATTAATTTAGGATGAATCTTCATATTGTTTTAATGTTAATTTCATGTGTATGGTTTAAGATTCTTTACATATATTTATTTTGAGTGCGTTACTTCATGTATATGTATGTTACGTTTTCATAAAAATAGCATAGAATTGAAGATGAGTCTAATTTATTATAGGGTTAAATACATTTTTTTCACTATACTCGATCTCGGTTTACAAATTCGTTATTGAACTCATTTTTTTTTTCCCATTCGACTCATCGTACTATATTTTTTTTAACAAAACGTTACAAAATTTGTCCAAACCAGTTGACTTTTAACGGCAAAAAATAAAAATATATAATTAGAAACAAAAAAGTTAATAAAGAAGTTGACAATATATTTTTAGTATATTACAAAGTTAAAATATAAATAAATCATAATTAACAACTCTTACCATTTCATCTTTTGCAAATTATCAATAAGGATCTAATCATTATTATCCTTTTATCAACAACTCAAATCCTCAAAATATCATCTCCATCTCCATCTCTATCTCTATCTCCATCTCCATTTCATTATCAAATACAACCAAATCTCTTAATTTCATATGCATAGAACACACGCTCGTAAAAGATGAAAAATCCAACAAAATCAAAGTTGCGCGCCTACAACAATGGCAAGACAAGTATATGGTTGTTGCTTCTCTTCTTTTAAGCCTTCTTTGCTCCATGAGTTTTAATTGATTTTGCCACTGCCGATAACTAACAAGAACTTTTCTTCGATTTTGGATTTAAGATTTTGCAAAGTCGATGAGTTTCGGATTTAAGATTTTGCATACCCACATATTGGTGTGACAACAACTGTTTTAGTACTATTTTCTCTCTAGATCTGATTTGCCCTAAATTAATTTGGTTTAAAGTTTTTCAATCGACCAACAATAAGTCAATAATAGTTTTTGGCATTTGGGTTTGATTCAAATTCACTTTGAATCCTCGATCAAGATTAAATTTTAGTTGGAATTGATAAAGATCTATCTAAATCCATGGAATTTACAGTACATAAGATTGAGGTTTTTTTGTCTACAATTTTTAACAAAATCTTCAGCTCTGTATGACAAACTGCAAAGATAATGATGTTCTTTATTTATTTATTTTTAATTATGAATGGATCTATGAAGAACAAGTAGGGTTCAAAAGAAGGGGATGAGAGAGAGAGAAAAAAAATGGGTCTCTATCTATTACTAATATTTTGTATATTGGGTATTAGTTTTCATTTTACAAATAGATTTTAATTGAGTTCTAATTACAAATTAAATGTTGAATTTAATTTCTTCTAATTAAGTTTTGAAAGAGAAAATTTTGTGCAAATTGGAGCTATAGAGATTCTCTGTTATTACGTTATTGAGAATGAATAAGATGAACATGAACATGAAGAAGATGAAAATTGGGCATTTATTTTGGGGAATAGCATCAACGCCTTTGTTTTATTACTACTTAAATGTAATTTTATTTTTAATTTTTTGTATAAAAAGTTTGTTTTAAGTAATTTATTTAGGTTGTATATTTTTTATGTCCAATCAAAAATAAAAAAATATATAAGCATATTTTAATGTACCAAAATATTCTTCCAATATTGCCTCTTTTCATTTTTGCCCAATATATATCCAACAAATTTAATTCATTAATTTTATATTAATACACTTGTATAAATTATACATTAATATATTTTATAACTAATTTATTTAATTAATTTACTTAATATATTTTATTATTTATTTAATTAATTATTTTAATTATTTGTTATATATCTAATATTCTTTTTTTGTTGAAAATATAAAGTTTATTATTTTTATAAAGAGGGTCTTACGCAAATGTCAATTTAATTTAATTTATTTCACTAATTGAACTTCTCTCTCCTCCATGTAGATGTCACATAAATTAGCTGTTAAGATTTTAACAAAACAAACTACTTTTTCAATTTTTATAAAGAAATTACAGTTTAATGAGTGATTAAATTTTTTTTAGTGCAATAATATATTTATAAACTGAAGTGTAAGGCTGTAAAATGAGCAAACAGTTCGGACTCGATTCGTAATCGCTCGACTAAAAGTTCGATTCGAGCTCGACTCAAAATATGAGCACATTTTAAAATTAGATAAATTACTCGAATCTCCTCAAATTATAATTTACTATTGATACTCGGAACATATTCGTTAAAAAAGTCTAAACTGCTCGGGCTCGATTAGGAATCGTGCTCGACTCGGTAGCTAAATGAGCCTCAATCAAATCTTATTTTATACTCGATAAATTTTATGAACCAAATATAAGCAACTCAATACTCGGATCGACTCGGTTCGTTTATACCTTTACTAAAGTGGACTAGAGTAGTAAAAAATAGATTTATCCCTATTGCGATACAATTAATGACATTATTTATAAATTAATTAAAATTATCACCGAGAATAAATTCAGAAGAATCAACAAATTAAGGCCGGGGCATAATTAAATATCAAATGCTTCTGATCACTAATTTACCCAATTCCCTCTACAATTACCATGAATCTTCTCCTATATAAGGCGGCGCCGAGGGAGCCACCGGCGCAGTACCCGCCGGGAAACCACCTTCCAATAAAGAATACGGCGGCGCAGACGGAAGCGGGCCAAATCTAGTAATTTCACCAAACTTGTAGGTTAAATACAAAACCCCTTTCAGCTTACCGGAAAGCGTAGCCACCGCACAAGCAACATCCGTCGGATACTTTTGGCCGCCGTCAAAAAGCTTTTTAACCGGAAGATGTATAAAACCAATGTCTTTATCTCCTAGGGTTTTGCTGCACCTTACTTGGAACTCAAGCGTGCATGAATTCTCATGCATTTTCGATTCTTCAACTTCAAACTTCATCTTAAACCACCAAAAGGGTTTGGAGCCATTGTGTTCATCTACGTGGGTTTTTTGTGTCGAGATTTGATGGCCGCCTGTAAGGGATACTCTAGTGTAAATTCTTCTCCGGTCGAAAAAGTTTACATTTTTGAAAATATCAGCGAATTTTATAGTGATTTCTAATGGTATGAAATTCATGGTTCTTTTTTTTAAAAAAAATCTTGAAGAAGTTACGGTGATTATACATGAAAGAAAGACAAAGGACGTAGATCAGTTGAAGAAGACAGGTGTGTGTGTGTGTGTGTGTGTGTGTATATATATATATATATATATATATATATATAAGGAGGGGTGGGTAGGTGATGTGTATCCAAATTCGATTTAGTGATATGAATGGACTCTCCAATTGAAAATTTGATAGCTTTCATTTATTTATATTTATGGAATTTAGCGAACCAATTATAATCTGATGCATTGGTTTCTGAGTTGTATTAGTAAATGGGACAATTAATTTACGTACATAGTAGTAATTTTTTAACATTTTTGTTGTTTTTTTTATTGGATAATGTAAATTTCGTTTTTAAATTAATAGGTAGCAAGTATTTTTGTTTTTAATATTTTATACTAGTCTATTTGATGCGGGGGCCGGGAGGGGGCGGGGGGGGGGGGGGGGGGTAGAGCCTATCTGTAGCATTATTCATAAAATAAATATATATTTTAATAGTCTTGGTTTTTAATTATTTTTTTTACATTAGAAAATATAGTTTTGATTTTTTTTTTTTATTCCTAGTAGGCAACTGTTTTGGTTGGGTTAACTAAACTTTAAGTTTAAAACTTGTTCTCCTAATTTTTAAAGGGTTTGGATATACTATTTAATAATGTCATTCATACTAAGAATTAAAATGCTCCCACATTTCAATTTGAATTCGATTTAAAATATTTTTTAAATTCAAAATTGATATGAATTATTATAATTTTAAACAATATAATTATTAAAATTTTAAACTATATATAAAAAGATACTTCTAATTACTAGATTTATTAGTTTTATATCACATAATAAATCAATTACGGTGGATGACACTTATTTTCTTTCAAGTTGTCACTCACTTTTAAAATTGTCCTTAAAGTTCATTTTTTGTCAATTAAATCCTTAAAGTGGCTTTTTTAGCGTTTTCGTTCCTTCTATCCGATTTGACCTTCACCTGACCCATTTAGATCAAATTTCGACTCAACCCGACCTAGTTTGACCTAACCCCAAATTTTAATATTTTAAAATAAAATAAATATTTTTACAAGGTTCCTTGTTCATATGATTCACTCATATGAAAGAGAACTTGTAAAAATATCAAGCTATATATATATATATATATATATATATATATATACACACACACACACACACACAACCAGGATCCAGTCCGGGATCCCAGTTTTTTTTAAAATACGGAAATTTTTTTACTTTTTTTTTGCTTTTTTTTAAAACAACTAAAAAAGTTTAATATTTTATGGAACTGAAATTTTTACATAATACAGTGTTTTTGGTGTAATTTGGATACATATAATACTGTATTATGTAAAAATTCCAGTTCCATAAAATATTAAACTTTTTTTTAGTTGTTTTTAAAAAAAACAAAAAAAAAGTCCGTATTTTAAAAAAGTCCGGGATCCCGAATTATATATATATATATATATATCAGTCCGCTTTCGGGTAGTCCGCATGCAGACCACCTTTAGCGACGGACAAAATTGTCGCTAAACTTGTCAATTTGAATTGAGCTATAGAGACGGTTCTGACCCTATGGCAACGAATTTAGCGACATTTTTGTCCGTCGCTAAATGTCCGCATGCAGACCACCCGCATAAAAACTCTCTCTCTCTCTCTCTCTCTCTCTCTCTCTCTATATATATATATATATATATATATATATATATTCCCAAATTATAAAATTATTGTTAACTTTTAAGAGTCAATTTGAGATATTTTCGAGCTCATATTGAGATAATTTATTAAAAATTATAAAATAATAAATCTTACAATAACCAATATTTTTAAATAATTTATAATATTTCTTCATTGTATCGATTAAAACTAAAACAATTTATGTCAACTGAATTTGAAAATATCTTAAGAGTGAACTTAAAAAGTCAGTAGACTTGAGGGAGTATATAATAGAGAGAGAGAGAGAGAGAGAGAGACCCAGTTCATTGGCAATTATTATCCGGGTTTATCACAAATTTCGACTAAATCAAGTTCAAACAAATCAAAAGCTAAAACATAAAATCGTCAGCAGCATGATACAAAGAGCTGCCAAAAAGACATTCTAACCAAATGTATAAAAAAAGGTGCAAATACAGACACAACTTAAACCATCCCCATCCCCATCCCCACCATGACACCATTTATCTCATCTATTCTTTTCTTTAGAATACAATTTCTCCTATTCTGTATTCCGGGGCAAACTTATCCATGAACAATTCTATTTCTTTAATCAAGTGAACTTTGCCCCATCCTTTTGCTCAAATGATTAGTTTTTTCTATTTGCTGATGCTCACTGTTTTTAACTTCCTATATTCAAAGAGGATGGTAAGGCACGTAGCCTAACAAGCCCGTCACATTGGCCACAACATCGTTGCACCTTGTCAAAAGGTTTATCATCTGGTGTGCAATGTCTACCTTCGGTGCACTCGGTTGTTCCGAGGAGATGTTAAATTTATAAGCATTTCTGGGTGCGACTTCACTATAATGCAAATTATTTGGTCTAGAAAATTGAACAGCACTAGTAGGGAGAGGAAGAAGAGGCACCGCATTAGTAGTAGAAATGACCTTTTGAAAATTCTTACTATTAAAATCCATTCCATGAGTAGTAGTAGAAGATGTACCATCAGCAAAACTAGCATTGTTGTTGGAGTTCTTATTACCAATCATCAATTGATCACCCCCTTTACTAGTTTCCTCCCCACCCAACATGAATTTTACACGCGGGGTTCCCCTACCACAACCAACATTACCACCGGTCTCCTCACCAGTTGGTTTTTTTAGGATAGATTTGAGCTGGATTCCTGGCTGCTGCCAAGACTGGGCCGCAAGAGGTGCTGCCGATCGTCGTTCAACTGCAGAATCCCTCAACTGTGGCGTGCCCATTGTTGACGCCTCTTCCCTTTGGACTTTGACAGATTCCATCTCAGGTGCTGCAACTTCAAGGTCCCGCAGGTAGCATCTCACACCAATATTCCCAAATAAGTTGCTACTTGTAGCAGCAAATCTAAGTGCTGACTGCGCATCAGCCTTGTGCTGGAATACAACACGGCATGTTGAGGACTTCCAGAAGACACGAGTGGCAGAATGATCCAACTGCCCAAAACGAACGAACCGAGCCTTCAGCTCCATAATAGATGGAAGTGTTCCTTGGGGTGGGAACTTCATCACCAGCATTGTTGGATCTGGTAACCTTGACGGAGGCTCTGCTTTCTTGACAGGTTCTGCCTTAGCTAACTTCATTGTTGGAGCACGTGTTTCTTTCCCGTCTCCTCGCTGCATCACCGAAGTCTTTTGAGCAGGCTTCTTCTCTGTCGTTACTAATTTCACACCATGGATTTTCTTCTTCTTCGTCGTCGCAGCAATTTCTTCTTGGCGATCAGACTGTCCACGCTTCCGCCCACCTTTTGTAGGATCATCAGGCCTGACCACAGATTTCTGTGGTTTCATAGGTTGCAGTTCTCTGACATTCTCTGCAGGAGCATCATTGGCTGCAGCAACAGCTGGAGATTTGCTTTCACGAGTTTCATTTGACTCGCTGTCAGCAGGCAAGCTCTTTTGATAAACAAGAGACCGAAATCTCAGAAAAACTTCTCGTATAATTTCTGGATTTCTCCCCACATTATGGAAAGGATTGAGAGCAATAACTTGCAGATCATGAAGTAGTTGTGGAAGCTCTAACTCTACATTGTCCGTTCTAACCATCTTCTGTGTTACAACTGAATCACGGGAGGACGAAGTGCTGACCTTAACCTCTTTCTTCTGAGGATCCAACTGAGAATCTCCGGACGCCATAGCAACATGGACAGATTTTCCAGCTACATTCCCCACTGATGACCCACCTTTTCCACCAGATGGACTAATCTGCATGCTTGGAGAGCTCATTTGTTCTTTCTTTTGCTTCTTCTTCTTGTTCTTCTTCTCCAATGGGATAGAAGTCTCACTGCTCAGTTCCCCAACTGGGCGTTTACGAATCTTAGCCTTCTTTGCTCCAATATCAGTATGAACTCTTGGACCTTCACCATGGAACTTTGCATTAGTCGTCCCCAAAGGACATGCAGCAGTGAAACCATCCTGAGCTTGTTCTCCACGCAACTCAATTTTAGCTGGTTGGCTCAAAGATTGCTCAAAACCTTCAACTTTAGTGTCTGTTGACCTTGCATTGTCATCTTTCAAGTCAATTGGTATGTCACCTACTGAATCAGAAGCATTCCGGCCTATACGACCCACTCCTGCATCAGATTCAAAGTTCTCTTCAATTTCCAGCCCCATATCCTTCCCCATATCAAGGGAAGACCTTGCTTCAAATGGATGAATGATTTGACATGGATCTTGACCCAATGGGGAACTAGCAGGGGACTCGACCTTACTTGAATCCATCTGAGAACCAGCCATGCTAAACTTCAAGACAGAAGGGTTTTCATCCATAGTCCTACCTTCATCACCAGTTACTTTTCGACTCAAATCTGAGACACCATCCCCAGCTATAATCTCAGTCCACTCATTTTTTTCTGGAACCTTGTGCTTTGTAGAGACTAATGGAGATCTCTTTTGCAAAACAAAATCACCAGCTGAAATTGGTAAAGCACCCTCTACATAAACTGGTTGCGCTAAGGAAGTGGCCCGACTTAATTCATTTGGTTCATCTCTCCGTTTAAAAAGATATCGATCCTTCTTTACTTGGTTCTTGCCTTTATTGGATTTACCCTTCACCTTACCCAGAGCTTCCGCAATTACCAGAGGGCCACTCAATGGAGCTGGAGAAAATTACAAAACAATAAAATAAGAAAGAAGACGCCACAAAAATAAATTAACTAGTTTGCAATACAAACATGTGATGCATGTGAGATTAGACAAAGGATGTTCTGTTAATTCATAAGAAAAACATGGATGCAAAGGCCAAGGAAAACGAGATGGGATCAATTAAAACATTTACGAATCTTAGAATATGAAAACTATCTAATAGAAGACAACTTCCTACCTTAGAATTTATTTTGCACAAGCTAGCAAGAACAATGATGAGTAATTTTTGGATAACAATCTAAGAAGATAAGATAACTTTAACTATTTGCAAAAGTCCAAAGAAGGATGAACAAGAAATGCACAACTGGTTAAGACGATGACAGAACTATAAAACTAGTATCCACAATTTGAGAGTGAGTGGTGGCGAGTTATAGGAGAAGGATTTCAGTGCATCTCTCTCATTTATTAGTTACTGCAAATTGAAGAAACTTTGAAGTATCTCAAATCACATCACATTTTTGATACTTGTAACTTGCTCTTGAAACAAGAAAAAGACTAAACCATTAAGGACAAATTCTACTTTCAAAGTGGCAAAGAATAAGTGCAGTAACAATCAACTACGGGTCCCTCAAAAAATACAACATTAAAGGCTAAACCATAATATATACATTTTAATCAAAACAATCTTGAAAATGCAAAGTTGCAATATACAAAAACAGGTCTCCTATTACCAGATTGCAGTTGAGCAAATTTAACTATATTTTAGACAAGAAAATTTTCTTCTTCATTACAGTTTTGACCATCTTTTTAATCATGTGAATTCTTTAATTTCTTTTATAATAAGGTATTTGTATACAGGTCAACGAATAATATCTTGTCGACACAAGTACAAGTCTACATGTCTACGAAAGTATTGCTCAACCTATTGACTCCCAAAATCTTGCCACTTTAATTGCTGCAGACATCTAAAAGATAATGCCAAAAAAACACTTACTTTGATTATCCTCGGTCAAATCTTTGTCTAACAACATGTTTCATGCTGATGTTTTTTTTGAAAAAAGAGGAAAACATGCTGATCACCACTATATTTTCAGCTATACATGTCGATAAAGAGTATTCTTAATTTCAAACTAATGAAGTCAAATTTGACAAAAATCTCACAATGCAACAACAAATATAATGTTGCCAGGCGTTGCACCTTGAATCAATTAAATTATAACTACTACTTTTCGCAAAAGAAAACAATTATGTATTCCACAAAATGATTCAAGGAGCATGCATGCAAAATTTCACAGGAAGACCAAGCATTTTGTTTCCTTTGGTAGAAGACATTCTGCCTTTTTCAAGTAGAAACAACTCTCTTTGCAATTGTTGAGAGTACAATTTCTTCCCTTGCTTCGCATGGGGGCATTTTGGAGCACTTCTGTTTCAGATTTTTAAAGAGAGCTGCACTTTCTAGTATCTAGTCAAAGTGCTTTATTTTAGTTACTTACACTTGGTCTTTACAAAGGAGTATTTTATTTATTTATTGTTATCTTCCACACCAAAATTTCCTTTTATTGATGACATATAGTGCATTTCAGCTCTTCAAAATATTATCAAGTTCAAACATGTAAATGATTATTTATTTATATTTTTTTGACATGTAAATGATTAAAACATCAACAAGTAACAAAGATCTAAATTTCATATTATTAAATTATTTGTCACAATCAAATTTCATATTGTTTGATACAATTAAGATAATTTGTGCCTTGATTTAAGTGTTAGACTAAATCTCCAATCTCCAATAGGAATAAAACAATAAAATTCTAGTCAGAACTAAGAAGCAAGATTCTTCTATAGGTCCCCAAATCCCCAAATCCCCAAATCACGGCGAAGACTCCCATCCAGATTCATGGGTTTTTCTAGGAAACACTTCCACAATTATCTTAATGATAAAAATTAAAAATATTACTAATCCTATAAACCATACTAATTAACATAATGTTTTATACTTCCTCCATTCCAAAATATAAGATTACTATTGGGTTTTTAAACTTAACTCAAGACATTTTCAAACTCAAAATTTGCATGAATTTCTTTAATTTTAAGTCAATAAAAAGACGAATATTGTAAACTATCTAAAAAATATTACTCATTGTAAGATTTTTACCGTTTCATACTCCCTCCGTTCCATAATAAACATCCTAATTTGACTTTCATAGTCAAATTAACCATTTTTAAAATTACTAATTATTTAAAAAAAATTCAAGATGTGCCTAGAGATTATGATCATAATAAATTACAAAGAATGTACCACTAATGTCAAGTACCGTAATTTAAAATTTATATATAGATATTTTTAATTATTTATTTTAAAAATGGTCAATTTGACCAGTAAAATAAAACTAGGACATTTATTATGGGATGGAGAGAGTAATTTTTAATGAATTATCTCAATTTTGAATTTGAAAATTTCTCAAATTGACTTTCAAAAGTCAACAATGATCGTATAATTTGGAATGGAGAATATTAATATTAGTAGGACTGAGCAAAAAAATGATAAAACCGAATTGAAAATTTTTAACTGAATTTTTTCGATTATTCAGTTATTTTTTTCATTTCGGATATACCCATTTTACTATTCGGTTTTCGGGTTCGGGTCTTGAATTTTTACTATTCGGTTAGCCGAATAACCGAA
The DNA here is from genome assembly GCA_016801055.1 of Panax notoginseng. Classification (NCBI taxonomy): domain Eukaryota; kingdom Viridiplantae; phylum Streptophyta; class Magnoliopsida; order Apiales; family Araliaceae; genus Panax; species Panax notoginseng. The sequence goes on from CM029019.1 coordinate 28,959,935, forward strand.
CCATCCAAATGAATAGTAGACATTTGGCAATACTTAGCCTATTTACCCCAAACAATAAGCTGCAGCTATTACATTTGCATGAAATTGGCACCTTTGTTTTCTTTTTGGTTAATTTCGGTTATTAACCGAATAACCGAATAGTTATTTCGATTTTTCGGTTATTCGGTTACCACTCATTTCGGATAGTTGTTCGGATATCAAAAAAATGTAAATTTCGATTTCTGGTTATAACCGAATAACCTATTCGGTTCGGTTATAACCGAAATGCTCAGCCCTAAATATTATCAACAAAATTAGTATAAAAAATAATTACTCCCTCGATTTCAAAATTATAGATAAATTTTTAACCTTTTGAAGTCAATTTGTGAAATCTTAAAATTCAAAATTAATATGATTTCGCAAAAATTTTTGAAAACAACAAATATGATAATTAATAATCATTTATAGTTACTTTACACTTGTTATAATTGTTTGTATCAAAACTAAATAATTTTATATTGATTTTCATGAACTAACTTCAAAAAGTCAAAATATATATTTAATTTTGGGTATAGTTGTCATAGGTGACGACTAGGCACCCTGACACCAGAGAAGGACGTCGAGCTGCCAAGGCTTGCACCTTGGTAACTGGAATAAATTAAGTGATCAAATCATTTTGTACTCATGACTCATCCTAACCAAATGACTTGTTATGCGGTGTAATTTTATTACTTATCAAACTTGTAATGTGTGATGGTTGTCAACTTAGTTGATTCTTTATTTTATACGATTATCTACTAGTTTTTCATGTCAACTGTTTTATTTTTGAATTTTGATGGTGAATTATTCATATAATTGTGTTTTTAATTAAATTCTAAAGTGCAAGTGATGATATATTGAGTTTTAATGTATAAATTTTTTTTACTATTCAATATACTTTTTATAAAATAAACAAATATATAAATTACACATTATCAACAACTTGTCGCCAAGGTGGGCGTCTTATCGCCTAGCCGCCAATTACAGCCGCATCTCGCCGTGGTGTCGTGGCAACTATGATTTTAGAATGGAGGGAATAATATATATATATATATATATATATATATATTAAAGTCCTATATAGTATTAGTATATAAATTTTTTGTTTTCTTGAAACTTTTTACATAGTATCATGAATTATATTTATTGGTATTAAAATTTTATTGTATGTATGAATATATATTTATATGAATGTGAAAACTCTATTTAATAGTAAATATGTGCCACATGGTTCGAGTCCTTGCTTCTTAGGTCAAAAATTATCTGAAGCAAAGAATCCGGGATCTTCAACTAAAATAAAACATCAAAATGACACTTAATGGCGTTCAAATTTAATTTAAAAAGAGACATTTGGTTTAAAAGAATTGAGAATTGAGAATTGGGAAATGGGCATGTTGAAAGTAACCAGAGTCTAATTTTTGGGACACAATTGTTGATTGGTTCCCACACTTCCTCACTAGGAAATTTAAATAATCTATTTTTTACTAAATATAAACAAAAGTTCACTTCGATTAAAAGAAAAACCAAATATTTGAATGAGACAAGGAGTTGATTGTCTTTAAATTTTATTACCAATTTCAAAAGTTTTGATATGAGAAAGTTAGGAAGCAATTACTCCTAGGAGATTAAATTCACAAGTTAGTACTAGGGATTTGGTTTAACTTAAAATTGTGATATTATGGCCTTTTATGGGGTTTTCATGTAACTGATGTAAGTAATTTGTTTTGTTTTTTTTATTATTACATTTTAAAGGGAAAAATTTCAAACTTTATGGTCATCTTAATCTGAAATAGTGAGAAGGTACTGAAGTAAAAAATAAAATGAAGATTCTTTGAGCATTTTGTTCGCCAATGCATTATTTTATCAATCGAATTTGATGTAGGAAATACGCTAAACGAGGCATTATGAAGGAAAATTCTATAGTTTGAGAGGGTTTAAGAGACGCTGACCCAAGAAATTGTAAGGTGGATATGACCAAGCTCGAAAAGTCCAAATTACACAACATAATGGACAATTTTGATGCCTAAGCTCAATTATCTATAGAAGTAAAGTCTCAAATTTGTGAAATGGAGAGATGCTATTGGCCAATTCTTGTGAAGTTGTTCTCTTAAGATACTAAGATGTCTCCAACATACTTTATAATAACTGCAACATTGTCAAATCATACTTCCCAAGTGACACTAAGCAGTAACATATTGCAAGCAGAAAATCGTATGCCCTCTGTCCAAAAGTTGTTCAACATGCTTTCCTTTTTGGATGCCCCGAAATGTTAAGTCACTTTTACAAAACTAATGCAACTTTGATGCGGAGAGAGATTATTACGCATTGGCAGAATATTGATAGAAATACGTGGACCTCATAACATTGTCCTTAATACATTTTAATTACCAGGGGTACAAAAGAATCAAGATGGTCAAGTAATACATTTCCTAATCTAGGCGCCATGTTGATCATGACGCTTCATTTGGGATTCAGAAAGTATACTAGTAAAAGAAATTGCTACACAGGAAAGGACTGATATTCAAGCCAACAGTTTTTCGCTTGCTTCAACAAAAAGTAGTGCTATAACAAGACTTGAAAGAGGCTTAGGAGTATGACTTAAAAATATACAAAGGGATACAAGTCAAATTATTAATAATCACTCTTTCTTAATTCAAATGTCTTCAGGAATATAATAAAATGTAATTAAACAAAGTGGTAAGTTCTACATGTACAACAATAGGAGTATAAAGTGAGTACCTAATATACCTAGAATAAAATTGGCATTCAAGTTACATGACATTACCACCGGCACAAATAACGATATAGTGTAATTCAATGAGATATTAATAAACCCAAAAAAGAAAATAGGACTGCATGTTTCATGTTAAAACTTCCCCATATTAAAGAATCTTTACAAATCCCCTACTATTAACTCTACTTGGTTCCATGGAAAAATAATAGGAAATAATACTTATAAATAAAGGAGAAAAAAATGAAGTAACCTTGATGCACTACTAGAAGCAGTTAACGAATTTTCCTTATGTTTTGGGTGAAAGATAAAAAAAACCTTTCCTTCATGCTTTAGTATAATTAAATGCAGCTGTAATTCTTCATGTTTACGACGTCAATCATCTCAATCAAGCCCTATTTCTGAAACTTACAAATGACTTCTAGACCCTGGAACATCTCAAGTGTCGAACAAAATGAACAATCAATAAATTAATCATACATTTAAATTCAACAAAGGAAATTGAGAATACCAATACACTACACTAAAAAAGTCTGTCATTCAATAACTAAAAACACGTGCTCAAAACCATAAACTCCTTAAGATCCCCCTATACAGAAAAATACTCGTGTGTTAATCAAGGAAAAAAAAGTTATTCAAAAAGTACAACACAATTATCAATATCCTATAGTACTAACATCATAGTGTGGTCTACTTCAAAATATCACAAAGAGATGCAAGTTGTGTTGGAACTTAGCGCCGAAAGGAAACTAAATTTATGTGGCTTTATTCCCAATGCAAGTATTAAGTAGTGGTTAACATGTGCCATGATAGAACAAATGAAGCAAGAGATGAATGCAAACAAAACCCAATTAATCAAGTATGTTTTAAATGATCTAATACCTCTAGTTGGTACATTTAAAGGCTGGTTCACTTCTTGTGTTTGTCCACGAGAAGGACGCACTGGCTGATGACCAAATGCCTGAGCATACGTCTCATCAAACTCCTCATAGACCGCCCTCCTATAAGCAAGAACAGTAGCCTTATTCTTCATAAAGCGTATAGCTCCATGCTCATTTCTAGTAGGTGACAAGGCCAATTGCTTTATAAAAGCAAGCATCTCCCTAGGTTGGAAACTCTCCCTAGATTTTCTAATCTGGTCTGCAGAGTATATGGTTCCAGGCTCATAATCATTAACGTCAACTGCATAGTACCCTTTAACAGTTGTTGTACAAAAATTATACCGATTCCTACACCGGCAAGCCAAACCCAGACCACGCCTCCGGTTCGCCTCGTCAACTGCTTCTTCCACAGCCTTCACAAAAGTTCTAGAACTCGTCTGACGCAACTTCTCAGAATAACTTGAATCAAATGGGATAAGCTCAGCAGGGTCAAACCACCCGTAACTGTTATCACCAAAAAAAGCCACCAACACATAACCCTCTCTCTTCAATCTACGAACCGAAGCAGATGCACATTCTTCGCTATATATATGACCAGGCCACCATGGGTGCGATTTCACCTTCCCCCAAACCATATCTCCTATTTCAAACCCGTAACCAGGCGACTTCTCCATCGCTCTACCTCTGCCATTTGCTGCAAATTCATCAAACATCGAAAGCATTGAATCATACTGAGAAGACTTTTCCGCTTCAAAATGTCCTCTTCTGGCCCTAGACCCCAATTTATCAATCTTTCCCTTCCCTCTAGAGGTAGACTCCGTATCCTCCCCAGAACTAACACATGACTCCAATCGCTCATTCCCGCCATTCTCATCACTCAATTGTTTACTTTTCTCATCAGCGCCCTTCATATCAACATCCGAACCCCTTGCTTCCTCAACTCCTACATTATCCGTATCAACATTTCAATCCAAGACATCAACTTTCTTATCCTTACTACCTTTCTCTGTCTTACAAACCCTAATCTCATTCGACCCAGTTACTCCACCAGAGCTATTAACACCATCACCATGCTAAACCCTAATTTCTTCATTCAAGCTATCAAAAACCACATCATTTTCTTCTGAACCCTTAGGATTTCGATCTAAATCAAGATCGTTATCGCTCATTACTGATACCATTCCACAGAACTTAAACAGTGATTCGAAACCCTAGCTACCAAATCAGATAGGTAAAAACATACCTTCATAAGACCGAGGTTGAATGAGCGAGATTCTGAGGCGAAGCGAAAATTATAGTAATTTATTTTATAGGAATATGAGAGAATCAGTGAGAATTTTGACGATTATAAACCCTAGAGATTGATTTGATGAGAGAGGAACCGTTTCAAAAGACGAGATCATTTTGAGTTGGCCTTGGGCGTTTTGAGATTACTTTTAACATTTTAGCGCTATTGCACGGTTCTCTACGGTTTTGTACTTTTCTTTTCATATAGGGGGTAAAACGGTCTTTTCAAGAAAATAGTCTCTGTTTGAAAGGAAGTCAAATTAACTTTAATTATTTAGAAAAAATAAAATAAAATTTGATACAGTACAAAATTTAAGGTCGTGTTTGGTAAGTTTCTGCTTCTAATTTTTTCTTGCGGGTCATTAACTCTTTCAAAATCAATTGGTTTTATTTAATTATTAGCGTTTCTGTGATAGCGCGAACTGTATTTATCAACTCTTATATATATATATATATATATATATATATATATATATATATATATAGAGTTCGGTTCCTATACTGATTCTCGGACTTTCTTAAAATAAAAATTTTTTTTTTTTGTTTTTTTTTGAAACAACAAAAAAAAAATTATATTTTATGGAACCGGAATTTTTATATAATACAGTGTTTTGGATGTTTTGGATACATATAACAAAAAAAATCTGTACAGTCTGTGCAGACTGTACATATATTTTTTGATATAGGTATCCAAATAACGCCCAAAATATTGTATTATGGAAAAATTTTAATTCCATAAAATATAAAAAAAAAATTAGTTGTTTTAGAAAAAAGACAAAAAAAAATAGGATCCAAATTTGATCAGGTCCGAGAGTCCGGACCTGATCCGTGGTGTGTGTGTATATATATATATATATATATATATATATATATATATATATATAAATTAATGAGTATTTTTTTGTTACACTGACACACCCCTCTCGATCTCATGGAAAAACGATGCGAGTTATACCGCTGGACCAAATAGCTGAAGGTAAAAATCAATGAGTTATGTCGGTTGAATTGAAAAATTAAAATGTTTCGTCATCCTTCGATCTCTTCAATCTCTTTCTCTTCTTCCACTTTCAGCCTCTCTACAATTATATATTCGTTTTATTCCTCTTTCCTTCCATCACAGATATGGGTTGCTTACTAGTGCATAATACATTAAGATGCATCTCTCCTCCACTGAATATGGTTCTTATCTTCGAAACAACGAGTTTAATTATCAATTTTACTCGTTATCTTTATTGCTATGATTTTTTCTTCTTCTAATACTTCCTTTTAGCGTTAACAACCCAATTACACTACACAATTTAACAGTTTTTTCTATTTTGTGTTATTCATAATTTGGGCAAAATCTTAAAATTTTCCATAATTATTCATATAACATTATTATTTTATTGGGTTGGTTAGTGCATTTCAAGTTTTTGACTGAGAGAATGTTCTTATGCTATCAACTAGTACTTCTAAACACACTAAACGATAAACCCAGCCAGCGTTATGTTTGTAAATTAAATATGTTGCGTTTGAAATAAATTATTTCTTGACAAATATTTTTTTTATATGCGTTTAAAATTGTAAATGCACCAAACAATCTCTAACCAAATAATCAAGAAAATGCTATTTTGCTAATTGTTTTTGCTTTGAAAAAAAAATGTATACAAAAACCACTTTTAAAAGTAAAAGAAATGAAAATAATAAAAACTTGCTTTATCATTTTTTTGACAACTCAAAGAGCCATTCAACTTTAATAGCTCTAGATATCGAATGGTATCAACGAGAAAATTCAGAATTTCAGTTCTTTGTGAAATAAGATAAAATTAGTGTGTAAATATAATTAACAAACAATATTGAATAATTTATATTTTCACTACTGAAAATAAGTGAAAGCAAAAGGATATTAAAAGCACTAAAACATTTAAAAAAACATATTAAGTGAAAGCAAAAGCATATTAAGGAAATTCTTGTACTTAATTTTTGATATTCTTCCAAGTTGTATGATTTTGAAACTTAATTATTATTATTACTAGTATGTATATATATATATATATATATATATATATATATATATATATATATATATATATATATATATATGAGAGCCGATCCTGTCCGAACTCTCGGACATGACTAAAATGCGGACCCCAAAATTTATTTTTATTTGCTTTTTTTTAAAACAACTAAAAATAAATAAATAAATTATGGAACTTGAATTTTTACATAATATAGTGTTTTGTATACATATAACAAAACATGTCTGTACATACATGTTTTGTTATATGTATCCAAAACACACCAAAAACACTGTATTATGTAAAAATTCAAGTTCCATAAATTATTTTTTTTAGTTATTTTAAAAATAAAATAAAATAAATTGTCCGGATTTGATCAGGTCCGAGAGTCCGGACCTGATCCTATCTGATATATATATATATATATATATATATATATATATATATATATATATATATATACAACCAGGATCCTATCAGGGATCCCGGATTTTAGTAAAAGACAGACTTTTTTTTTTTTGCTTTTTTTTTTAAAACAACTAATTTTTTTTTTTAATATTTTATGAAACTGAAATTTTTCCATAATAAAGTGTTTTGGGCGTGTTTTGAATACCTATACTAAAAAGTGGTGGTACAGTCTGCACAAACTGTACCACCATATTTTGTTATACGTACCCAAATCACGCCCAAAATACTTTATTATGAAAAATTTTCAATTCCATAATTTTTTATTTTATTTTTTTTAGTTGTTTTAAAAAAAAAAAGTAAAAAAAAAAAAAAAAAAAGTCCGGACGGTAGCTCCGTCCGGACGTCCGGACTGGATCTGCCCCCTATATATATATATATATATATATATATATATATATATATATATAGCGACGGACCGAACCTATAACGACGGACCGAATCGTCGCTCGGTCCGTCATTAAAGGAGAGTACGCAAGGTATGTTAAATAAAAAGTAAGCTTAAAATCCGAACCTTATATATATATATATATAGAGAGAGAGAGAGAGATCACACTAAAACATTTTAAAAAACTATGTAAAAATAATAATTCCCTCTTTTCATCTTTTCAAGTCATCTATAATAATAATAAGATAGAACTCAATTTGAATTTGGACAGAAAAACACAAGGACGGTTAAGACTCATTCTAATTGATTTGGACAGAAAAGTACAAGAACCGTTCAGATTCATTCTAATTTTCAGATTGTTAAAACGGAAAGAGAGAGAGAATTTCGTTACGATGTGCTTTCAAACACGAGCAATCACTAGTAATTAAATAAAATGCACCACTATGAGTAAAAAAAGAGACGAGAGACACCACATATAATTGGATGAGCTGTAGCACAAAAATAACTTCGTTTTGTATAATTGAATGTATAAAAATATATTTCCTCACATGTTGTGTACAAAAAAATATGTTGTAAATTTTCAAAACAGTTTCTTCACTTGGAATACATATTCTAAATGAAATATTTGTGAACAAGCAAAATACAGAACTGACAATCCCATTTAAATTACACAGCTGAATACATGTATGTATGCAAAAACCAACTATGCTCCCTCTGGCTAACATAAACTCATTATCTTATTTCATCTCAAAGAACAGGTTAAGAAACACCAAAAATAATTTTGAAGAAAAATGGATTAAATGAAGGCACAAGTATGGTGACTACTATGTATCAAGTTTTTAAATTCTCAGGCATCGTCAGTTTTCTGACCAGGAGTTCCAGCTAGCCAGCCCCACACGCCACCCGAGCCATGCTTTTGTTTTGCACTCCAGGAAGCTTCTTCAGATGCGGCCTTTTGACGCTGTAGGAGTTCAAGTTCTTTTTGTAATGTCTCCATAGTTTGTAGCTTCTGCCGTAGTTCAGCAACGTCAACCTGTAGGTTAAAGGTTAATTAGAATGGAGAAACCATGACGGCATGACCTATAGAGAATCTACTTGGTTCAATCAGTTACTAGTATATCATAAGATTGAATGAACTTAGGCATGTCTTTATTCAATTTTTAAGAGACGAAAAGAAATTGCAACAAAAGATGCGGCCAATTTTCCCTTCTACCAGTGGTTCCAAGCGTGTAACTTCAAATTTTCTTGGAACAGTAGAAAGATTTATGAACAAAAGTCTTAAACTAACGTTTTAATGAAGTGAACTGAGAACCAATCTCAGCCCAGCAGAACGATGGCAGGTAAAAGAAATAAGAAAAGAACAAAATACTGGATCTATTACATGGAACTTGCTGTTTGCATGAAGAATTTCTGCATTTCCATTCATATCAAATAATATCAAATTCAACAGAGAAGAGACGAGCAAATCAGAATTATGCTAACAGCAAGTAGCAACTAATGCCAACAGAGCAGGCAAGGAATATTAACTTAATCCTCACAATAATTCCGTCTGACATGAAAAAAGTTAATTACGGAATCAAGCAACCATCTATAGCTGAGAATCAACAAAGACGGATAATATGACAAGTAGATACCTCTAGTTTGAAACATCTGGACTGCTCAGCAGCAAGTTGACCACGCACAGATTGGAGCTCCTGCAATATCAAGGAAAAAGAATGATTTAATTCAAAGAGACCATCATTATATAACACAGAAGTTCAGTTTTTAGTAAATTTAAGATATCTAACTAAAGCAATCAACTAACTAAATCAAATTCTAGCACTAATACTAGTTGTTTGTCAATGAAAGAAACTTTTGTTGCACAGATTTTCCTTTGCTTTTTAATCCTTTTTCTTTTCTGATATAAGATCCATTAAATCACCAAGAGGGGGTTAAACCCAAGTACACGGGGTGTCACAAAACATAGGAGAAATAGTGCCATCCTCTCACCAATAATCATCCCAACACTATTTATAGAGCCTCCCAGAAACACTACCTACACTAGGCTTTCAAAGAAAAATCACCTAAGAAATATGCAGAAGGCATAATATAGCCTAAATACACATCATGCCCCCAAAACTTAAAAGAATAACAGACTAGAAATAGGAATTGAATATGACCAAAATATCTCTCTTTCTCTCCAAAACAACAGTTGGCTTTTGAATCTGTTGGAAATTAATCACGTTGAATTATAAAAGAAACAAATCAAACTACAACCAGTGGAATTTAAAACCAGCAACTGCTCAATGTTTCCAATGGCAAAGATCAAAAAAAGAAATTAGGAATTTCTTTACACAAGTGAATGTATATACATTCCATGTGTGAAGAGACTTATATCTCACAGGTAACATACGAGAGATGATATGCTTAAGAATTTCCCAATATAAAATTTTACTGCTTCATTAATAAATGTTTTGTAATATATATAGGATTGTGCAGCATCAAATATTTTGGAATAAACCCTATGCAGGTAAAATTCAACAGGATATTCTTGTTTCATTTTTCCTGTCTTCGATAATCCAAAAAACTTGAGATATTTAATAATCAATAGTAAAGTTGTTACTTTGTAAAGATCTGTGTTGCGACTTTCTGCTTCTGTTAACTCTTGCTTTAGCTGCAGTGCTTGCAACTTCTCTTTATTGAATGATGATTCTAATTCTTTTTTATCTGCCTTCAGGTCCGCTATAAGACGTTCACTGGTTTCTTCAATTTTTTTTATCTGCATGATACACATATACAAGCAAGGAAAAAAGTCAGGAAGCCAGAGTTAAATTATATTTAGGCACAAAATATAATTACACAGATCAATAATAAATATGTTTAGCTAAAAAGTTAGAAGAAAATCAATTATAATATAAATAAGCGGACAATAAATTTTTAATTTACAATGTTTTTTAAGGACTCAACCATCTCAATGATCAAATTTATTTTTTTTGGATATGTATCTCAATTGAATCTAAATAATTATCATACTTATTTTGAGAAGGGAAAGTTTGTGTATTTCAACAAATCACAATTGTTTTTTCTGATGATACTATGCACAATTGAAAGATTCACCGACATTTTCACAACTTTGTAGTCATGTATAAAATTATGTGTTCAAGACATTCCACATTTCAATAAAACTTGTGAATAATAGGATACAGAGACATCTATTATAGATTTAAGGTGGCAGTTCCATAATCAGTTTTTCAATATCATAATACCTTCGGCTGTGAGTCAATGTTGTCCATTACAATTTCCCTTATCTTCCCTTCTTGGCCTGCTTCAAACTCAGACTCCACATCTCTTGTGGCATTTGTAGCATTATTTGCAACTGAAACTCTATCAGGAACAGTAGTCTCCACGAGCTTCGATTCCGAGGTTGATTTGTTGCTTAGCTTAAAAACATGAACCTAACAGCAGTACAGAATTATATTGGGAAAACCAGAAGCAGTAGAACCCATGCAAAGAAAGGTAAAAGACTATTCTCAACCTCATTGCTGTACCGCCCATTGTATCCTCCAAAAGAAACCAAAATATCTTCACCATTATAAGAGTTCAGAACCAAACTCAGACCCTGTGATGACAGAAAACTTTGTGTTTAATTTGTAAGTTAATCCGCTCAAGTTTCACAGCCTTGTAAATTTGTACACTATTGATAAGCATTATCTAAAGCAAGACCTGCTTCTCACTCCTTTTTCATTAAATCTTATCTGAAAATTTTCGTAGAACAAACTAGAGGAACTACAATATAATTCTATACTAAAACACAAAAGAGCACAATCTTAAGCATGAAGACTTCTAAGAGCAAGTTCCATCTGTGCCAAACAGTGACAGGGTGACACTTCACAGAAAACTCCACCCAGGCTTGTCTAACACCCTTCTTTTCATTTGAATTTAGTAACATGTCTGATAATTCTTCAACATGTTCAAAAACAACATATGCTCTCTTTTCAACTTTACTGTCCCCCCCCCCCTTTTTTTAGTGTGCAGCACAGATTTCTAGACATGATGTAACGTATTTCTAAATTATACATTGGTATAGATTTTTAATATAGTTGGAAATTAATAAAAAAATATATTGTCAATATAAATTCAACAAACTATTATATAAATGTGCTTTTGGCATGCCTTAACCACAAGCTAGAAATACTAAAAAAGGTGATAAATAAGGTTGGATGGAGGAAGAGTAACTAGATTTGGATGTGAAGAAGTACATGAAATATTCAAGACATGGCTGACAATGTCACGGTATAACTTTCTCTTGGCATACGCAAAATATAGGAGAATCAAAGAATATAGTAAAACAATAGGCAGATCGAGAAATTATCATAGTTATTTATCTATAATAGTGTAATTATATAATCAAAATTCCTATAGGCATGCATGCACATATGTATCTTGAGAGACATAATTTATATACAATATTAGTAAACAAGACTCGTACATTTCTAACAATAATTACAGCAAGGCAATATCTTCCATGATGTGCCCATCCAAAATCCATATCCCAGTTTTAAGGATTTGTTGTAATGCCCGTATTGGCATGTCCATGCTGTGTAACTGTATTACATTTGTACACAGTGGCGAAGCCACATAGAACTTTGTGGGGTCAATTGACCCCACTGGAAAAAAAATTGCTTTATAATATAAGGTAAATTTTAAAAAATTTAAGTATTACATATAAATTGACCCCACTAAAATTTTATAAATTTTCTATTATACGGGGTCAAATTGAAAATTTATAACTTTGTCAATCAAATTTTAACCACATATGACACATATCCTCTCAATATATGTATCTCTCTCTATAATATTTTAAACTAAATAATAATCTAATTTATATTATTTTTAAAAATAAACAATGAATTACTTATGAACAATTGTGATTAAAAAAGTCTATTATGAGTCAATATAGTGTATATATACCATATATTATTGCTTATTATATTTTCATTCTAATATAGTATATATATATATATATATATATATATATATATATATACTCGAAAGTATAAAGTATTAAAAAAAATTGGCTCGAGGGCGCTGCCCCCGAACCCCCGCCAAATTATTTGTAACTCAGTAATAATTTCGACCCCATTGACGAAAGTTTATGGTTCGCCACTGTTTGTACATATGTTTCATATTCAGGTAGAACATTCGTACATATGTAACATATTTAAGGTCAAGCATGCTCTCCAGTGAGATTCATAGGAGATTCCGTTTTGGTGTAAATTGACAAAATCTCGCTCAAGTTACGCAGAGATGCTGTCGATTGAGGACAAAACATTGTCCGGTGCTTTCAACTTTGCGGAAAAGTACAAATTCTTTGTTGATTCTTCATTATGTCGTTATTTTTCCTTTATTTCTTTGTTACTGTTACACTGTCATGCCACCTTTATTCTTCCATTACACCGTTATATGTCCCTGTTATGACGAAGTTTCGCCTATACACAACATTTACATTGATAATATTTGAAATACGATTCATAATTCATTACCGGAGCAGTGCTAAGAAAAAACAACCGAGTCACAGAAATTTTGGCAACTCGACAGCTTCTTTGAACTGTGATTGGGACATATCCTAATTTTTACGAATCAAAATGATTTGTGAAATCAAATAGACTTAAAGTTAGTCCAAATCAGGATTTTATTCCTAATACCGCAGTATAGTGATCCGAACCTTAGACTCTCAGAGCCTTTGTACTGATGGAAACTTGCAGCAACTAGTTTTAGTCACTGAGATGATGGATCTACTGGTGTTGCAGCTTTGATTGCACAAATTAATGGCTGACCAGCTACCAATTGCAAGCCTGAACAGGCATCTATGAAAAATAAAGCATCATGAACATGTTTGAATAAGAAGTAGAAGCAGATTGTCAGTTTTTCTTCATACAGATATTTGATTAAATGGTTGGCGTCTTACTGGTAGACTTGTGGAGATTTTAAGAGAGAGATGAACAAGAAGTTTAGAGGAGAAGAAGATGAAATGAATAGAGAAGTAGACAGAAAAATATTACTGAATGAGTGAGAAAGAAGAGAATAGAGATCTAGAAGCAAAAGAAGTTTTGGGATGAAGAAGATGGAGGTTGGCCCAAGGATTAGGCTCTGATACCATTTGTCAGGATCAGCCTTGATTCTAGAACTTGATTTTGAACCACAATAGTAAGTGACAGTGATAGAGATTAATCAGTCGCAATGAAGGGAAAATAAGGCAGAAAATAGATAGAACTTGGGGAAGAAGATACATAGAAATAGAGATAGAAATCTTATCCCTAACTGCTCATCTAGAATACTTAGCAAATATGACAATATCTTTCACATATAACACACATTCTTGCACGAAGTGCAAGATAACACCATCTTATGCCCAAATTATTTGATTGACACAAAAAACTTATCTTATTTCCTAGAATTGTCAACTATAATTTCTCCAACAATATATATTCTATTAAAAATAGTTCAACAATTGAATTAAGCCGAATCAAATGGCTAATAACTCTTTTCCACAAATCATACAATGAATTTCATATAACAAATGAAATTCTACCATTTAAACACATGTCTTGCATAGAAAAATAATATGTACAAGTATTATACAACATTTGCATAACACAGAAGTTATACATCATACAGAAAACTTGCATTCAGTTCAACAAAGTGAATGAAGTCAGAAAACTTGCTTAATGTCAACAATTAAACAAGAGTTAGAAACTTGCCTTAAGCGTTCTTTACAGCTTATGCTATATAGCTCATCAAACGACCTACATATATCCATAAGGTCGAACATACCAATTAGTCACGTAAAGATGTTAATTTTCGGCTAACGTAACTTTATTTCATGTCTTGTAATGTTCGTTTCATTAGAATTAGAACACTTTTCAAGTTCATTAACATTTGACTCGGCGTTTCGACGTTCGTACGTCGCACGCCTGACTTGTTTAACCCGAACGCTCAACCAGCACACCATTATTTACGATTGATATGTCCAATTCAACTACCATTCCTTGGTTTATATTCCTCTAGACTATATTTCCAAAGTCCAATGATTAAAACTCAAAAATACTAGCCAAACGTGGCTTGGCGTCACGGCATTCCGAAGAAACCACCACGTCTTGCCCCCAATTACACTACAATCCTAAAAAGGCTTACTTTCGAAACTGATCCCGACCTTAACTCTCAATTCTTATTAAATAAAAGTTGTAAGTATACTTTTTAACTTTCCGGATCATCTTGAATTACCTCAATCGGAGTTCATACAAAAGAGTTATCTCCAATTTACTAAAGGACGTCAAAGCTGTCTAGCGGACTACTATTCTGACGCGACCCGCGCCCAAATGGCCTTGCCAGTGGCTCCCCGCGCCCAACCAGCAGTGCACTAGGTGCCCATTTTGTCAATTTTAACAGTTTTATCGTTTTCTTCACACCTACTTTGTACCCAACTTCATCATCCGATAGAGGAATGAGTCCGTTCTTGAGCCATTTTTTTTCTCGTAACATCCTCTACACATCTCCCTGGCAAAATAATTTTTAAGGTTCTTTAATTAGTCGAAAAATTGGCCCAAAAGTCCCCCGGAAGTCATTTTTCGCCGAAAGCGTTTCAATGTCGAATTTTCTAAACTTCACAACTTACTCATCCGAAGTTGTATTGAGCTCATTCTTGAGCCTACGACTCACATTTATTACCAACTACAAAACCCCTCGGAAAGAAGGAACTTTCCGAAAGTGTTAACTACTCGTAAACTTGGTCCAAAAAGGGTACCAAGCAAGGGTTTTTCATGTTTAATACCTTTTACGAAAAATTTCGCCATAACTTCGTTATGACGTATTTTTCCTCCGTTCCACTTGGAACTTTTTCGTAACTCCCTTATCTATGATTCCTTCTTCTCGGAGTCCAACACCCGTCTTATGAACTATCGATTACACTAGTTCGATTAAAGTCCCCTAAACAATTATTATTTATCCTTACGCATAGGCTTACGATTTTAATTATTCTTTCCACTTTTCATGCATATTACCAGTAGTTGACAAGGTTTTATATCATCACAACAACCTTATAACTCCAGGATCCACCATTATCCACCACAAACCACAAAATCACCACCAATTAAAGCTTAATAGAAAAACTTAAAAAGATGAAGAAATAGTTTAAGGTTTATGGCTTACCTTCTTCTTAGTTCTTCTTTTATACTTGATAATAGATGATCAAAGCTTGATTGATCCTCCTCCTTCTTTGCCTTGCCAATTCCGACCACTCTCTCCCTCTCTCCAACTTGTCAGAGTTTTCCCTCTTGGTTTTAGTGAATTGGTGAGAAATGAAGAGAAAATGGGCTCTATTTATAGGATTGACAAGAGTTAGGGTATAATAGTCATTTAACCCTCCAATACTTTGGCTCCAAGACAAGCCATGACTCCACTCTTTGGCTCCAAGCATCTAGGGTTTAACCCTAGCTCATCCTTTGGCTCAACCCTAACCAAACCACTCCAAACCCTAGGCTCAACCCTAACCAAATCACTCCAAACCCTTGTCTCAACCCTAGCCAAGCTATACAAATCCCAACCAAGTCATTCAAACCCTAAGCTTGGTTAGGCCAAAAATTAATTTGGTTATTCATTTTCTTTTTAGTTAGATTTTCTAAATTTTTCGGTTACGTTTTCTTAACCCTCTTGGTTAGCCGAAAAATCGACTTTCGAAAATCCGATTTCGCCAACGCTATGTCGTATTTCAAAAGGTCAAAAAAATGAAAAGGCGTTTTTAGCGTGAATAGTGTTTTTACGACTTTTTCTTGAAAAAACTTTTATTAAATATTTCATCTCTCCTTCTCAAATAAACGCTAAGACGTAATTCGAAATTCTCGAAAAAGAATGTTTATTAGCGTTTTTTGCGTTTTATAAATAGTGTTTAAGCATTTTTCTCGGAAAAAATTATTTTTTCCCAAAAACTCCTAACACTCATACATAATCACGTAACATATAAACTAGGTCACTAATCGATCTAAATCACATAAGACATAAGATCAAAAAAAATTTATTTATTAGATATTCTCATCGAAAAGCCTAATTTCAAGGCTATCCGAATTCTCGGGTCGTCACATCATTTGCAACATTTCTTTTCTTCCGAGTATTTTCTACTTTGGATCAACCACCACATAGATCTGACCATGCTTCTTTCTACCTCATGCGATGACATCAAGGTTTAATTTATTTTTTAAATACTCACAGTGATAGTTATCAGAAGTTCAGAGCAGTTTCGTATGCAGAATGCCCTTTCGTATGCAGAATGCCCTTGACGGCTTAACTGATTGTCACATAAATTAGACTACCAAGATACTAAATAGGTTTTAACAATTAGTTCCTCCCAGCCCCTCTTCTAAACATATGAAAACACATTTTATAGGTAGCTTGATAAAATGGATCTTCAATAATTAAATACCTCACTAGCAAGAGGAACACGTCCTTGGACTGTAGTTACAACTGACCAGGCCAGCGTAGACATGTTAAGGACAACAGTTTCTAATACACCTGAAACAAATTGGATCGAAATAGGAAACATCAAATACAATGAGTAAAGTAAATATCAATTTTGATAATACTAGCTGATTAAAGTTCATATTACACACTTGGGGCGATATTCGGACTTCATTTGGGTGTGGGGGACGGGATGGATTATGCATATGGGAAATGGCTTCCTGACAGGATTTAAGAGAATTTCACGAAATTATGAGCATTACTAAAACAACATAAGCTTAAAGCTAACGAATACTATAATCCACTACAAATATGATCCAATATTTGTTAAACTTTCAGAATAATATATAATACTAAGTTTGCGCGCACTGAAATTGAGTACTTTGAAGGCAAATGAGAGATCAACAAGCAACGAGAACATCATAGCATAGATACATAATGGAGAGAACTAAATGGAACAGATTTGAGAGGTGGGTCTCTGAGCCCACCTTTCTGTCCATCACTCCATCTTCTTTCTCAAATAAAAACCAACAAGAAAATTGCTAAGCAACACGTGTTAGATCCATTCTTAGTGGGTAAAATTGTTAAGAGGAAAAGAAAAAAAAATCACATGGAAAGAAACCAATGATAATGAATACTATAACCCACTACAAATATGATCCAATATTTGTTAAACTTTCAGAATAATAAATAATACTAAAAGAGTTTGCGTAAGCACTGAAATTGAATACTTTGAAGGCAACTGAGAGATTAACAAGCAACGAGAACATCATAGAATAGATACATAAAGGAGAGAACTAAATGGAACAGATTTGAGAGGTGGGTCTCTGAGCCCACCTTCTGTCCATCACTCCATCTTCTTTCGCATATAAAAACCGTCAAGGAAATTACTAAGCAACACATGTTAGATCCATTCTTAGTAGGTAAAATAATTAAAAGGCGAAAAAGGTAAGAAAAAGAAAATCACATGGAAAGAAATCAATTATGGCCAACAGGATAGTGGTAAAAAGAACTACAATTTGGGGCAATTCTGAAAGATCGGGTCGTCAAGCATGAGAAGCCAGCTTGTGGCTGAGAACAGCAACTTCAGTTGTTTAAAATAGGCAGCTCCTAGCCCACTTCTCCAAGTATTCCGCCTACTATATTTTGCCTTTTTTATTTAGGCACCTAAAGAAGTTAACACGAAGTCTTTATAAATATCCAAAAGTTTTCCCAACAGAATGAAAGCTGGAGCAACACAAGAGGTCAAAAGCACGCGCAAATTAGCAAGTCAAACCAGATATGAAGGTTAGTATATATATATATATATATATATATATATATATATATATATATAGATAAACCAGGATTAATTGTATGGGACCCTGTGGTGACTATCATAAATATTTCTTTCTGAAGACTCGACCAACACCTACATTTTATATCTGAAAGAATTTCTTCAGAAGCTGACATTTAAGCAAAAACTATCAAAGTTTTGAGTTCCAGCTCCATCTCCTTTGTCTTAGAACAAAAAATAGCTATAGAAGAAACTAAACAAAACATACCACTCTTATTGTCACCACCACCGGCAATGAACCAATTTTCCCCAACTGTGACACCCGCATGCCCAGCCCGAGGACTTGGTATCTCACCCTGTTGTTTAGGTCTTGACCATTCCATCTATAGAATTAGAAATACGATAAGTATCAATTAATTATAGATGTCAAATGAGAAAGATACTAAAAATGAATAATATATCTCACAGTTTGCAAATCAAGAATGTGCAGATCATTGAAGCAAGTAGCATGTGAACCCCCACCGAAGAGAAGAAGGTACCGCTCTGCATGGACTGCAGCAGCATGATCAGATCTTGGAGAAGGAGGCACCCCACTACAAAATAATGAAGATAATGAGACCTTGGAACATGAATATATTTGATTATAATTGAGAACATTAGGTTGAGTGTGATATAACACCTTTAAGAACAAAATTAACTTAATTAACCGACTCTAACCATACACAAGCCAGGGGCACCAGCATTGCGAAACATCTATTAAGAACAAAAATCGGAGTACTTTTTGCATATCTCAGTTAATAACCAATAGCCATTGAAGTGAATCTCAAGTAAAAAGAAATCTAAAATTTTCAAGAACTCAATGTTCATGCCATTATAATGGTTATAGTCTGTTGGTTATTTTAAATCCTGAGCACGTCAGAATTAGTAACCAAGAAATTAAAAGGACACAAAAGATGTTTTCGAGACTTCCAGTGAATAACTTACAGTGCGTCCATTTCATCCCATGTCATGCTTTCTAAGTCCAGAATGTGTAGGTCATTTAAGAGAGATCTCTTTGCATCTTCTCCTCCAAATATGACTAAGCTTGTCCCTACAAGGTTCACCGATTGGCCTCCACGGGAGACCTGTAAAAAAGCACATTAATACACATCACCGATTGCTAGAATATTTGAGTAAACCCAGTTTTAAAGCTAAAGTTTGAGCCAATTGTACAATTTGCCACATTCAAATCTCAAGAAATCCAACAATTCAATCCTAGCAATTGATGTGTAGACTAAGAAGAACTTCATCAAAACCGAAGAACCCAATCAAACGGAAGGCCCTTGTTCTGGTTTGGTTTTTTAGCTTTGGTTTGATTCCATTCTAAAAATTCAAGAATCAAGCGGGTTGGTTAGGTTCTAGGTTGAATCTTTCTATAACAACGAACCAAATCAAAACTTAACCAAAGTGGGACCGATCAAGAACCGACCTATATATGTAAAAAAATACAGAAATATATATATTTACACAATTATAAACCAAAAGTGATAGCCATCTTTGCATTAGTAAACATATCAATTAGTTTCTTAGTACTCCATAATTGGGCCCACGTAAAATTTGAAATATTTTAAAAGTAAATCATCTTTCAGTCTTAAAATTATTAAATAATTACAAAACAAATAATGATACCGAAACCCAGCCAACCAGATAACTGATGGAATGGGTTGAGTTCAGTTGGGACGGTTCTCTTACAGGTTTGGTTCGGCTGTTGTTCAATAATCTCAAACCATTCTAATTGGGCCCTTGTAAAATTTGAAATATTTTAAAAGTAAATCATGTTTCAGTCTTAAAATTATAAAATAATTACAAAATAAACAATGAAACCGAAACCCAGTCAATCAGATAACTGATGGAATGGGTTGAGTTCGGTTGGGATGGTTATCTTACAGGTTTGATTTGGCTGTGGTTCAATAATCTCAAACCATTCTAATTGGGTTCTGGTTCTGATTAGCTGTTTAACTGAACCAACCTGACCAGTGAACACCCTTTGTGTGACAGTCGACAGTCGTGGTCATCATTTTTAATATAACATATTAAACTTCAGTGGGTAGATATTGATAGAATGTACAGATAATTCTTCCAAGTGGATAAAAAAGACACTAACCGTATATGAATCAAATGACAACTGTCCACTCAAATAAAATTATAATAATGAAGTAATAATTTTCTGCACTGAATGGAAACAGTAGTCAACTTTTCTAAAAGAAAACCACAACTTAAACACAAGATTTCTAACTGCGTCAAAAATATCCTTAAATCAAAAGATGTTTTGTTTGTGAGGAAGACAAAAAGTCAAAGAATGTTATCCATGTACACCAAATTTCTAATTCTAACCAAAAGTAACCACTTTCTTTTCTGAATATTTCAAATTTTGGGGAATATGGGTTATACTAATAAATGGAAGAAAATAATTTAGAAGTGAACGAAAATATACCGGTGGCTTTCCATAAGTCTTCAAGGCTGACCAGCAGCAAGTTTGAAGATCAAACACCTTTACTGTCAAAAGAAAAAAATAAACTAAAATAATAAGATACAAAACTTAAAAGAAAATGAGATACATAAATAAACTTTCAAAGAAATATGTATCCTGCCACCTGCAGTTCCCTGCTTCCATTGGTGGGGGAAAAAATAAGAATGATAAAACAACATCTAATGCAGGAAACTTCAGAAAACATAGGTTTATGGCACCAATAATTGATCTCATGGTGATTTCCCCCTAAAAAAATAGATTTAGGGCTTTCTACAATGTACAAGAATCAAGAACGGCAATTAGGATTTCGGAATGGCAGCATTTGGAATTGGCTTCATTTAGGAAGTGTTTGATTCTAAGAATTCTTAGGAAAAGTAGTTGTTGAAAATTCTAAAGTAAAAAAGGAGGAGGAAAACGTGGAGTATTTTTTTAACTTAATAAAGGGGATGATTTTCTAATGTTTAGGGACCTTGGATAATAATAACACGTGGACAGGATTTCTAGTCCTCATTGGATTTTGGTTCCCAGGGTAGAATAGTGATGTTAGAAAGAATTGGGCTTTGTTGAAAGGTTTTTATAGAGACAAAACTGATAGTTGACGATGGTGGAACCCAGGTGTGGAAAATAGGAAGCTATGAATCAACTCCTAAGGTCCAACTTCCAAATCATATTAAGCATCAGAAAACTTCAACACATTATCACAACTTAAGTACTGTTTAAACTTTAATATGAAACTAAATATTTATACGGATACTTGCACTGTGTAGTAATCCTTAAGTCTTCAATCATAAAACTAATCTAAACGCAACAAACACCACATAAGACCATTAAAAACCAAAACCTGATCAAGAATATTGCCATTGACCCACTAAATCTTAGGCTCAAAAGTAGAACTTGAACAATACTTTCACATGATTTTTTAATCTTTCCAAATATGCGAAGAATTTTTAAATACAACTTTCTGTGGTAATTCTTAACTGTGTTGCAAATCAACCCGTGTAAATTAACAGAGCCTTATTGCATCAAACCTTGCATAGATTTAGAAGGATCCTTTGTATGTCCAGCAATTGAAAGAAGCTTATTTCCTCCCCATGGTATCTACAGAAAGAAATATAAAATTATAAAGTCAAATGATATCCAAAAAGATAATAATTTGGGTTCTGAATAACTTATGAAACAAATAATGTGCAGATATAATCACAAATACCTAAAGCCCAAAACATCTAATAAACATTAATACTAAAAGAAGATCATCTCAAACTAACCATGGAATGACCAGCACAAGGAGATACTGTTACTGGAGATGGTGATCCCAGAGCATCAGCCCCAACTTTAACTTCAACCTTGGACCATGTCCAATTTCTCAAATTCAGAGCCTGCGTTGTTCCTCAGGTTAGAGAAATATCTCTATGGTGCCCAGAAATGAAAGTAAAAAACTGAGAATATGATTATCTTTCTTATACAATGATGAGGCAAATAAACATGTATGAGAAAAAGAGAAGGTTGGGGGCCGGGGAAGGGAGGGGAAGGGATTCAGGGATGGGGGGAAATTTTAAGGCTTTAAGAAGAAACTTGATGAGTATTATCAAAATACTGTATACCAAAACTACATTTTCCTGATACCAGGTTAAGCAGTGGAGGCTGCTATAGTTCGGAATAAATTTTCTATATTTATTTTGATATAAAAGAGCAACGAGACAATGTCAAAAAATTTCCATATGATATTGTATAAATGACGATCTTTGGGAAATGTATGTGTCATGCACATGGTAACAACATACCTGAAGATCATTAAGGTAACGTCCATTGTGGTTCCCGCCATAAATATACATTTTATCATCAATAACTGCTGCTCCATGCTGCAAGTATGAGTAGACTTTGCTCAAAAAACAAAGGAATCATAACAAATATTATCTCATTTTTTGAAAACAGAGACAAACAAAGACCTCATATCGGGCTTTTGGGCGTGAACCAGATACCGGAGGTTCAACCCATTGATCATATAAACCAACCGAACCAAGGCCTTCCATTACAACATCTTTATCCTGAGTATCAAACAAATGCCCATTTTCTGTAGGAATAGTCTTCGTCTCAGGCAAAGCGCTTCTATTTTCGATGACAGTCTCAACTTTGGGATTATGCTGCAAAGAAAACAGAAACGAAAAAGGTTTGCAACTTTGCATAAGTAAAAAACTGCAGGTTCCGGGTGGAATAATATAGAACAGAAATGGCATCACAGCATAAATTAATTTTTAAATTTTTAAGGACCTCTTCATTAACTTGAAATATATGATTTTTGCTTACTTTTTATTTGATACTTTCCAATTTCAAACGTATCTGCATTGATATGTGTCCAATAATATTGCTTCCAGATACTCTCGGATACCGTGTCTAACATCTTTAGACATGAGCATAATGTGAAATAAATTTTTTTTATTTAGAAGAGTTATACTATACTTATTGGACACACAATAAAGCGTGTTGAACTAATTTTTTGATGTTAAGAATGGCTTTCTTTTAATATGAACTACAACTGTTAAAGCAACAAAAAGAATTTCATTTCAAACTGAAGTAAGATAGGAATATGTCTTCATTACTAAAAATTTGAGGGGGAACGAGAAGAAATTCAAAAGAAATATGTGCACATACATATTTAAAATATATAGACAACTAAACCAGAGTTACCAGATACTCTCATAGACCTAGCAAACCGCGTATTGGTGCTTGTGTATCCAAACAGGGTATTCTTACGTACCAATACTCTAAATTTAGCGTACCGAAAAATTTCTTTGTTGTTTAACTATAATTACACAAATATCACGTATTCGTATCGCGTACCGAAACATACCACATTTTTAGGTAACACTAAACTAAACATTATTTTCAGCGAATCCTTGAGAATCCGTGTACGATTTTCGATCATCAAAGTAGTCATATCATATGATGTCCGTATATTGTATCCCTCTCCATGCTTCATAACTGGAAAATGACTTATTGAGTTCAAATTGGAAATAATTTTACACAAAATAAACGTAGATTTTCCTTTGCCCGAATTTTCAATGTCTTATCGAACAACTGAAAAGTAGCGAACATTTTCCAGAAAAATCATCTTGAAACAAATGACCTTAAAATAGTTATGACTATCAAAAAGTTTGACATCACCCTTGGGAAGTATTTTGACCATCGTGAGTTTGAGAACAATGGCTAAAAGTGTTGTTAGACAGTGTTACATGTGTAAGAAAGCAGACGAGAGTGAGCCCTCTGTTGCTTCTGGATTGTAGCCTTTGATGTTTTCTATTGTTAGGGTTTCTAAGCTTGCTGTCACGGGAGGGTTTCTCTAGATTACTTGCTCAATTTTTTTGGCTGCTCAGTTACTTGAATTCAAAAAGAGTTTACGATAAAACATGTAAGCCTTAGTAATTTCAGAGGAGAGAATTCAGAAACAATGGCCAAAGATCGTTAGTGTACAATCTGACTATCGAAGTCGGTGACACTCGTTTTGCTTTTCAGATGTGTTAACGAGAAGAGTACACTAGATCACAATAAAGAATCCTAATACAGCAATCCATTCATAACTTCAAGATGACTAAGTCAAGAACATATAGCGACTCACATTCATTTCGACATCCTGAACAGGCTCAAGAACAAAGTTGGATGCTCTTGAATACCATCCTGGATCTTCTTCCTATTAAAAAAATGTTGAGATAATTACAACAGTACAACACTACATGATAATTATTGTCAACTTTGCACAAACCTCCAATATCTTTACAAAGAGACGCATTGCTTCAGTGGAAGCCATGTTTCCAAGTCCATTCCAGCTGCAGGAAAGGGGAATAGTTTTTAGAATATCTAATTGAGCAAAGTAGCAACTTATGGAGACAAGGTACAAATATTTAGAGCTTTGTATATGCAACCCAACCATAAAGAAAATAAACAACAAAATTGATCTCCCCAAATTCTCAAAGGTGACGGACATATTACTAAATTGCATGACCAAAATTTTTGAAACTCCCCTATTTGGTGAGGCTGTTAACAGTCTTCTAAAAATCATTAGGCGGACCTAAGGTGGAGGAGGTGGCACCTAGCACCTAGGCGTTTTCTTAGGCGGACTATGCACTTTCTTAGGTGCTCTCATTTATTTATTTTTCTATTGTATATACTTGTTATACTATAAAAAACATATAGTAGATTTAACTTTTGAAAATTTTATATGAAACATTACAAAAAATAAAATTCTTTTAAGACTTAATAAATTTATTTAAGTTATAGTGGAGCTTCAAAGTAGAGGACTGCCTAGCGCCTAGACGGAGATTAATCGAATCTAGGCAGGGATCTTTAGAACACTGACTGTTAAATGAGCCCATTAAATGCTATAGAATTTAAAATAAAGAATGTTCAATATTAATTGAAACGACTATTTAGTGTTGAATCCTGATTTGTTTGCCTCAACCCCATCTTTGATATTCTTTCAGTCCCATTGCTTATATTCCAACAACAATATTAAACTTTGCAATGTTCTACAAATGTTAGGTGTTAGGCAAACCTAGGCAACAGAGGGAGCTTCAAGGGCTTTGGCTTTCTTAATAGTGCCTAGGTGTTTTTTTAGGTGGCCTTAGGCATTTTCCTAGGTAGGCCCTAGGTAGTAGAGTTTTACTATTTCTTTTATATTTTAGGACCAAATTTGAATTTTGATACAAATTTGAGGTAATTATTAGTAATTTTAACAAATTTAAAGGATAACATTTAATGTTATCTAATCTCACCTATTACAAGAAAACAAATCGCAACAACATACATTCCAACCTGCAATAATGGTGGTAGATAGATGATGACAGTGATGACATTTGATGATCGCCGCCTAGGCGGGGAGCCTAGCAGCTACTCACCAAGGTTGGGCAGCGCCTAGACTTTGTTTTAAAATATTGGAACTTTGTACCAGTACTTTGCAAAATAAACAAAAAACATAATAGAAGAGAGGATTGTAGACCGCCATCCCTCAAGAAATATGTTGACAAACTCACAAAGAGCCCATTTGGGATAAGCTTATTTTATCATCATAGCTTTTTTGACCAAAAACAAAATAAGAAGGTCGTTTGGGATAACTTATTGAATCAATTTATAGTTCAGAAAGAAATAAGTTCACAAGGTAGGTAAGGCCAACTTCTAGCTTATTGTATGTAATATAACCTTACTGCCTACCCTAAACCAACTCTTTTCAATATTCTAGACATAGTTTCATATCTTCCCAGTTCCTTCTCATGTCCCTAGTACATAAATACTGGCTCCAAAAACCTACTAAAACCCCAATTATGGCCTTGATCTGCTTCCTTACTCATCTTCTTCATCCTCTAAAAAACTGGTGATTTAAATTTACAAGGCTTTTCTCCAACAATGCCAAGTCATAGCACAATTTCCAATACTTTAAACCATATGGAAAATTAATCTACGAATTTCCTCATACGTAAAATATAAAAATTGATGCCCAAGTTGCGCCCAAAGAAGCCTGGAATTCAGGATGAAAGACGTTATTGTATATATGTAATTTTTTTCTCACTTTTTCCTTTACTTTTTTTTTACCTGGATGATATTTTTCTTTTCCGAAGGACTTTTTTCTCGCTTGACTTGCACCTTTTTTAACTCAAAGAGGGACCAAACTGAAAATAAGTAACAAAATAGGGATAACGGTGCAAATTCTAAACGTGTAGGGGCTGAACTGTCAAATTAGATTAGTCAGCATCTAAATTGAAAGCTTTGAAAGTTTTTAGGGTGAAATTTAGAATTTTAGATCTTTCACGGGCACCACTTTTGTTTCTAAAAGGCATGTTACCTAGTAGTAGAGACATATTTTTTTACTGTGCAATGTCATATATTCGAGCCTACTTGATACAATCATGATCAGGCTCGCATCAAGCATTAATAGTTCAACTCAAGTTCCAGAGGTTCATCGAACGATTCTAAGTAATTGGGCTGAAATTTGTTCGAGGACGTTTGAAATGGAGTTCAAGACAAGATTGTATGATTTGGGATTTTCAGATACAATATATTTAGCAAGACCAAATTAATGCAAACCAAGTCATCAAACTCGTGTTCGTTCATGTCATCTAATCCTCGATAAAGTTATGTTTCAATTCGTGGAGGGATTAGTGTTCACGCGATAATATGGATGTCCAAAAAGGAAAAGGAGACTACAAGCCAACATGCGACAACACAATATTGAAATACACGAAACGAAGGAAATGGATTCAAGCTTCATGGCATCCAAGTTCATTATTGAGTTGCAAGCAGAGAAAGGGCAAAATAGACATTTCCATACTGGAACATAAAGGCGGGACATTTTCAGGCCAGCGCTGGCGCTAGCATCAGTGCTTCAAGCGGCGCTGCAACGCCGTGAACTCGGTTCAAGGGTGCGTTTTTTATGCGATTTTATCATATTTTCTACTATGTTTTGGGGGATTTTAATATATTTTCCAATTCTAATATAATTAGGATGTTTGTTAGATAGATTTGATTTCCACATTGATTTATTAGTTAGGATTTTCATTCCAAATCAAATTGGAATTCTTTATAAGATTAGGGTTTATTGTTATTAGTATAAATATGATACATGACATATGTAATAGTTAGAACATTCAGATTTATTCAGTACAATTGTGAGATTATTATCTTCTTTTGGTTCTTTGAAAAAATCTTAAGCTAATCCTTAGTTTTCTTTGAGATTCAATTTCGACTTACCATTCAACAATACATAGTTGGGTGTGGCGTCTTCAACCGCATCAATCGTCGATTGTACCGAGATTCTTACTTCTTATAAGTACGGGGTTTAGGTGTCATTGGTGTTCATTCAACGCAGGCTTCTTTGCGCAAACGATTGTACCAAGGTTCTAGTCTCAATAAAGGCGAAGGGTTGAGGTGTTGTGAGTGTTCCACCTTACGATTTTGCTAAAAACGATCCGCGACAACCACCTCACGCAAGCGTGTCGTGGAGCCTATTATTTAGTATCAAAGCTAAGTTCTCTAACGGGTTACTTATCCTTTAATTTTCTTGTTAAGTAGCAAAAAAAAAGTATAGAAAATTTCCAATTTGTATTGTGCTAACAAAACTTGTAGCACATCATTCACTCATCAAGTTCGATCAATCGAGAGTTCAATCAAATCCATCATCATCAATTCCGTTTGAAGCTAGCCATAAAATCCCGCTAGCCTAACAAGCTTTCCCAGAAATTTAAAAGGTTTACAAGAAGAGTACAAGGCGATCAACCCGTAATTCTTGTCGGCAATCCAAGATTCACACATTCTACATTTTTGTTCTTGATAAGTTATTTTTGAATTGATTATTAAACTATGATATTGTTTGGTGAGTTCAAAAAGACCCTATAAAAGAGAATATTAGAGTGGTATAAGGCAAAAGTTGTGAGCTTATTAGGGGGTAAAAGCCACTTGAGTGATACACGAGTGAAAAAATTATTTGAGCGAAACACGTAAGGGAGTGTGTGAGGAATTTTTTTATCTAGTAACCTTTATCTTGCAGCAAACATATATGGCTACGATTTTTGAGGGTACTCTTGAAATTCAAAGGAATTCTTTCCAAGGCAAGAATGATCCTGAGATATATTTGAGATGGGAGAAAAGGAGCGAGAGTTTGACTATCATGGCTATTCCGAGCGTAGGAAGGTCAAATTGGCGATTTAAGAGTTCTCTGATTTTGCAATTACATGGTGGGATCAATTTGTGCTTATCAAGAGAAGATATGGAGAGCATCCGACTGAGACATAGGAAAAGTATAGTTGTTAAGGCGTCTCCTAGGCGTCAAGTCGTCCAGTCGGCCAGCGAATAGCAAGGCGAGCTTCCTACTTGGTCAATGCTGCAAGGCGAGAGCTTATCAAAAAAAGTCGTTGCCGTGGACAACGTGGCGACGACTTGGACGACTATCCGTCTCGTCGAGTGACTTGGTATCATGGGTCGACCCAAATCTGAACTGGGTAAAAAAAAACGACGTCTTGCTATGATATAACGAAGCCCTTATGGAGTCGATTCACAGAGAATAAGTAGAACTCAGATCCATCAAAGTCGAGACTGTCGAACCGAGAGAGAGAGAAGACGAAGTCGACGGCGAGAGGGAGGGACGAAGTCGACGACGACATCGGCGAGGGACGACGACGGCGAGGGCGAGATCGGCTGGTAGCAAACAACAGGTTGTCATCTTCGTTTTTTTTCTTCCCCTTTTTTGTTTACTGCTCGGCTGCTTTGGTCAGTTTCTTGCTTTCTTCCCCTTTATGTATACTGAAGTTGAAGTGTGTTGGTCGGCTCGGCTGTATGACTGTTGGCTTCTTTTCTTTTTCTTTAGCCTTAATGCCTTACTAAATATTGCCTTTGTTTCTTTCTTTCTTTTTGCTGGGTTTATATATATATATATATATATATATATATATATATATTACATTAATATTGTTTGGATGCTGCCTACTTGCGTGGTTAGAATATATATATGTATAAATTTATATATATTTATATACTAAATTACTAATACATGCTTATGAATATTTTTATTTAATTGTATTATGTAGTTTTACTCTAAATTTATATATACTTGCTTATAAATTACTAATACATGCTTATGGATATAATATTGCTTAGTGGTATGTATTTACATAATTATGCCTTTAATATTATTACATAGTGTTATGTTTTGAGTTTTAATGTATATAAAATTTTATTGCCAATATACTTATTAAGTAAAATAAATAATATATAAATTGCACATTGTAAACGACTTGCTGCCATACGGACGCCATGGCGATCGCCTTGTCGCCTAGGCAGTCGGCTACCGCCATGACTCGTCGTGGCGCCGTGACAACTATGGGGAGGAGATGAAAACCGCGATGAGGGAGCGGTTTGTTCCAATAAAGTTTAATAGAAGGGAGGAATTTGCATCTTCAAGACATGTAGAACATCCTCCAATGCAATCAATTTTGGATGATGATAAGAAGATTCATAGGCATGAAGAGTCGCACTGCAGACAACCACGAGAAACTCCTAAGGTGTATAGAGAACAAATATTTTCTAAAGAGGTAAAAGAGGACATCATGGCTTTGGTTCGTAAGGCGTTGGAGGCATGTTTGATGCAACCACAAAACACTCCTAAGGCGCATAGGGGTCAAGATCAACAGAGGGACGTAGAAGTTGAAGAAGTTCATGAAGTCCACGAAGAGGCGTTGGTGACACCCGAGCAAGTCCATGACGAGCCGTTGGTAGCATCCGAGCACGTCCAAGAGGAAGATCAATTGTTCTTACAAAAAGATTGTGATAAAAAGCAAGAAAGTGAACAACCGGATGAGAGTGATCAAAAGATTGCGAGTGAAACAGAAGAATTAGAGAAAAGTGAGGATGAAAAGAAAAGAGAGATTGAAAAGAGTGAGAATGAAAATACTAAGAGAGATTGAAAAGAATGAGTGAAAACAAATGAGAGAGATGAAACAGTTGAGAGAGAAATTGAGAAAAAAAAAGAGAAAATTAAGTGACTATGAAAAAGAGAGTGAGTTTGAAAGAGTATTGTATTTTAAACAGTCGATGATTGTACATTCGTAAAAAGAGGCGCTTTTGAATAATAACCAGATTAACTTTGTTTTGTCTAGTTCTGTTGTTTCTCTACTTTAGATTGATACCATACCCAGCGCTATCATTCCATACCGATCAGCTTATAGCATTCCCGAGAAAACGAAGGAGTTCCAAAGGCATGTTGAAGAGTTGATGGAGAAGGGTATCGTGAAGGAGAGTATAAGTTCGAGTGTTGTTCATGAGATCATAGTACTTAAGGAGGATAAGATGTCGAGTTTGTGCATTGACTTACAATTGGTAAGCAAGTGTCGATAATCTTTTCTTTGCTTAGATAATATTCTAGATGAATTAAATAGTACTTGTGTTTTTTCTAAATTTTATGATGATGACCATGTGATGACAATGCCCAACCAAATTAGCATGAGAATGTGATGGATGGAAAGTTGCATTAACATGTGATTTGTATAATTGGTTAGTTCTTTCGGTTAGATTAACTAATGCATCTAGTGTTTTTATGAGTTTATTAAAACATGTTTTGCATGCTTCCATTGATAAATTTGTTTTTAGCTATGTTGAGAGTAGAATCATTTTTATCGTAAACTATGGAGGATATTGGATATATGTTGAGTTAGTTTTTGATCATATTGTTTATTCTCGTTTTCGATGTTCTTATTGTTATAAAGTTCATTCAAGGTTTTCTTGTCAGTATTCTTGAGTTCATACTATTCAATCTTTACATGACTTGTCGTTAGTTAACATTGGCTGTGATCATATCTTTCCATTCGGGCAATCACCATTGCATGATTTTAAGAATGTTGTTGTGAATGGAAATGAGTCTAAAATTGGTATTAAACGTGTTTATCATCAAATTGGAGTGAGATATGGTTTTTGTGTCTAGTTAAATCATTCAAATTATCTAAGGCATTAAGTGTTTTTATATTGAGCCATATTTTGCATTCGTTCATGGAAAAATTTGTTCATGGAAAAATTTGTTAGTATCTGTTTTGATGATATTCTAAGGTTTATCAACACTGGGGAAAATTCTTTAACATCTGTTAAGTTTGTTTGTGCTCATCATAGTGTTAATTATTGGGAAAATTCTTTAACACTTATTGAGTTTGTTTGTGCTCATCATAGTGTTAATTATGTCATTGAGTTTTTATCTTGTGAAGATGTATGTGACCTTTTAATTCCATTAACGCCATTACTTGACTTTGAATATGTTAATGTTAATGGAAAGGGGTAGGTTAATGTTGTTGTGTAGGTTTGGGATGGTATCATACTCATCGAGGAGAAAAGATTGGATCACTGTGCAAATCAATTCGAACGATGCATTGAGAGTCTAAAGGGAAGTATTTTTATTTTTATTCTAGCAGACTGCATGTGAATTTGAGATTGTTCTTAGTGATTACACAAAAGATACATGTTACTTGTTTTGTTTTGTGTTTAATCCAGGAATTCATTCGCATATGCGGCGTGACAAGTTTCAAAAATTGACATTTGACCCAGATGTAATGAAGTGGGTGTATTTACGAATGGACGAGATCAACAGATTGACTTTTGATCCAGGAATTCGTAAATGGGTGAAAATGCAACATGAGGAGTTCTACATGCTAATATTTGATCCAAGAGGAGATAAACTTTTTAGATTCTTACTTGCATTTATTTTATTGCATACACGTTTATGGTTTTAGGTAGGAGTTTTGATTGCATTTTTTGTTTTAGTTGCTAACTTAGTTTGTTTTGATGTAGGATCAGATTTGTGGACAAATCCTTTTCAAGAGGAGGGTAATGATACAATCATGATTATGCTTGCATCAAGCATTAATAGGTCAACTCAAGTTCCAGGGTCATCGAACGATTCTAAGTAATTGGGCTGAAATTTATTTGAGGACGTTTGAAATGCAGTTCAAGACGAGATTGTATGATTTCGAATTTCTAGATACAATATATTTAGTAAGACCAAATCAATGCAAGCCAAGTCATCAAACCCATGTTCGTTCATGCCATCTAATCCTCGATAAAGTTATGTTTCAATTCGTGAAGGGATTAGCGTTCACGCGACAATATGGATGTCTTAATATGCATACCTTGTAATTCAATGTCAACTGCCAAACCACCCAAGTTGTATCGAACATCTCAGTGTGGAGTCAGACCCCAAATTGATCATAAGCAATATAAAAAAGAACTACTATAACCCAGTAACACTTACTGACTTAAAGGAAAATTATCCCTCACCAAGTTACATTGGTACATCTGTGTTCATGTATACAAGGAATATAGAGCCCAAATCTGAATCATCCAAGATCTAATTTCTTTTGTACTCTTTTCAACTTTTTGCTTGCCACATACTAGGTTTGTTGAGATAGAGCGTACAAGTTGGAATATGCCTCAGACTTAAAGAGTTGAAAGGGGATAGAATTGTTTGGGTAATTTTGTACAAAATCAATAAAATCTGCTGGATAAGCATAAGTAGAGATGGATTGATCTCCTCATTAATCCAACATGAAATTAATATGTGGCTTCGAGTTAACTGAACTACACTTTCGACCATAAAATAATTAAATTAATATATAAATACACACACTTAAATGTATCATAGAGCTGAATGATGCAAACCTTGCCCATTTGCTTTGCTCCACAGGGCTCCAACCTCTAGGTTTTGGAATTTTACAAGGTCCTACAGTTGCCTGCAACAAATAAGAGCCCAGATAAGTACAATTATCACTCAAAATGAGGCAACATAGACCAAATTAATCAAAATCCTCATATTTAATCCCTCAACAAGGAGCAAATCCTAAATGCAATATTCAAAATACAAACATTAACAGCTCCTACAACTTGAACAACCTAATAAATAACATTCATCATAACAAGTATCAAAGGAATAACATCAACATTTCCACACTACCAATCAAAATCCCCAAAATCCAGATCTACCAAAATTAAATCAAAAGATAGCTTATGCACACACAATTCACACAAATTCAACCAAATTAGCCACTGGATCAGATTAAATAACAACTTCCCAAATTGAACAACTATACATAATGTAGAAAAGGAACGAACCTGCTGGTACAAGGCGTAGAGCAATAAAGCAACGTCGTTGGGGAATTTGGAGCTGGCACCTTTGCCAGAAGAGATTGGAGATCCATCGAATCCTGCATATGAGGATGCAGCGTAGAATCGCTCGGGGTATGCGAGGCCAGAGCTTGCCCCCGCCATGGCCAATTATGTGTCTAGTTAACGTGTGATTCGCAGATCAGATCGAGGGGAATTGCAAAAAGAAGAAATACGAAGATTAATGAGCGTTATGTAAATGGACAAATTCCTAAATGGGAGATTTGAATAGAAAATGCTTATATATTTGGTCAAATTGTTAATAACTTTAGCAACTTTGTACTATGTCACAATTTTCACTTTCAAATGTTTGAAAACACAAGAAACATGTTTTTTTTAATGTAAGAAACATGTTTTTGTGATTTGTCACATTTTCTATTTCAAACGGGGTTAAATGTTTTTTTGGTCACTATACTACAAGTTAACTTATAAATGTATAGTTGAATTTTTTTTTCTTACAGTTAATTAATTGTACTCAACTTTTCTAACACAAATTTAAAAAAATTATTAAATGCTTTGACTTTAAACGGAAAAAGACATCTAAGCTGTTGAGTTGTAAAAAAAAAAGTTGATGTGACAATGATTATGCGACGTAACAGTGATTACGTGAATCTAGAGAAATTTTTTTATGAAGAAAATGAAAAAAAAATATTTTAAAATATAATATAAATTTAAAAAGTTAGCCAAAAAAAAGAAAATAAATAAATAATGTATTTAATCAAATCTATACAGTCCATTTCTCTTTCTTTCTTTTCTCAGACAGTCCATTTCTATCACCAAGCCAATAATCTATACACACAATACTTATACCTACATATAATCAAATCTCTTGGTTAGGGTTTTGTAACGAATTTGCAATATTTGAAAGCCCAATTGAAAAGTTAGGGCTTTTATTAATTTTTCCTTCCGATTTTGAGGATGAAGGTTCACCCAGCTCCGAAGAAGAGGAACATCACATTCCGATACGACATCGCATCGAGTCTGACCCTAAACACGCGAAAGAAGCTCTGTAGACTCCCTCACATCTTCGCCAAAGCTCTCGAGCTTCCTTTCCACTCAGACGCAACCTCCAACTCTCTTCGGTTCGATGTCACTACCGATGAAGATATTGGCGACGATGTCAGGGCCCACACGGTTGAGATCTATCCAGGTGTTACAAAGATTGTTGTTAGAGGAACCAATGTTCTTGATTTGTCAATGGATAAGCTGGAGCTGGATGTGTGGCGGTTTTGCCTTCCGGTCGCCACTCGGCTGGAGATCGCCAGCGTCGTCTATACCGACAAGGAGCTGGTGGTGACGGTCCCTTAAGGCGATAATGCGGATGAGGGGGACAGTGATGATCAAGAACAGGTTTGGGGTGAGGGGAATGGGCGACTTGTTCTTGTACAGTAATAATTGCATCTCTCTGCTTCAATTTATGTTTTCATTTAGTTAAATTGTTGTCTGAGGTTGATTAATTGTTGTCCTCGAGGAATATGCTTTGATGATGGTCAAGTGAAATGAAATTATGCTTCAATTAGATGGTATACTAGATATAAACTCTCGTGTTATGGTAGAATTATTTAAATTTTTAATAATAAATGTGTGCGTACAATTAATAAATTAAAATATAATAAAAAAATAATATATTATTGTGCGATGATCAAATTTTACATAGAAAAACAAATGAATATACATATTTCAAATCCTGGTGCTAGTAGGTAGCAGTATTTTATAATCAATTAATAAAAGGGAAAGTATATATTTTTGTTCTGTGAAGTAAACAATCATGCTTACTACAAAAGTTTTATTGTAAAATGTGTGAGGGAAGCTTGAATCAAGCTAAATAAACATTGACAAAATCATATTGCTATGTTCTGCAACAAGTGCGAAGTAGGACATTGATTCCAAAAATTCTGTAAGGAAAATTAACACTTCCAAAGCCTTAATATCCTTAATCTTATCAAACCCTTAAATCTGATCAAACATACTTATTTATGTGACTTAAAATGAAGATACTAAATAATCAATTTAAGAAATAAACTCATTTCCTTACTGTTGATATAAGAAACGTGAATAACTCTAATCTAAACACAAACTTTCCAATCGAAAATTCACCAAAATTTTCAATTAAACACGATTGACAACACAAATATCAGATCAATCAAATCAATTGCAAACATTATTCCGCATATCTGCAACTAAATGCAAATGCAATAATCTCAAATTTTAGCACATAATATCTAAAAATTTAGAAAATAGGCAAACCAATTAAATAATTCCACCTACTTCTGGGTTATGTTTCACACTTCTGCATATAGCTGTAACCTGTAAATAATAATGTGTGTATTTAATAGAAGAAAGACAGAGAGACAAAACGAAAAAGAAGAGAAAAATTGACCATGAAGAAGAAGAAGTCATGGTTGCTATTCACTTATGAGAATAAATAATTAGTTTAATTAATATACGTATATATATGTATGTATATGCATGAGGATTAGGTCAGGTGATCATTAACATTATTTTAAACTCTAATTCAGTTAGAAAGTTTTATCCATATAAATTTTTTTTCATTGGTTGTTGAAGAGATTAAATTCTACTTGGTTTGTTATTATTTATCCATAATTTAAAAAAGGATAAGATATAATTAAGATAATTAGTTTGTTATTATTTTTTCATAATTTTAAAAAGGATAGGATATAATTAAGATAATTGGGACATAATTAAAATTATTTAAGATGGACAGGTGTTGAATTTGTAGAAGGACATATGTCAATATATGGTGTCATGTACTGTGATTTAGTATATATAATAGATAATAGATTGGAAGAATTTTTGGAAGCTAATAGATTGAAGTTTTAAAATGAATATGGAAATAATTTTTAATTGCATAGAACTATGAAAGTAATTAATTAATCATAGAATAAATTTATTAGACACATGAAAAGTAGGTAAAATAAATAAAAGTCTAATATTAAAGCAAATTTACTTTTCAAATAATTAAAACTAATTTTTCATAAAAAGCATGTTGGCCCTATCGTGTTTAAATTGATCCAATCTGGTTGTTGCCTAAGAGAGTTATCTAATTAATGGATCCTAAAATAATGTGGTTGTTGATAATATCCATAAAATAAGGTGATCAGTATATAATATCCTAAGTAATTGTCAAGGATATTTTTATCAAAGGCAATAAGAAGCATTAATTAGGATGAACATGTGTTAAATTTATAGATGGACATGTGTCAATATATTGTGCCATGTACTGTGATTTAGTATATATAATAGATTTGCATTCTTAAATACATATTTTTATTTATTTTCTTTTTTTTTTGGCTAACTTTTTAAATTTATATTATACTTTAAAATATATATTTTTTATTTTCTTCATAAACATTTTCCTACCAGATTCACATAATCACTGTCACGTCGCATAATCACTGCCACATTAGTTTTTTTTTACAACTCAGCAGCTTAGCTATCTTTTTCCGTTTAAAGTCAAAGCATTTAACGATTTTTTTAACTTTGTGTTAGAAAAGTCGAGTACAGTTAGTTGACTGTAAAAAAAAATTCAGTTATCCAATTTGTAAGCTGGCCTATAGTGTGACGCCCCCAAAAAGGTCTACACAACCCATCCTGAGTCGCCAAATACATGGTACATAATTTAAATACAAACTTCATTTATACAACTATTGAACTGTCGTGTAAAATACGACAAAACATAAACTATGAGTTTTAATACAAATATTGTCTTGTAGACAATATCCAAACTCAAAATAAATCCTCATTCTAATTATTATCACACTATTTTATAGAATAGTGAGGACTACTATAGCCACCATCTTGGACCTTCACTCCATTGCCCGACTAGTCCCAACTATATTCTCATTTTCTGAAGAGAACAATGAAAGAAAAGGGTAGGCTTAACTAGTCC
Source organism: Panax notoginseng (assembly GCA_016801055.1). NCBI lineage: Eukaryota > Viridiplantae > Streptophyta > Magnoliopsida > Apiales > Araliaceae > Panax > Panax notoginseng. The sequence goes on from CM029019.1 coordinate 28,997,564, forward strand.
AGTAAAAATATTATGATTAAGATAATGTAGAATAAATTATCCTTAGTCCTCAACAGTGTAAAAACTGATAGAATACAATAGACAACAAGTTTAGATTAACAACTACAACGGAACAAGTAATCCATTAGAAGAGTCAAGTAGAGCATGATGTCTACTATCTTCTATGATTTAAAAGTTCATCATCAATATTTTATCTCTGTAACATAACTCAATAAATATTTCACATCATCGAATTATCCATCCACTACGGACCAAAGATATTCATTAGTATCACCAGTGGTCATGATCATGCCAAACAACTGTCCATCTATGCACTACGGGCCAAAGAAGACTTTTATCACATCATTTGTATGTAACATTACATGTCATGATTATACCAATACACAATTTCTGGTCATAATCATACCAATCAACAGTTCATCTATGCATTACGGGCTAAAGATGACTTTCACCACAATATAAGCATGATGATGATGACAATGATATAAAGAATCAATCAAGTGAGATCAATGATAAATATTAAAGATTTTTAATTAAATTTATCTAGAGTTTAAGAATGTCCAAATTGTCTATCAAAAATAATTTGGAAAGAAAAAAAACTAATTTTGTCGTAAATAGTACCTGAGTGAATAGTATCCCATGAATAGTACCCTGGCATGAAAATATTAAAATTTAATAAGAATGTTCAGAAAAATATTTCAGTGAAACGATATTAGATGAAGCGCAAAATTCAAGCATATTCTACTAATTTCAAGAAGTATAGAAGCAATACTTATAAAAATAACTGTAGATTTAGGAATATGAAACAAAATAATATTACTTACATATTATAGAGTATGGAAGAAAATAATATTTTTTACGAATATTGAACGAAAATAATATCCCTTACGAATACTGAACGAAAATAATATTCCTTACGAATACGAAAGATAATATCTCTTACGAATATGAAATAAATAATACCCCTTACCTTAGTAGGAGACTAAATCTGATTGGTATAACGAAGATATTCTTGAGAAAAACTTGCACTATTTGTAACACTCAAAGTATTCTTATACTAGAAAGAAATACGCACAATATTATAGAAGAAGAATTCTCTGATTCTGGTGTGATTTTCATTTCTTAACTAAGCATCCTATTTATAGGAGAATGACAGGGCACTGTTTAAAATTTTCACGGGTGAACAGAACGAATTCACGGATGAAAAATTCATCTGATTTTCTGATTTTTACTATTCATCACTGTGCAATAAAATATTCTAATAAAATAAAAACTTAATATAAAATATAATATATTCTATTTATAATCTAATAAAATGAATAACTTTATATATAATATAAAAAGTATTCTATTTTATTACTATTATAATAATAATAATAAAATAAAACTTAGATAACTTTCTACTGGCGATTTTGAAAAATAAGAAAGTAGGGGTTCACGTAATAAGTCAAACTTATAACAAATACTTCATAACAAACCCCTCTATTTATATTAAAAATTGAATAAATATTTACCACAAATCACTTATCTTCAATAAACACATTTTTAATCTTTCAACCATTATTCATTATTAATATTATAACTCATAATATTGACAATCAGATCATTCACAGGAAAGAGGGGGCTTTCTGATAAGGACTTCTTCTTATTGGCACGCAATTAAATAACCTAACCCCTTTCCTCGACAGAACTTTCTAGACATTGTCAATAATACAAATAATAATATGAATAACTGTGTCGTCTCAATTATTGATTTAATAATATAAAATATTGTGCAGATGATATTGTGACAATAATTGAATCAATAATATAAGATGTTATGCAACAACTACTGTGACAATTATTAAATAAACTGAATGACTTCTTACGTAAGAATCATTAATCAGAGATACTGTACAATACCGTGTACTACTGTGCAACCACGCATATTACTGTACTTTTATCACCGGGTATTTCAACAATTAATGATAAAAGTTTTACCGTTATTTTTATAAAAAAGTTATTTATGTCGTTTTCTATATCCGACAGTAATTCCGTTTTGGGGGTCCACCAATGATTGTGTCATCGTACAAATATTCTCCGATGAAAAGAATATTTTCCGACCAAACGAATATTTTATGACAACTTGTTTACTTGTAAAATTTGCACATATCACCTATAACTATAGCATTATATTAAATCTACACCTTATTATTCAAAATAACATTTAGAAAAAATTAAATCTTTATTCATAAAAAAGTTGGGGTCTTACAACCTCCCATTCTTCTGAAATTTCGTCCTCGAAATTGGTGTACGTACTTGGTATGTCGAAGAGGTGAGGATACCTTGTTTTTATTTTAGTTTCTAACTCCCAGGTTATTTCCTCAATATCGTGGTTTCTCAATAAAATTTTGACTTGCGGTATAACCTTTGGGCGTAGAATATGTTCCTTCTTATCCAAGATTTTAACAGGTACATCTTCATACGTTAAATCTTCTGCTATCTCGCCTGGTTTTAATTCAATAATGTGGTTTGGGTCTTTCACATATTTACATAACATAGATATGTGAAAAACTTTATGAACACGAGACATACTTGGCGGTAAGGCGAGTCTATAGATCACAGTTCCTACTCGGTCAAGGATTTCAAATGGACCATTGAATCGAGGATTGAGCTTTCCTCTCTTTCCAAATCTTGTAACTTCTTTCCATGGAGCAACACGTAACAATACATGATCTCCAACATTGAATTCTACGTCCCTTCGATGAATATCAACATAACTCTTTTATCTATCTTGTGAGGTTTGTATACGTTACCGGATCATTTGAATCTTTTCCGTAGTCATATGTACCAATTTTGGTCCCAACAGCGTTGCTTCACCCACCTCGTCCCAGCATACTGGAGAACGATACTTTCGTCCATATAACGTCTCGAATGGAGCCATGCATATACTTGCTTGATAACTATTATTGTAGGACAATTCCACTAATGGTAAGTACTTGTCCCAACTTTCTTTGAATTCTAGTACGCAGAGTCTTAATAGATCTTCAAGAGTTTGAATAGTCCTCTCCGACTACCCGTTCGTCTAAGGATGATATGCAGAAATGAATCGTAAATTTGTGCCCATAGCTTTTTACAAACTGACCCAAAATCGTGAAGTGAATCTAGGGTCTCCATCAAAAACTATGGATACTGGCATACCATGCAGTCTTACAATTTCATTTATATATATACGAGCAAGACATTCAAGTGAATACATTTCTCGTATAGGTAAGAAATGAGCAGACTTGGTTAATCTATCGACAATGACCCAAATTGCATCTATGCCTTGAGAAATCTTGGGAAGACCAGTAACGAAATTCATGTTAATGTGCTCCCACTTCTATTCTGGAATTTCATGTGGTTGCAATGGACTTTTTGGCACTTGATGCTCCTTAACACGTTGACAAGTTAAACACCTTGAGATAAATTACGCGATTTCTCTCTTTATATTACTCCACCAAAATGTATGTCGAAGATCACGATACATTTTGGTACTCCGAGGATGGATTATAAACGGTGTGTTGTGTGCCTCCATCATGATTTTATACTTTAAATTAGAGTTATTAGGAAAACAAAGTCTTGAGTTGACTCGAAGTATTCCTTCTTCGTCGATTCTTACTTCTGGAATAGCACTTTTTTGCACCTTTTTATTCATATTCATCAGCTCCGGATCTGTAGCTTGAGCAGCTTTAATTTTATCGATTAAATTTGGTTCTACTCGTATATTTGACATCATCACGTGGGTCCCTGGAGTCTTTAACTCTATCTCCATCCTTTTTAATTCATACAAAATGGGCCTTTGTGTTGACAATATCGCACTCGTACCTGCATATGATCTTCTACTCAATACGTTAGCTACCACGTTCGCTTTTTCGGATAGTATTGAATGGTATGATCGTAATCTTTCAATAGCTCGAGCCAACGTCGTTGCCGTAATTGAGTTCCTTTTGGGTGAAGAAATATTTGAGGCTTTTATGATCTGTATAGATCTCCACTTTTTCCCCATACAGGTAATGTCTCCAAATTTTTAGCGCAAAAACGACTGTTGCCAACTTTAGATCATGAGTAGGATAATTTCTCTCATATTCTTTGAGTTGTTGTGAGGCATAGGTTATGACTTTCCCATGTTACATGAGAACACATCCTAAACCTTTGCTTAAAGCATCGCTGTAGATGACAAATCCCTCCGAACCTGATGGTATTGTCAGAACAGGTGCTGAAATGAGTCTCCTCTTGAGTTCTTGGAAACTCTTCTTACATTTCTCACTCTATCCAAATTTTATATCTTTTTGAGTCAGCTGAGTTAATAGAGTGGCGATTCGAGAAAATCCTTCCACGAATCTCCGATAATAACAAACTAAGCTCGAAAAGCTACGTACTTCGGTTACTGGCTTAGGTTGCTCCCAACTTTGTATTGCATCAATCTTCGCCGGATCAATTGATATTCCATGCTTCGATATCACGTGCCCAAGGAATGCTACTTCCTCAAGCTAGAACTCGCATTTCTTCAACTTGGCGTATAGCTTGTTTTCATGTAGCTTTTGGAGTATCAGCCTTAAATGTTGCTCATGATCTTCACGACTTTTGGAGTATATGAGGATGTCATCAACAAAGAAAATCACAAAATGATCCAAATATTCCTTGAATACTCGGTTCATCATATTAATGAAGGCAACAAGAGCATTAGTCAATCCAAAAGACATGACTAGGAATTCGTAATGCCCGTACCGAGTTCTGAAAGTAGTATTTAGAATGTCATCAGTTTTAATCTTTAATTGATGATATTCAAAACGAAGATCGATATTTGAAAAGAATTTAACACCTTACACCTGGTCAAACAGGTCATCAATGCGAGATAACGGGTACCTATTTTTGATGGTGACATGATTCAACTCCCGATAGTCAATGCAAAGTCGCATACTCCTATCTTTCTTCTTTACGAATAAAACAGGAGCACCCCAAGAAGATGTACTAGGACGAATGAAACCGATGTTTAATAATTCCTGCAGTTGGGTTTTTAACTCTTGAAGTTCAATAAGAGCCATTCGATATGGGGTTTTGAAAATAGATTTTGTACTGGGTTCAAGGTCAATACAAAATTCAATTTCACGCTCTGGGGGTAGACCAGGAAGTTCTTCGGGGAATACATCAGGAAATTTATTAACAATAGAAATATCATTCAAATCTGACATATTTTTGTTTAAATCTGTGATATGGGCTAAGAAAGCTTGACATCCGTTTTTTAATAAACGAATGGCTTTATGGCTTGATATGACAGTGATTGAATTTAGTGGTTTAGTTACTTGAATTTGCATAATAGGTTGGTTAGGAATATGAAAGCTAACAACCTTACGAAAACAATCAATTTTAGCATGATGAGTAGTTAACCAATCAATCCCTAAAATCACATCAAATACAAGTATTTTCAAAGAGATGAGATCAACAGGTAATGTGAAAGTGTCGATTTGAATCAAACAAGACTTATAAATAGTGGATGTAATGAAGGTTTCTCCCAACGGGGTCTCAACAGATAAGTCAAAGTCTAATTTCTCTAGAGTCAAATTAAAATGTTGAGCACAAGTAGGTGAAATAAAAGAATGGGTAGAACCGGTATCTAATAAGGTATATACTTCGTAAGAGTTTATGATTAACTTAGCCGTGATAACTTCGTTCTGGTTCCTCGCTTTTTGGGAGGTCATGACAAACACTCTCCCTTGAACTACCGGCTTTGACTTGTCTGGGACAACCTGTGACGCCCCCAAAATTAGGTATACATCACCCATCTTGGGTTGCCAGATACATGGTACAGAATTCAAATACAACTTACTAATACAACTGCCACGTACAATACGACAAAATATAACTGTGAGTTTGAATACAAATATTATTTACTAGAGAGTATCCATACTCAAAAGGAGTCCTCATTACAATTATTACCACACTATTTCTCAGAATAGTGAGGACTACTAATGCTATCCTCTGGACCATCACTCCGTTCTCCGACTCGTCCCAGCTATATTCTCATTTCCTGAAGAGAACAGTGAAAGAAAGGGTGAGCTCAACTAGCCCAGTAAGAAATATTATGACTATGATAATGCATAATAAATTATCATTAGTCTCCAACAATGTTAAACTGATAAAATAATAAACATCAAGTTTAACTGCAGCGGAACAAGCAATCCATTAAAAGAGTCAAGTAGAGAATACAATCTACTATCTTCTATGATTTAAAAAGTTTTTCAACACTGTTATCACTGGGACATAACTTAATAAAATAATCCACATCATCGAATCACCCCTGCACTACGGCCAAGGATATTCTTTAGTATCACGACCACAATTATCCATGCACTACGGGCCAAGAATATTTGTGTACTCATTAATGGTCACGATCATGCCAAAAACTATCTATCAATGCACTACGGGCCAATGAGGACTTTTACCATATCATTTGTAATATTACGGTCATGATTATACCGAATAATCCCTGGTCATAATCATACCAAGTCCATCTATGAACTACAGGCCACAGATGACTTTTAACATTTTATAAACATGAGGATGATGACAATGATATAAGAATTCAATAAAACAAGTTCAAGAATTAATTTATCCAAGAATTAACAACGTCCAAATTGTCAACATGATACTGCTTTGTGGAGTAAAATTCAAGAATACTTAGAATAATATTTTCATGAAAAGATACTGGATGAAACACAATTATCAAGGATATTCCACTAATTTCATGGAGTATAGAAGGTAAAACTTAACCAACTGAGTATAATAAAGAATGGAATAACAAAAGAAATCACCTGGCATGCGATAGACCGCACAGACAGGTTATTCTAACAGAATAATAAATAATGGAACCAGGTCCGGCGTAAACGCGCAGACAGGATATTCCGACAGAATAATAAATAATGGAACCAGGTCCGGCGTAAACGCATAGACACGATATTCCGACAGAATAATAAATAATGGAACCAGGTCCGGTGTAAAACACACAGACATGATGTTCCAACATAATAATAACAAGACGGAACAAGGTCCGGTGTAAAACACACAGACAGGATGTTCCAACAGAATAATAGAAGAATGTCACCAAGTATAGGGTAGACCGCGTATACAGGTTATTCCAACAGAGTAATAAGAAATGGAATAACAACAGTTCTCTTCATGAATAAGAAAGAATAACACCCCTTACCGTTTTAAAGAAGAACTGAAATAAGGAAGTAGTTAAGTAGCAGAATACATTTCTTTTCTCTCTCTATAGTTTCTCTCTATAGTTTCTCTCTCTAGAGTTCAGTGAATTCGTAAGAAATAATGAAGGAATGAGCTGCTATTTATAGAAAAATGGAATGCATAGTAACTAATCCATGAACGGTTCAGATTGATTATTTTAATTTGACGGTCCATATTTAAATAAAAATCTTTTAAATAAAATAAAATATATTCTATTTATAGAATAACTTTAATAAAGTATTCTGTTTTATATAAAAAGATGTTTCTGTTTTATTACGTTAATAATACGAATAAAACAAAACTTCATTATCGCTAAATAATTCATATTATTAATTGACAATAATTGAATCAAACTGAGTGATTTCTCACATAAGCATTAATAATCAATACCGTGTGCTACTATGCAACCACACGTATTACTGTACTTTTATTACCGAGTAGTTCAACAGTATCAATGGTAAAACTTCCGCCGTTATTTTTAATAAAATATTTTTATCGTTTTCTCAATCCGATAATAATTCTGTTGTGGGGTCCACCAATGATTGTGCCGTTGTATGAATATTCCCTGTTAAAACGAATATTCTCCGACCAATCGAATATTATATAACAACTTGTGTACTTTGCAAAATTTATAAATATTACCCACAACTATAACATTATATCAAATTAACTCCATAATATTCAAAAATGATATTTATAGAAAAATCATCTTTATTTATAAAAGTTGGGGTCTTACAACCTCCCCTTCTTATGAAATTTCGCCCTCGAAATTAGGGTACGTACCTGGTATGTCGAAGAGGTAAGGATACCTTGATTTCATTTCAGATTCTAACTCCCAAGTCATTTCCTCAACATCATGGTTTCTCCACAAAACTTTGACTTGAGGTATAACCTTGGAGCGTAGAATATGTTCCTTCTTATCCAAGATTTGAACAGGAACTTCTTCATACGTCAAATCCTCCGCTATTTCGTCCGGTTCTAACTCAATAATGTGGTTCGAGTCTTCCACATATTTACGTAACATAGATATGTAAAAAATGTTATGAACACGAGACATACTTGGCGGTAAAGCGAGTCTATAAGCCACAGTTCCTACTCGATCGAGGATTAAAAATGGACCGATGAATCGAGGATTGAGCTTTCCTCTCTTTTCAAATCTCGTAACTCCTTTCCATGGAGCAACACGTAAGAACACATGATCTCCTATATCAAATTCCACGTCCTTTCGATGAAGATCAACATAACTCTTTTGTCGATCTTGTGAGGTTTTTATACGTTGTCGGATCACTTGAATCTTTTCTGTAGTCATACGTACCAACTCCGGTCCCAACAACGTTGCTTCACCCACCTCATCCCAGCATACTGGAGAACGATATTTTCTTCCATACAATGCTTCGAATGGAGCCTTGCTAATACTTGCTTGATAACTGTTGTTGTAGGAAAACTCCACCAATGGTAAGAACTTGTCCCAACTTCTGTTGAAATCAAGGACACAGAGTCTTAATAGATCTTCAAGTGTTTGAATAGTCCTCTCTGATTGTCCGTCCGTCTGAGGATGATATGCCGAACTAAATCGTAAATCCGTGCCTTTTTGTAAACTAACCCAAAATCGTGAAGTGAATCTTGGGTCTCGATCAGAAACTATGGATACTGGCATACCATGCAGTCTTACAATCTCATTTATGTACATACGAGCAAGACGTTCAAGTGTATAAGTTTCTCGTATCGGTAAGAAATGAACAGACTTGGTCAATCTATCAACAATGACCCAAATCGCATCTATACCTTGAGAAACCTTAGGAAGACCGGTAACGAAATCCATGGTAATGTGCTCCCACTTCCATTCTGGAATTTCAAGTGGTTGCAATGGACCTTCTGGTACTTGATGCTCCGCTTTGACTCGTTGACAAGTTAGACACCTTGAGATAAACAGCGCTATCTCTCTCTTCATATTGCTCCACCAAAATGTATGACGAAGATAATGTTACATTTTGGTACTTCCAGGATGGATTACAAACGGTGTGTTGTGCGCCTCCATCATGATTTCATACTTTAAATCAGGGTTGTTAGGAACACAAAGTCTGGAGTTGACTCGAAGTATTCCTTCTTCATCGATTCTTGCTTCCGGCATAGCACCTTCTTGCACTTTCTTCCTCATACGCATCAGCTCCAGGTATGTAGCTTGAGCAGCTTTAACTTTATCGATTAAAGTCGATTCTACTCGTATATTCGCCATCATCACATGGGTCCCTGGAGTCTTTAACTCTATCTCCATCATTTGCAAGTCACACAAAATGGGCCTTTGTGTTGACAATATCGCACTCGTACTTGCATATGATCTTCTACTCAATGCGTCAGCTACCACGTTCGCTTTTTCAAGATGGTATTGAATGGTATGATCATAATCTTTCAACAGTTCAAGCCAACGTCGTTGTCGCATGTTGAGTTCCTTTTGAGTGAAAAAATATTTGAGGCTTTTATGATCCGTAAAGATCTCCACTTTCTCCCCATACAAGTAATACCTCCAAATTTTAAGTGCAAAGACAACAGCTGCCAACTCTAGATCATGAGTAGGATAATTCCTCTCATATTCCTTGAGATGTCTTGATGCATAGGCTATGACTTTTTCATGTTGCATAAGAACGCATCCCAACCCTTTGCTCGAAGCATCACTATAGATGACAAATCCCTCCGAGCCAGATGGTATTGTTAGAACAGGTGCTGAAATGAGTCTCCTCTTGAGTTCTTGAAAACTCTTCTCACATTCTTCGCTCCAACCGAACTTTGTATCTTTCCGAGTCAGCTGAGTTAATGGAGTAGCGATTCAAGAAAATCCTTCCACGAATCTCCGATAATAACCAGCTAAACCAAGAAAGCTACGTACTTCGGTCACTGATTTAGGTTTCTCCCAGCTTTGAATAGCTTCAATCTTTGCTGGGTCAACAGATATTCCACGACTTGATACTACGTGCCCAAGAAATGCTACCTCCTCCAGCCAGAACTCACATTTCTTCAACTTGGCATAAAACTTGTATTCATGAAGCTTTTGGAGTACCAGCCTCAAGTGTTGCTCATGATCTTCACGACTTTTGGAATAAATAAGGATGTCATCAATAAAGACGACCACAAAGTGATCTAAATATTCCTTGAATACCCGGTTCATCATATCCATGAAGGCAGCAGGAGCATTAGTCAATCCAAAGGACATGACTAGAAATTCATAATGCCCGTACCGAGCTCTGAAAGCCGTCTTTGGAATATCCTTAGTTCTAACCTTCAGCTGATGATATCCAGAACGAAGATCGATCTTTGAAAAGAATTGTGCTCCTTGCAATTGGTCAAACAGGTCATCAATACGTGGCAATGGGTACCTGTTTTTGATGGTGACATGATTCAACTCCCGATAATCAATACAAAGTCGCATACTTCCATCTTTCTTCTTCACGCATAGAACAGGAGCACCCCAAGGAGAAGTACTAGGACGAATAAAGCCAATGTCTAACAATTCATGCAGTTGGATCTTTAACTCCTGAAGTTCAGTAGGAGCCATTCGATATGGGGCTTTAGAAATGGGTTTTGTACCGGGTTCAAGGTCGATACAAAATTTAATTTCACGCTCTGGGGGTAGGCAAGGAATGTAAGACCCCAACTTATTAATGAATAAAATCAAATTTTCTCTAAATATTATTGTGAATAATAAGGTGTTAATTTGATATAATAATTTGGTTATCGGTGAAATGTGCAAATTTTGCAAAATAAGCAAGTGGTTATAAAATATTTATTTTATCGGAGAATATTCGTTTGGTCGTGGAATATTCTTGCTGTCGGGAAATATTCGTACGACGGCGCAGCCTTGTGTGGGCCCCATAACGGAAAGCGATTGGATGAAGAAAACGACAAGTATAAGTTATTTATAAATAACGGCGTAGTTGTTACCGTTAATACTGTTGGAATACCCGGTGGTTAAAATACAGTAGCACACGATATTGCACCAATTATTGATTCTTACGTAAGAAGGCACTACTCAATAATTGTTACAGTAGTTATTATTCAATATTTTATTTTATTGATTCAATAATTGCTGCGTTGATATTTTATATTATTGTTGTTTCAATAATTGTTGCTGCACAGTATTTTCTATTATCAGATCAATAATTCATATTATTTGAATAATATTATTAGATAACATTATTGGCAATGTCTAGAAAGTTCTGTCTAAGGAGAGGTTTGGTCATCTAATTGCACGCCAGTAAGGAGAAATCCTTATTGGAAAGCCCCCTCTTTCCTGGAAACGGCCTGGTTGTCATAAATGTGATTCTGTAATATTATTTGTGAATAATTAATTATTGATTCATATGATAAGAAAATATTTATTTTATATGGATATAAATGAGGGATATATTTTTGTGGTTAAAAATGAAGGAGTTAATGTTGAGGTTTTTATCAGTATTTTTGTCGGAATGGAGGTATTAAAAATCAGGATTTTTGAGATATTTTGCGGAGGTTATAATTTTTAATCCGACCGTTGGATCGTGGTAATTTTTGGATATGTTATACATATATAAGTTGAGTATATGTCCACAAATTTTGAACCATTAAAAATGAACGTATGATTTATTATGAATTTTACGAGATGACTGGTTCAGAAATTGTTAAATTTTCGGAGTTTATCATTTTGATGGAAAATTCTAGAATTGGTGGGCCCCACTCTTGGTTGGTGAAAAAATGTGCTGAGATTTTTATTCAAATGTGGTGGATGAGAATAGTAGCAGGTAAAGCCATCAGGTTGCAGGTAAGTCTGCTTCGGCGTGCTAACATTTTTTTATAAATAGAGGGCTAAGTTAGAATTGAAAATCACACCAGAAACAAGTTTTCTCTCTTTCTCTCTCTAGATTATTGAGTGTATTTTGTAAGTATTTAGATACTTTGAGAGTTTCTATTCATCAGAGCAAGTTTCTTTCAGCCTTATACCGGTATTCCGACCAGAAGTTTTGATATTTTGAGGTAAGGGATATTATTTTCTTCTTAAATGATATTATTTTCTTCAATATCATTATGTTGAAATATTGATATGAGTTTTTATCAAATTTGAAACTTTTTTGTGTCGGAGTTACTATTTACGTATACGTTACTATTCACGTATATGGTACTATTCACGAATACGGCACTATTCACCGAAAAATAAAATTTTCACTTTTTGTCCAAGATGTCTATTATGGTTACTATCTTTGATTGTATCCATGTTTTGATCTTTATTTTTGAATTCTGCTTCACAATTGATTATTATGAAGTATTATTGATCTTGGATAAACTGTTATACGAATCCCTACTATTTGTCCTTCTGTCTCACTGGATTCGTTCTTTTTAAGATATTTTTCATCATCCTCAGTCCTAAATGATGATTTTACTGAATATCTTTGGCCTGTAGTGCAAAGATGTATGATTACTTGATGAATATCTTTGGCCTGTAGTGCAAAGATGAACAGGTGTTGAGATGAACATGACTGACAGGTGATACAAATGAATATCTTTGGCCTGTAGTGCAAAGATGAATATTTGGATAAAGATGATTATTAATTGATGTTACAGGGATAAAATATTGATGATGGACTTTTAAATCTTAGAAGATAGTAGAATTCATTCTCTACTTGACTCTTCTAATGGTTTGCTGTTTCCGCTGCAGTTGTTGATCTAAAACTTGTTGTCGATTATATTCTATCAGATTTTTTCCTGTTGAAGACTAACGATAATTTGTTGTATATTATCTTAGTCATAATATTCTTTACTGAGCTAGTTAAGCTCACCCTTTTCCTTTTTGTTCCATTTTTCTTCTCAGGAGGTGAGAACGTAGTAGGATCTAGTTGGGGTATAGAGTGATGGTTCTAGAAAGATATTTTAGCAGTCCTCACTATTTCTATAAAATAGTATTTGAATAATTGTAATGAGGATTTATTTGAGTGTGGATATTGTCCAGAAGACAATATTTGTATTTAAACTCACAGTATGTGTTGTCGTATTTTGCACGACAATTATATTATTGAAGTTGTAGTTTGCTTTCTGTACCATGTATTTGGCAACTCAGAATGGGTGTTGTATACCTATTTTGGGGGCGTCATAGTTGGTATCAGAGCTTAGGGATATGATCCCTGGCTGAGATGTGAGACAAGAACTAGAATGGGAGAGACGGGGAATTCCTTCGCTAGTATGACCTGACTAAGTTTATTTGGTGTTTATTTGGTTGGTCAAAGTATAGGGATAATATGTGACATGTCAATTAACCCTTGTTTCGTGACAGTATTTGAGAATGGCAGCAGAGAACGTTAACAATGAAGTAAATGAGACTGTGGAGACACCTTTAATCACCACCCAGGGGAACGTGCAACAGGAAGACAATATTCCTCATGTAAACAACATTACCGAGCAAACGATGAATGATGGAATGTTTAGGAGCTTTTTGCAGTTCATGCAAAATCAGACGAGGGAGACTCGTGTGTAGAATACGGGTGGAAGTGATAGCAACGCGCGGTCTGTCACAGCCAAGCAGTTCAAAGAATTGGGACCACCAGAATTTAAGGGAAAGCCGGATCCGATCATGGCGGAAATGTGCGTCAATCAAATTACCAAGATATTCGATGTCTTGGGATGCACGGAGGAACAGAAGGTTCCATTCGCCACCTTTATGTTCCGCGGTGAGGCAGACTACTGGTAGGAGTCTGTGAAGCGTACCCAGCCTGACGCACTCAACATGTCCTGGGAAACATTTCAAAAACTGTTCAATGACAAGTACTTTCCTGAAAGTATTCATCATATGAAGGAGGTGGAGTTTATCAGACTGGAACAAAACAACATGACGGTGTCCCAGTACGAAGCGAAGTTTGCAGAGTTATCCAGGTTTGCACCTCATTTGGTCGAGAATGAGGAACGAATGACAAGGATGTTTCTGAGAGGTTTAAAACCCGAGATTCGGCAATATCTTATCTCTCATAAATTTTTTTTATATTCAGATGTTGTAAACAGGGCTCAATTATTAGAGCGAGATAATGAGTATGTGCAACCGAGGGACCACAACCAGGGTCATACCGGTGGCGGCAGTCATCGAAGCAATGAAAACCAGCAGGGAGGAAAACATTCGGACAAAAGCGGTAACCACTCTGGTGGTAATCGTGGTCGTGATAATAAAAGGAGCGAGTCAGGAGGAGATTTCAAGAAGAGAAGGTACAACAATGATAATGTGAAGACGTCAGCCCTAACATCAACTGTTTCTAGGGGAGGAGAACGACCACCGGTCGTATGTTACAAATGTGGGAAAGAGGGACATATCAGTCCAAACTGCCCACAACAATCTAAGGTATGTTATAACTGTGGAAAGGAGGGTCATATAGCTCGAGAGTGTTCTGTAGCAAAACTAAGTTCAGCGGGGATGGTGACTCCAAAAGTTGTCCCAGAAAAGTCAAAGTCAACGATTCCTAGAAGAGCGTTTGTCGTGACCGGTCAGAATGCGAGGAACCCGGACGAAGTTAGCACGGGTTAGCTAATTATAAATTCTTGCGAAGTTTATACCTTATTAGATACCGGTTCTACCCATTCTTTTATCTCTCCTGCTTGTGCTCAACGTTTAAACTTGACTCCGGAGAAATTGGACTTTAACTTATCTGTTGAAACTCCGTTGGGTGAAACCTTCGTTACATCTACAGTTTATAAATCTTGCATAATCCAAGTTGGCACTATCACATTACTTGTTGATCTTATCTCTTTAAAGATACTTGCTTTTGATGTGATTTTAGGAATTGATTGGTTAACCACTCATCATGCCAAAATTGATTACTTTCGTAAGGTTGTTAGTTTTCATATTCCTAAGCAACCTGTTATTCGAATTCAAGCAACCAAACCACTAAAGTCAATCATTGTCATATCAAGCCATAAAGCCATTAGTTTATTGAAAAACGGATGTCAAGCTTTCTTAGCCATGTTATGTACTTGAACAAAAATACGTCAGATTTGAATGATATTTCTGTTGTTAGTGAATTTCCTGAAGTATTTTCTGAAGAATTTTCTGGCCTAACCCAGAGCGTGATATTAAATTTTTGTATTGATCTTCAACCCGATACAAAACCCATTTCTAAAATCTTATATTGAATAGCTCCTATTGAACTTCAGGAGTTAAAAATCCAACTATAGAAGTTGGTACCCGAGCCTCTATCTGGTGACTTCCTTTATGGAATGCACCAAAGCTAGACTCTCCGTAAGGGACTCTATATTTGTGTGGTGGTAAAACAATAGGTACCATTGTGACGTGTGATCCAAGATTGGGATATGAATCAAAATTGAGAGCAACCGAAGTCGGTGACCAAAGTACGTAGCTTTCTGGGCTTAGCTGGTTACTATCGGAGATTTGTGGAAGGATTTTTTCGAATCGCTTCTCCGTTAACTCAGCTAACTCTAAAAGATACAAAATTCATATAGAGTGAGGAATGTGAGAGGAGTTTTCAAGAACTCAAGAGGAGACTCATTTCGGCACCTGTTCTGACAATACCATCTGGTTCGGATGGCTTTGTTATCTACAGCGATGCTTCAGGCAAAGGGTTAGGATGTGTTCTCATGCAACATGGGAAAGTCATAACCTATGCCTCGCGACAACTCAAAGAATATGAGAGGAATTATCCTACTCATGATTTGGAGTTGGCAGCAGTCGTTTTTGCGTTGAAGATCTGGAGACACTACCTGTATGGGGAGAAAGTGGAGATCTATACAGATCATAAAAGCCTCAAATATTTTTTCACCCAAAAGGAACTCAACATGCGGCAGCGACGTTGGCTCGAGCTGTTGAAAGATTACGATCATACCATCCAATATCATCCTGGAAAAGCGAACGTGGTAGCTGACGCGTTGAGCAGAAGATTGTACGCGAGTATGAGTGCGATATTGTTGAACACAAAGACCTATTTTGTATAATTTATAAATAATAGAGATAGAGTTAATGACTCTAGGGACCCACGTGATGATATACGAGTAAAATCGACTTTAATCGATAACGTTAAAGCCGCTCAAGCTACAAACCTGGAGCTGATGAATATAAAGAAGAAGGTGTAAGAATGTGTTATTCTAGAAGTAAGAGTCGATGAAGAGAAGAAAGCTCAAGCCTTCGATTTATTTGAAATCCTTGATCGAGTAGGAACTGTGGCCTATAGACTCGTCTTAACGCTAAGTATGTTGCGTGTTCATAACGTTTTTCACGTATCGATGTTACGTAAATATGTGGACGACCCGTATCATATTATTGCGTTAGAACCAGACGAGATAGCTGAAGATTTAACGTACGAGGAGGTACCTGTTAAGATATTGGATAGGAAAGAACATGTCCTATGGACGAAGGTTATACCACAAGTTAAGGTTTTGTGGAGAAACCATGCTATTGAAGAAATGACTTGGGAGTTGGAATCAGAAATGAAAGCGAGGAATTCTCACCTTTTCGAAATACCAGGTACGTACGTCAATTTCGAGGACGAAATTTCATAATGAGGGGAGGTTGTAAGACCCCAACTTATTAATGAATAAAATCAAATTTTCTCTAGATATTATTGTGAATAATAAGGTGTTAATTTGATATAATACTTTGTTTATCGGTGAAATGTGCAAATTTTGCAAAATAAGCAAGTGGTTATAAAATATTTATTTTATCGGAGAATATTCGTTTGGTCGTGGAATATTCTTGCTGTCGGGAAATATTCGTACGACGGCGCAGCCTTGTGTGGGACCCATAACGGAAAGCGATTGGATGAAGAAAACGACAAGTATAAGTTATTTATAAATAACGGCGTAGTTGTTACCGTTAATACTGTTGGAATACCCGGTGGTTAAAATACAGTAGCACACGGTATTGCACCAATTATTGATTCTTACGTAAGAAGGCACTACTCAATAATTGTTACAGTAATTACTGTTCAATATTTTATTTTATTGATTCAATAATTGTTGCGTTGATATTTTATATTATTGTTGTTTCAATAATTGTTGCTGCACAGTATTTTCCTTTATCAGATCAATAATTCATATTATTTGAATAATATTATTAGATAACATTATTGGCAATGTCTAGAAAGTTCTGTCTAAGGAGAGGTTTGGTCATCTAATTGCGTGCAAGTAAGGAAAAATCCTTATTGGAAAGCCCCCTCTTTCCTGGAAACGGCCTGGTTGTCATAAATGTGATTCTGTAATATTATTTGTGAATAATTAATTATTGATTCATATGATAAGGAAATATTTATTTTATATGGATATAAATGAGGGATATATTTTTGTGGTTAAAAATAAAGGAGTTAATGTTGAGGTTTTTATCAATATTTTTGTCAGAATGGAGGTATTAAAAATCAGGATTTTTGAGATATTTTGCGGAGGTTATAATTTTTAATTCGACCGTTAGATCGTGGTAATTTTTGGATATGTTATACATATATAAGTTGAGTATATGTCCACAAATTTTGAACCGTTAAAAATGAACGTATGATTTATTATGAATTTTACGAGATGACTGATTCAAAAATTGTTGAATTTTCGGAGTTTATCATTTTGATGGAAAATTCTAGAATTGGTGGGCCCCACTCTTGGTTGGTGAAGAAATATGCTGAGATTTTTATTCAAATGTGGTGGGTGGAAATAGTAGCAGGTAAAGCCATCAGGTTGCAGGTTAAGTCTGCTTCGACGTGCTAATATTTTCCTATAAATAGATGGCTAAGTTAGAATTGAAAATCACACCAGAAACAAGTTTTCTCTCTTTCTCTCTCTAGATTATTGAGTGTATTTTGTGAGTATTTAGATACTTTGAGAGTTTCTATTCATCAGAGCAAGTTTCTTTCAGCCTTATACCGGTATTCCGACCAGAAGTTTTGATATTTTGAGGTAAGGAATATTATTTTCTTCTTAAATGATATTATTTTCTTCAATATCATTATGTTGAAATATTGATATGAGTTTTTATCAAATTTGAAACTTTTTTGTGTCGGGGTTACTATTCACGTATACGTTACTATTCACGTATACGGCACTATTCACGAATACGGCACTATTCACCGAAAAATAAAATTTTCTCTTTTTGTCCAAGATGTCTATTATGGTTACTATCTTTGATTGTTGTAAGACCCCGAATTTTATGAAATAAAAGTATGTAATTTTTTTTATAATTACTATTCAGTAAATAGTTAAATTGATAAAAGTTTAAAGTTATGGGTGAAATATGAATTTTTTTTTCAAAATAAGCAAGTGGTTATAAAATAATCATTGTTGTCGGGGAATATTCGTTTGGTCGTGGAATATTCTTTCTGTTGGAGAATATTCGTACGACGGCGCAGCTATTTGTGGGCCCCATAACGAATAACTGTCGGGTGAAGGAAAACGACAAATTTGAGTTTTTACAAATAACGGCGTGGTTGTTACCGTTAACACTGTTGGAATACCCGGTGGTTAAAATACAGTAATACGCGTTATTGCACAGTAGCACACGGTATTGCATAGTATTTTTGAAATTATTGATTCTTACGTAAGAAGACACTACTCAATAATTGTTACAGTAATTACTGTTCAATATTTTATTTTATTGATTCAATAATTGTTGCGTTGATATTTTATATTATTGTTGTTTCAATAATTGTTGCTGCACAGTATTTTCCTTTATCAGATCAATAATTCATATTATTTGAATAATATTATTAGATAACATTATTGTCAATGTCTAGAAAGTTCTGTCTAAGGAGAGGTTTGGTCATCTAATTGCGCGCCAGTAAGGAGAAATTCTTATTGGAAAGCCCCCTCTTTCCTGGGAACGGCCTGGTTGTCATAAATGTGATTCTGTAATATTATTTGTGAATAATTAATTATTGATTCATATGATAAGGAAATATTTATATTATGTGAATATAAATGAGGGATATATTTTTGTGGTTAAAAATGAAGGAG
The DNA here is from genome assembly GCA_016801055.1 of Panax notoginseng. NCBI lineage: Eukaryota > Viridiplantae > Streptophyta > Magnoliopsida > Apiales > Araliaceae > Panax > Panax notoginseng. Next base: position 29,016,776 of record CM029019.1, read on the forward strand.
TTAATGTTGAGGTTTTTATCAGTATTTTTGTCGGAATGGAGGTATTAAAAATCAGGGTTTTTGAGATATTTTGCGGGGGTTATAATTTTTAATCCGACCGTTGGATCGTGGTAATTTTTGAATATGTTATACATATATAAGTTGAGTATATGTCCATAAATTTTGAACCGTTAAAAATGAACGTATGATTTGTTATGAATTTTAAGAGGTGGCTGATTCGGAAATCAGGTTATAAATCATTTTTGGTAAAAAATTCTAGAATTGGTGGGCCCCACTTGTGGTTGGTGAAGAAATGTGCTGAATTATATTTCAAATGTGGTGGGTGGAAATAGTAGCAGGTAAAGCCATCAGGTTGCAGGTCAAACCTACCAAAATTTTCCTATAAATAGAGGGCTAAGTTAGAATTGAAAATCACACCAGAAACATAAGTTTTCTCTCTCTAGATTATTGAGTGTATTTTGTGAGTATTTAGATACTCTGTGAGTTTCTATTCATCAGTGCAAGTTTCCTTCAGCCTTATACCGATCAGAAGTACTGCTCTTTTGAGGTAAGGGATGGTAAGGGATTTTAAGGGTTGTTATGTTTTTCAGTTTCGTAATTTTTCTGAACTTCAAAAATTCTGGAAAAAATTGAAATGATATTTTGATGAGTTTTATTGATTGTGTCCAAAAATGGTGATTTTTGGATGTATAGATTGAGAGTTATGAATTTTATGAGAAAAGACTATTTTAAAAGTAACTGCTTATAATTTCTTGTGGTTAACTCCAAAATTGATAAAATTTTTATTGGGAGTACATGTATATGATGGAAGTATACTCTGTTAATTTCAAAATTTTTGGACAAAAGTATAATTTTTGATAAATGTCTAAATATTCGGCTGTTTTGACCATATGAAAAATAGTAAATGACTTTTAAAAATTCTGAGAAAAATATATGTTCAATATGGGACTATATTCTGATAAATCCCAGAAAAGAAATATTTTTGGAACTGATTTGATATTTTTCATGAAAATGGACAAATTATGAGAAAATAAATTAAATATGTTATGTGAAGTAAGAAAATTAGAAAATAGGATTTTATGGCTTGAGAATCCTATATGAGGTATATGCAGATTTTTGATTAGGGTTTTGGCTGAAGAGTTGACATTTTATGATGATTAAATGCATTAATTAGTAAAGTGTAAACAATTTAAATAAATTGTTTATAAGCTTAAGAAATGTTATTCTTTCAATATCATTATACCGAAATATTGGTATAGATTTTATTGTGGAATTTCTACCTTTTTGAGTCGAGGTTACTATTCACGAGTTACTATTCACGATAAAATTGGTTTCTTTTTCTAACCAAATTATAGTTGATTTATGAATATTACTCTTGAGATTAAATCTATATGTTGATTATATTGATTTTATTATCATATATAACATTTTTATAACCCTAATGATGATATTTCTCTTTGACTTGAGTGTAAAGATGGGTAGATTTTTGGTATGATCATGACTATGGGTTCTCTTTGGCCAGTAGTGCAAAGTTGAATTGTTGACTGGTATGATCATGACCATTGAATTTATAATTGAATATCTTTAGCTTAAGTGCAAAGGTGAAATGATCAACATGGTTATAATTATTGTTTATATAAATTCTCAAATGATTATATATTCTTTGAGGTATTAATATATTTGGCATGTAGTGCAAATATGAATTGTTGAGGAATATCTTTGGCCTGTAGTGCAAAGATGAATTGTAGATGAATATCTTTGGCATGTAGTGCAAAGATGGTCTGTTGATGAATATCTTTGGCCCGTACTGCAAAGATGACCTGTTGTTGAATATCTTTGGCCAGTAATGCAAAGATGAACTGTTGACGAATATCTTTGGCCTGTAGTGCAAAGATGACTTGTTGATGAATATCTTTGCCCCGTAGTGCAAAGATGAAGTTATTAGTATGATTATGAACAGGAACTGTGATTTGGTATAACCATGATGTTTGATGTTTCAGGTGATGAAAATTATCTTCGTCCTAGATGAGAAGAGGAATTTAGAACTACAGTTATGATTATGAGTTATTCATATGATTGTGGACCAGAATTGTTGATTGATGTTACAGGGATAAAACATTGTTGGTGGATTTTTAACATGGAGAAAATAATAGACTTTATAGTCTATTTGACTCTTCTAATGGATTGCTCGTTCCGCTGCAACTATGGTTGAAATTTTTATCATTTACCATATATTCTAAATCTCTGATTTATTATTGATGAAGGCTATTGATAATTTAATTATCTTTAGTCATGATATTCTTTACTGAGCTAGTTGTGCTCACCCTTTTGCTTCACAATTCCTTTCAGGTAATAAGAGTGTAGCTGGGTCGAGCGAGGGTAACGGGAAAATAGAACGGTGGTCTCTAGCTGTGGATGTTCTCCCGAAGCAGTATAGAAAAGTTCATTTAGTAGTTATATTTGGTGAATCCAATAGGGTAAGGTGTACCCAACGTTGGAAGGGTGGTTTGCCACTATCATACAAGATGTCTAACGACATACAACCTCGTGTCATCATAAGACAGGGATGTGCCCATCCACTTGCTGAGTATATATACGAGCACTACCTATATAATCTTGGTGTTTGTTTAAAGTATAATTCTCAATTAGAGACAGTAGAGATAATGATATGTCAAGAGAAGACTCACCATTGGGAAGAATATGATAGTAATCTTCTCGTTTTTCTTTGGGGTTTATTGGGTAAACCAAGGATAATTCTGTGGCCATATGATATCTATCATAACCTAGATGCATGGCCTCCCATGTACGAAGGTTTCCTTGAGTACTTCCCAAAGATTCTAATTTCTAAAACAATTTTTGACTATACCTTTATGTAAGGTGTCATTGTGAGGTGATGTCCACGGTTGGAACATGAGTCACATTTGGTATATATTTGTATCCAAACTCACAGCATATGTGTTGCTGTATTTTGCACGACAATTGTTGTAATAAAGTTATAGTTGTTTTCTGTACCATGTATTTGGCGACTCAGAATAGGTTGGATGGAATGGATCTATTTTGGGGGCGTCACATTTGGTATCAGAGCTTAGGGATATGATCTCTGGCGGAGATCGGGGAATAGAACTAGGGGGGGAGAGATGAGTAAATCCTTCGCTAGTGTGTCCTACCTAAGCTTATTTGTTGGTCAGTCATAATATCGAGATATTATGTGATAGGTTAATTTGTTTAATTAACCCTTATTTTATGACAGTATTTGAGAATGGCAGCTGAGAATGCTAACAATGGAGTGAATGAGACTGTGGGGATACCTCTAATCACTAACCATGATAATGTGATGCTAGACGAAGAAGGAATTAGAGATATCTATGTGGTGAGTGAAGAATTGATAGTTGCACCCGAGATAGTCGCAGAGGTAACAGCTGAGACTGAGGAAGAAGAGGAAGAAGAAGTACCAGAGGAGAGTTTATTAGAGGTATTACATGATCAAAATGTAGAATTTCAAAATCGTATTCATGAGTTAGAAGAGCAGGCAGAAGAACGACAGGCGGTCGTGGAACAAAAAGATGCAACAATTCAAGCTTGTGTTACCCGATATGTGATGCTTGAACAGAAGCATTCTTTGGCAGAGTATAAGATGATAAAAATAGAATCTGAGCTGAAAGAAGAAAAAATTGAACGAGTGAGAATAAGTGATGCATGGGCAAAAGCCGCACGACACGTGGATATTGTGGAAAGAGATGTTCGATCTAAGAAGGCTAAAATAGATGATATGAATTTCTCTTTTTGGAAAGCAATTGGGAGAACCCAACATCGAGTTTTGAATTACCCTGTACATAGCGGTCAACCTGAATCCGATATGGATCGAAGATTGATGATTCAGATCATGAATGAGGAGTACGAAGAGGCAGTTAAGGGAGGAATATGTCCTATAGAAAGGTATATTCCAACGGTAATGATGACGCCAAATGCTGCTCCAGACAAGTCAAAGCCGAGTAGTTCGAGGGATGGCGGTTGTCATGACTTCCCAACAAATGAGGAACCCAAATGAAGTTATCATGGGAGAAGAGCAATGGAGAAATCATGATGATCTGAGAGATAGAATCTGAAATGGAAGCAAGGTATTCTCAACTCTTCGAAATACCAGGTACGTAAATTTCGGGGACGAAATTTCATAAGGAGGGGAGATTGTAAGACCCCGAATTTTATGAAATAAAAGTATGCAATTTTTCTTATAATTACTATTCAGTAAATAGTTAAATTGATAAAAGTTTAAAGTTATGGGTGAAATATGAATTTTTTTTTTCAAAATAAGCAAGTGGTTATAAAATAATCATTGTTGTCGGGGAATATTCGTTTGGTCGTGGAATATTCTTTCTGTCGGAGAATATTCGTACGACGGCGCAGCTATTTGTGGGCCCCATAACGAATAACTGTCGGGTGAAGGAAAACGACAAATTTGAGTTTTTACAAATAACGGCGTGGTTGTTACCGTTAACACTGTTGGAATACCCGGTGGTTAAAATACAGTAATACGCGTTATTGCACAGTAACACACGGTATTGCATAGTATTTTTGAAATTATTGATTCTTACGTAAGAAGGCACTACTCAATAATTGTTACAGTAATTACTGTTCAATATTTTATTTTATTGATTCAATAATTGTTGCGTTGATATTTTATATTATTGTTGTTTCAATAATTGTTGCTGCACAGTATTTTCCTTTATCAGATCAATAATTCATATTATTTGAATAATATTATTAGATAACATTATTGTCAATGTCTAGAAAGTTCTGTCTAAGGAGAGGTTTGGTCATCTAATTGCGCGCCAGTAAGGAGAAATTCTTATTGGAAAGCCCCCTCTTTCCTGGGAACGGCCTGGTTGTCATAAATGTGATTCTGTAATATTATTTGTGAATAATTAATTATTGATTCATATGATAAGGAAATATTTATATTATGTGGATATAAATGAGGGATATATTTTTGTGGTTAAAAATGAAGGAGTTAATGTTGAGGTTTTTATCAGTATTTTTGTCGGAATGGAGGTATTAAAAATCAGGGTTTTTGAGATATTTTGCGGGGGTTATAATTTTTAATCCGACCGTTGGATCGTGGTAATTTTTGAATATGTTATACATATATAAGTTGAGTATATGTCCATAAATTTTGAACCGTTAAAAATGAACGTATGATTTGTTATGAATTTTAAGAGGTGGCTGATTCGGAAATCAGGTTATAAATCATTTTTGGTGAAAAATTCTAGAATTGGTGGGCCCCACTTGTGGTTGGTGAAGAAATGTGCTGAATTATATTTCAAATGTGGTGGGTGGAAATAGTAGCAGGTAAAGCCATCAGGTTGCAGGTCAAACCTACCAAAATTTTCCTATAAATAGAGGGCTAAGTTAGAATTGAAAATCACACCAGAAACATAAGTTTTCTCTCTTTCTCTCTCTAGATTATTGAGTGTATTTTGTGAGTATTTAGATACTCTGTGAGTTTCTATTCATCAGTGCAAGTTTCCTTCAGCCTTATACCGATCAGAAGTACTGCTCTTTTGAGGTAAGGGATGGTAAGGGATTTTAAGGGTTGTTATGTTTTTCAGTTTCGTAATTTTTCTGAACTTCAAAAATTCTGGAAAAAATTGAAATGATATTTTGATGAGTTTTATTGATTGTGTCCAAAAATGGTGATTTTTGGATGTATAGATTGAGAGTTATGAATTTTATGAGAAAAGACTATTTTAAAAGTAACTGCTTATAATTTCTTGTGGTTAACTCCAAAATTGATAAAATTTTTATTGGGAGTACATGTATATGATGGAAGTATACTCTGTTAATTTCAAAATTTTTGGACAAAAGTATAATTTTTGATAAATGTCTAAATATTCGGCTGTTTTGGCCATATGAAAAATAGTAAATGACTTTTAAAAATTCTGAGAAAAATATATGTTCAATATGGGACTATATTATGATAAATCCCAGAAAAGAAATATTTTTGGAACTGATTTGATATTTTTCATGAAAATGGACAAGTTATGAGAAAATAAATTAAATATGTTATGTGAAGTAAGAAAATTAGAAAATAGGATTTTATGGCTTGAGAATCCTATATGAGGTATATGCAGATTTTTGATGAGGGTTTTGGCTATTGATGATGAAATCTTAAGAGTTGACATTTTATGATGATTAAATGCATTAATTAGTAAAGTGTAAACAATTTAAATAAATTGTTTATAAGCTTAAGAAATGTTATTCTTTCAATATCATTATACCGAAATATTGGTATAGATTTTATTGTGGAATTTTTACCTTTTTGAGTCGAGGTTACTATTCACGAGTTACTATTCACGACAAAATTGGTTTCTTTTTCTAACCAAATTATAGTTGATTTATGAATATTACTCTTGAGATTAAATCTATATGTTGATTATATTGATTTTATTATCATATATAACATTTTTATAACCCTAATGATGATATTTCTCTTTGACTTGAGTGTAAAGATGGGTAGATTTTTGGTATGATCATGACTATGGGTTCTCTTTGGCCAGTAGTGCAAAGTTGAATTGTTGACTGGTATGATCATGACCATTGAATTTATAATTGAATATCTTTAGCTTAAGTGCAAAGGTGAAATGATCAACATGGTTATAATTATTGTTTATATATATTCTCAAATGATTATATATTCTTTGAGGTATTAATATATTTGGCATGTAGTGCAAATATGAATTGTTGAGGAATATCTTTGGCCTGTAGTGCAAAGATGAATTGTAGATGAATATCTTTGGCCTGTAGTGCAAAGATGGTCTGTTGATGAATATCTTTGGCCCGTACTGTAAAGATGACCTGTTGTTGAATATCTTTGGCCAGTAATGCAAAGATGAACTGTTGATGAATATCTTTGGCCTGTAGTGCAAAGATGACTTGTTGATGAATATCTTTGCCCCGTAGTGCAAAGATGAAGTTATTAGTATGATTATGAACAGGAACTGTGATTTGGTATAACCATGATATTTGATGTTTCAGGTGATGAAAATTATCTTCGTCCTAGATGAGAAGAGGAATTTAGAACTACAGTTATGATTATGAGTTATTCATATGATTGTGGACCAGAATTGTTGATTGATGTTACAGGGATAAAACATTGTTGGTGGATTTTTAACATGGAGAAAATAATAGACTTTATAGTCTATTTGACTCTTCTAATGGATTGCTCGTTCCGCTGCAACTATGGTTGAAATTTTTATCATTTACCATATATTCTAAATCTCTGATTTATTATTGATGAAGGCTATTGATAATTTAATTATCTTTAGTCATGATATTCTTTACTGAGCTAGTTGTGCTCACCCTTTTGCTTCACAATTCCTTTCAGGTAATAAGAGTGTAGCTGGGTCGAGCGAGGGTAACGGGAAAATAGAACGGTGGTCTCTAGCTGTGGATGTTCTCCCGAAGCAGTATAGAAAAGTTCATTTAGTAGTTATATTTGGTGAATCCAATAGGGTAAGGTGTACCCAACGTTGGAAGGGTGGTTTGCCACTATCATACAAGATGTCTAACGACATACAACCTCGTGTCATCATAAGACAGGGATGTGCCCATCCACTTGCTGAGTATATATACGAGCACTACCTATATAATCTTGGTGTTTGTTTAAAGTATAATTCTCAATTAGAGACAGTAGAGATAATGATATGTCAAGAGAAGACTCACCATTGGGAAGAATATGATAGTAATCTTCTCGTTTTTCTTTGGGGTCTATTGGGTAAACCAAGGATAATTCTGTGGCCATATGATATCTATCATAACCTAGATGCATGGCCTCCCATGTACGAAGGTTTCCTTGAGTACTTCCCAAAGATTCTAATTTCTAAAACAATTTTTGACTATACCTTTATGTAAGGTGTCATTGTGAGGTGATGTCCACGGTTGGAACATGAGTCACATTTGGTATATATTTGTATCCAAACTCACAGCATATGTGTTGTTGTATTTTGCACGACAATTGTTGTAATAAAGTTATAGTTGTTTTCTGTACCATGTATTTGGCGACTCAGAATAGGTTGGATGGAATGGATCTATTTTGGGGGCGTCACAATTGTATCCATGTTTTGATCTTTATTTTTGAATTCTGCTTCACAATTGATTATTATGAAGTATTATTGATCTTGGATAAACTGTTATACGAATCCCTACTATTTGTCCTTCTGTCTCACTGGATTCGTTCTCTTTAAGATATTTTTCATCATCCTCAGTCCTAAATGATGATATTACTGAATATCTTTGGCCTGTAGTGCAAAGATGTATGATTACTTGATGAATATCTTTGGCCTGTAGTGCAAAGATGAACAGGTGTTGAGATGAACATGACTGACAGGTGATACAAATGAATATCTTTGGCCTGTAATGCAAAGATGAATATTTGGATAAAGATGATTATTAATTGATGTTACAGGGATAAAATATTGATGATGGACTTTTAAATCTTAGAAGATAGTAGAATTCATTCTCTACTTGACTCTTCTAATGGTTTGCTGTTTCCGCTGCAGTTGTTGATCTAAAACTTGTTGTCGATTATATTCTATCAGATTTTTCCCTGTTGAAGACTAACGATAATTTATTGTATATTATCTTAGTCATAATATTCTTTACTGGGCTAGTTAAGCTCACCCTTTTCCTTTTTGTTCCATTTTTCTTCTCAGGAGGTGAGAACGTAGCAGGATCTAGTCGGGGTATGGAGTGATGGTTCTAGAAAGATATTTTAGCAGTCCTCACTATTTCTGTAAAATAGTGTTTGAATAATTGTAATGAGGATTTATTTGAGTGTGGATATTATCCAGAAGACAATATTTGTATTTAAACTCACAGTATGTGTTGTCGTATTTTGTACGACAATTGTATTATTGAAGTTGTAGTTTGCTTTCTGTACCATGTATTTGGCGACTCCGAATGGGTGTTGTATACCTATTTTGGGGGCGTCACAAGGAAGTTCTTCAGGGAATACGTCAGGAAATTTATTAACAATAGAAATATCATTCAAAACTGACGTATTTTTGTTTAGATCCGTGATATGAGCTAAGAAAGCTTGACATCCGTTTTTCAATAAACGAATAGCTTTATGGTTTGAGATGACAGCGATTGATTTTAATGGTTTGGTTGCTTGAATTCGCATAATAGGTCGATTAGGAATATGAAAGCTAACAACCTTATGAAAATAATCTATTTTTGCATGATGAGTAGTTAACCAATCAATCCCTAGAATCACGTCAAATGCAAGTATTTTTAATGAAATAAGATCGACAGGTAATGTGTGGGTACCAACTTGAACCAAACAAGACTTATAAACCGTGGATGTAATGATGGTTTCTCCCAATTGAGTTTCAACAGATAAGTCAAAGTCTAATTTCTCCGAAATCAAATTTAATCGATGAGCGCAAGTTAGAGAAATAAAAGAATGAGTAGAACCGGTATCAAATAAAGTATAGACTTCGTTAGAGTTTATGATAAGCTTACCCGTGATGACCTCATTTGGGTTCCTTGCTTTCTGGGAGGTCACAACAAACGCTCTCCCTTGCACTACCGGTTTTGACTTTTCTGGGACGGCCTTTGGTGTCTCCATCCTGACTGAACTTATTTTTGGTAAACGACAAAATCGAGCTAAATGACATTCTCTTCCATAATTATAACATGCTTTAGACGACATTGCGCAGTTTGGACTGATGTGCCCCTCCCCTCTGCATTTGAAACATATGATAGGTGGTCGTTCTCCTTCCTTAACAACGGGTGCTGGTGCTGATGTCTTTCTATCATTGTTGAATCTCCTCTTCTTGAAATGACCATTCTTATTATTTTGGCCCTGATTACCACCGAAGTGGTTACCATTTCTGGTCTGTTGATTCCCTCTACGCTTGTTGTCACCTCTTCGATGACTGCTCTCACTGGTATTATTATTTTGCCGACTGCTCTCTTTTGGTTTCGTTGACTCGTTATCGCGCTCCACTAACTGAGCCCTATTCACAACATCTGAATACAAACACAGTTTATGAGAAATAAGATGTTGACGTATCTTAGGTTTCAAACCTCGCAAAAACATTCGCGTCATTCGCTCTTCATTATCCACCAAGTGGGACGCAAACCGGGACAAGTCAGTAAATTTAGCCTCATACTGCGACACGGTCATATTATTCTGCTCCAATTTGATGAACTCCACCTCCTTCATGTGACGAACAATTTCGGGAAAGTATTTGTCATTAAACAGCTCTTGGAACTTCTCCCAAGACATCTTCAGTGCGGCAGGTTGAGTACGCTTAATCGATTCCCACCAGTAATCTGCCTCTCCTCGCAACATAAAGGCGACAAAGGGAACCTTTTGCTCCTCGGAGCATCCCAAGACATCAAATATCTTGGTGATATGCTTTATCCATGTTTTCGCTATAAGTGGTTTTGGCTCTCCCTTAAACTCCGTTGGTCCCAGCTCCTTAAACTGTTTAGCGGTGACCGTCCGAGAGTTTTCAGTGTTTCCACCTACATTTTGAACAGGAGCCGCTCTCGCCTGCTGTTGCATGAACTGCATAAAGCTTCTGAACATTTCATCATTCATCATTTGGTCAGTATTGTTGTTTGCATGAGGATTGTCGCCTTCCTGAAGCACATTATCCCGATTATTGATATGCGGTGAATCAACAGTCACCTGTGCTCCATTGCTATTCTCAACATTCTCGGATGCCATTTTCAGATACTGCCACAAAACAAAAGTTAATTGATATATCATATATTATCCTTATATTCTGACCGACCAATTAAATACCATGCAAATAAACTTAGGTAGGTCATACTAGCAAAGGAATTCCCCGTCTCTCCCCTCCTAGTTCTATTCTCACATCTTAGCCAGGAATCATATCTCTAAGCTCTGATACCAACTGTGACGCCCCCAAAATTAGGTATACATCACCCATCTTGGGTCGCCAGATACATGGTACAGAATTCAAATACAACTTACTAATACAACTGCCATGTACAATACGACAAAACATAACTGTGAGTTTGAATACAAATATTGTCTACTAGAGAGTATCCATACTCAAAAGGAGTCCTCATTACAATTATTACCACACTATTTTACAGAATAGTGAGGACTACTAATGCTATCCTCTAGACCATCACTCCATTCCCCGACTCGTCCCAGCTATATTCTCATTTCCTGAAGAGAACAGTGAAAAAAAGGGTCCAGTAAAAAATATTATGACTAAGATAATGCAGAATAAATTATCATTAGTCTCCAACAATGTTAAACTGATAAAATAATAGACATCAAGTTTAACTGCAGCGGAACAAGCAATTCATTAAAAGAGTCAAGTAGAGAATAAAATCTACTGTCTTCTATGATTTAAAAGGTTTTTCAACACTGTTATCACTGGGACTCAGCTTAATAAAATATTCCACATCATCGAATCACCCCTGCACTACGGCCAAGGATATTCTTTAGTATCACGACCACAATTATCCATGCATTACGGGCCAAGAATATTTGTGTACTCATTAATGGTCATGATCATGCCAATAACTGTCCATCAATGCACTACGGGCCAATGAGGACTTTTACCACATCATTTGTAACATTACGGTCAGGATTATACCGAATAATCCCTGGTGATAATCATATCAAGTCCATCTATGCACTACAGGCTACAGATGACTTTCAACATTTTATAAACATGAGGATGATGACAATGGTATAAGAATTCAATAAAACAAGTTCAAGAATTAATTTATCCAAGAATTAACAACGTCCAAATTATCAACATGATACTGCTTTGTGGAGTAAAATTCAAGAATGCTTAGAATAATATTTTCATGAAAAGATACTGGATGAAACGCAATTATCAAGGATATTCCACTAATTTCATGGAGTATAGAAGGTAAAACTTAACCAACTGAGTATAATAAAGAATGGAATAACAAAAGAAATCACCCGGCATGCGATAGACCGCACAGACAGGTTATTCTAACAGAATAATAAATAATGGAACCAGGTCCGGCGTAAACGCGCAGACAGGATATTCCGACAGAATAATAAATAATGGAACCAGGTCCGGCGTAAATGCACAGACAGGATATTCTGACAGAATAATAAATAATGGAACCAGGTCCGGTGTAAAACACACAGACAGGATGTTCCAACAGAATAATAACAAGACGGAACCAGGTTCGGTGTAAAACACACAGACATGATGTTCCAACAGAATAATAATAAGACGGAACCAGGTCCGGTGTAAAACATACAGACAGGATGTTCCAACAGAATAATAGAAGAATGTCACCAAGTATAGGGTAGACCGCGTATACAGGTTATTCCAACAGAATAATAAGAAATGGAATAATAACAGTTCTCTTCATGAATAAGAAAGAATAACACCCCTTACCGTTTTAAAGAAGAACTGAAATAAGGAAGTAGTTAAGTAGCAGAATACTTTTTTTCTCTCTCTCTATAGTTTCTCTCTATAGTTTCTCTCTCTAGAGTTCAGTGAATTCGTAAGAAATAATGAAGGAATGAGCTGCTATTTATAGAAAAATGGAATGCATAGTAACTAATCCATGAACGGTCTAGATTGATTACTTTAATCTGACGGTCCATATTTAAATAAAAATCTTTTAAATAAAATATAATATATTCTATTTATAGAATAACTTTAATAAAGTATTCTGTTTTATATAAAAAGATGTTTCTGTTTTATTACGTTAATAATACGAATAAAACAAAACTTCATTATCGCTAAATAATTCATATTATTAATTGACAATAATTGAATCAAACTGAGTGACTTCTCACATAAGCATTAATAATCAATACCGTGTGCTACTATGCAACCACACATATTACTGTACTTTTATTACCGAGTAGTTCAACAGTATCAATGGTAAAACTTCTGCCGTTATTTTTAATAAAATATTTTTGTCGTTTTCTCAATCCGACAATAATTCTGTTGTGGAGTCCACCAATGATTGTGCCGTTGTACGAATATTCTCTGTTAAAACGAATATTCTCCGACCAATCGAATATTATATAATAACTTGCGTACTTTGCAAAATTTATAAATATTACCCACAACTATAACATTATATCAAATTAACTCCATAATATTTATAGAAAATTCATCTTTATTTATAAAAGTTGGGGTCTTACACAACCTTTGGTGTCACCATCCCAACTAAACTTGACTTCGTCGCTGGGAAGCCAAGTTTAGCTAGGATGGAGGCACCAAAGGTCGTCCTAGAGAAGTAAAAACCAGTAGTTCACGGGAGAGCGTTTGTCGTGACCTCCCAAAAAGTAAAGAACCCGAACGAGGTGATCACAGGTAAGCTAATCATAAACTCTTGCGAAGTCTATACCTTATTTGATACCGGTTCTACCCATTCTTTTATTTCTCCTACTTGCGCTCAACGTTTAAATTTGACTCTGGAGAAATTAGACTTTGGCTTATCTGTTGAAACTCTGTTGGGAGAAACCTTCATTATATTCACTATTTATAAGTCTTGTTTGATTCAAATCGGTACCCGCACATTACTTGTCGATTTTATTTCCTTAAAAATACTTGCATTTAATGTAATTTTAAGGATTGATTGGTTAACTACTCATCATGCAAAAATTGATTATTTTCGTAAGGTTGTTAGCTTTCATATTCCTAACCAACATATTATGTAAATTCAATCAACCAAACTACTAAAGTCAATCACTGTCATATCAAGCCATAAAGCTATTCGTTTATTGAAAAACGGATGTCAAGCTTTCTTAGCCCATGTCACGGATTTAAACAAAAATATGTCAGATTTGAATGATATTTCTATTGTTAATAAATTTCCTGACGTATTCCCTGAAGAACTTCCTGGCCTACCCCCAGAGCGTGAAATTGAATTTTGTATCGACCTTGAACCTGGTATTAAACCCATTTCCAAAGCCCCATATCGAATGGCTCCTATTGAACTTTAGGAGTTAAAAACCCAACTACAGGAATTGTTAGACATCGGTTTCATTCGTCCTAGTACGTCTCCTTGGGGTGCTCCTGTTCTATTTGTGATGAAGAAAGATGGGAGTATGCGACTTTGTATTGATTATCGGGAGTTGAATCATATTACCATAAAAAATAGGTACCCGTTGCCTTGTATTGATGACTTGTTTGACCAGTTGCAAGGTGCCAAATTCTTTTCAAAGATTGATCTTCGTTCCGGATATCATCAGTTGAAGATTAAAACTGATGACATTCCAAAGACTGCTTTCAGAACTCGGTACGAGCATTATGAATTCCTAGTTATGTCTTTTGGATTGACTAATGCTCCTGTCGCCTTCATGGATATGATGAACCGAGTATTTAAGGAATATTTGGATCACTTTGTGGTCGTCTTTATTGATGACATCCGCATTTACTCCAAAAGTTATGAAGATCATGAGCAACACTTGAGGCTGATACTCCAAAAGCTTCGTGAAAACAAGCTTTATGTCAAGTTGAAGAAATACGAGTTCTAGCTTGAGGAAGTAGCATTCCTTGGGCACGTGACCGAAATACATAGCTTTCTCGGCTTAGCTGGTTATTATTGGAGATTCGTAGAAGGATTTTCTCGAATCACTACTCCATTAACTCAGCTGACTCGAAAAGATATAAAATTTGGTTGGAGCGAGGAATGTGAGAAGAGTTTTAAAGAACTCAAGAGGAGACTCATTTCAGCACCTGTTCTGACAATACCATCTGGTTCGGAGGGATTTTTCATCTACAGTGATGCTTCGGGCAAAGGGTTAGGATGTGTTCTCATGCAACATGAGAAAGTTATAGCCTATGCCTCTCAACAACTCAAAGAATATGAGAGGAATTATCCTACTCATAATCTAAAGTTGGCAGCTGTTGTCTTCGCACTTAAAATTTAGAGGCATTACTTGTATGGGGAGAAAGTGGAGATCTATACGGATCATAAAAATCTCAAATATTTCTTCACCCAAAAGGAACTCAACATGCGGCAACGACGTTGGCTTGAACTGTTAAAAGATTATGATCATACCATTCAATACCACCTTGGAAAAGCGAACGTGGTAGCTGATGCATTGAGTAGAAGATCATATGCAGGTACGAGTGCGTTATTGTCAACGCAAAGGCCCAGTTTGTATGACTTGCAAAGGATGGAGATAGAGTTAAAGACTCCAGGGACCCACGTGATGATGGCAAACATATGAGTAGAACCGACTTTAATCGATAAAGTTAAAGCTGCTCAAGTTAAAGACCTGGAGCTGATGCGTATGAGGAAGAAAGTGCAAGAAGGTGCTATCCCGGAAGCAAGAATAGAAAAAAAGGATTACTACGAGTCAACTCTATACTTTGTGTTCCTAATGACCCTGATTTAAAATATAAAATCATGATGGAGGCGCACAACACACCGTTTGCAATCCATCTTGGAAGTACCAAGATGTATCGTGATCTTCGACATACATTTTGGTGGAGCAATATGAAAAGAGAGATCACGGAGTTTATTTCAAGGTGTCTAACGTGTCAATGAGTCAAGGCGGAACATCAAGTATCAAAAGGACCATTACAACCACTTTAAATTCTAGAATGAAAGTGGGAGCACATTACCATAGATTTTGTTACTGGTCTTCCCAAGGTTTCTCAAGACATAGATACAATTTGGGTCATTGTTGATAGATTTACCAAATCTGCTCATTTCTTACCTATACGAGAAACTTATACACTCGAACGTCTTGCTCGTATTTACGTAAATTAGATTGTAAGACTGCATGGTATGCCAGTATCCATAGTTTCAGATCGAGACCCAAGATTCACTTCACAATTTTGGGTTAGTTTGCAAAAAAGCTATGGGCACAGATTTACGTTTCAGTTCGGCTTATCATCCTCAAACGGACGGGCAGTCGGAGAGGACTATTCAAATTCTTGAAGATCTATTAGGACTCTGTGTCCTTGACTTCAAGGGAAGTTGGGACAAGTTCATACCATTAGTGGAATTCTCCTATAACAACAGTTATCAAACAAGTATCGGTATGGCTCCATTTGAGGCGTTGTATGGAAGAAAGTGTCGTTCTCCAGTATGCTAGGATGTGGTGGGTGAAGCAACTTTGTTGGGATGGTACGTATAACTACGGAGATGATTCAAATGATCAGACAACGTATAAAAATCTCACAAGATCGACAAAAGAGTTATGCTGATCTTCATCGAAAGGACGTGGAATTTAATGTTGGTAATCATGTGTTGATACGTGTGGCTCCATGGAAAGGAGTTATGAGATTTGGAAAGAGAGAAAAGCTCAATCCTCGATTCATTGGCCCATTTGAAATCCTTGAACGAGTAGGAACTATGGCCTATAGACTCACTTTACCGCCAAGTATGTTTCGTGTTCATAACATTTTTTATATATTCATGTTACGTAAATATGTGGAAGACCCGAACCATATCATTGAGTTAGAACCAGATGAAATAGCGGAAGATTTAACGTATGAAGAGGTACCTGTTAAAATCTTGGATAAGAAGGAACACATTCTACACTCCAAGGTTATACCTCAAGTCAAAGTTTTGTGGAGAAACCACGATGTTGAGAAAATGACCTGGGAGTTAGAATCTGAAATAAAATCAAGGTATCCTCACCTCTTCGTCATTCCAGGTACGCACCCTAATTTCGAGGGCAAAATTTCATAAGAAGGGGAGGTTGTAAGACTCCAACTTTTATGAATAAAGATTAATTTTTCTTAAAATATATTTTTGAATATTATGGTGTGGATTAATATAATGTTATTGTTGTGGGTAAAATTTATAAATTTTGCAAAGTATGCAAGTTGTCATAAAATATTCTATTGGTCGGGGAATATTCGTTTTAACAGGAAATATTCGTACGACGGCATAATCATTGGTGGACCCCACAACGAAATTATTGTCGGAGTTAGAAAACGACAGAAATATCTTTTTATGAAAATAACGGCGGAAGTTTTATCGTTAACTATTGAAATACCCGGTGTTAAAAGTACAGTAATACGCGTGGTTGCATAGTAGCACACGGTATTGATTATTAATGCTTATGCGAGAAGTCACTTAGTTTTGTTTAATTATTGCTACAGTAATTGCTGCATAGTATCTCACATTATTTGATTCAATTATTGTCGATATTTTGTATATTATTAAATCAATAATTGAGATAATACATTTATGCATATTATTATTTGTAATATTGACGATGTCTAGAAAGTTCTACCGAGGAGAGGTTTGGTCACCTAATTGCCCGCCAATAGGAAGAAATTCTTATTGGAAAGCCCCGTCTTTCTTGGGAATGATCTGGTTGTTAAATATTGCTAATAATAATAGTAATAAATAAATGTTGAAAAAAATATTGTAGGGGATTTTATGAAGTATGTGTGGTATATATTGGCGTATTATTTGAACCCCCACTTACCTATTTTTTAAAATAATCGGTAGAAAATTATTCGGTATATATATATTTAATAAAGGTGGGGGCCACATGGGGGATGAAAAATGGAAAAGGGGGTGGGGGAAAGATGTCTTGGAAGGGAGGGAGTTTATATGATACGTAGGAAAGAGAGAGTATAATTTGTGTGGTGGTGGGAGGAAAAATGAAGTGAAAGTGATGTGTGGGTGTGATGAAAGTGATGTGTGTGTGTGTATAAAAGTGATGGGTGTGTGTGTTGTATTGAAAAAATTAGTCTGTGAATTGTCTTAATTCATCCGTGAATCACAAATTAATTCGGCCTGTGAAATTTTCGAATGTTTCGTCTGTGAATCTTTTAAACAGTACCTCTTCCATTCTCCTATAAATAGGATACTTAGTTAGAATTAAAAATCATACCAGAATCAGAGAATTCTTATTCTATAATATTGAGCGTATTTCTTTCGAGTTTTAGAAAGCTTTGAGCGTAAAAAATAGTGTAAGTTTTCTTCAAGAATATCCCCGCTATACCAGTTGGAATACTCTCCTTTTTAAGGTAAGAGATATTATTTTTGTTTAATATTCATAAGAAATAATATTTTCTTCCATACTCTGTAGTATGTAAGTAATATTATTTCGTTTTAGATTCCGAATTCTATACTCATTTTGTTAAAGTTTTAGCTTCTATACTTCATGAAATTAGTAGAATATCCTTTATATTTGCGCTTCATCCAGTATCTTTTCATGAAAATATTATTCTGAGGATTTTTGATAAGTTTTAACTTTTTCATGCCGGAGTACTATTCACGGGGTTACTATTCTTAAAGTACTATTCACGGGATACTATTTACTAGGTTACTATTCACCCGGGGTACTATTCATGACAAAAATTAATTTTTTTTCGGTCCAAATTATTTTTGATACAATATTATTCTTGAATTTTACTCCATAAAACAGTATCATGTTGATAATTTGGACATTATTGAATTCTGGATAAATTAAATTATAAATCTTTAAAAATATATCCTTTGCTTTCTTTTAATTGAATTCTTATATCATTGTCATCATCCTCATGCTTATATTATAATGAAAATCATCTGTGGCCGTAGTGCATAGATGGACTTGGTATGATTATGACTAGGAATTATTCGGTATAATCATGATCGTAATATTACAAATGATGTGGTAAAAGTCCTCATTGGCCCGTAGTGCATTGATGGACAGCTGTTGGCATGATCATGACCATTGATGAAAATACGAATATCCTTGGCCCGTAGTGCATGGATAATTTGAGGTCGTGATACTAATGAATATCCTTGGTCGTAGTGCAGGGGTGATTCGAAGATGTAGATTATTTATTAAGCTGAGTCTCAGCGATAAAATTGATGATAAACTTTTTAAATCATAGAAGATAGTAGATATCATGCTCTACTTGACTCTTCTAATGGATTGCTTGTTTCGCTGCAGTTAAACTTGATGTTTATTATATTTTATCAGTTTAACACTGTTGAAGGCTAACGATAATTTATTCTGCATTATCTTGGTCATAATATTTCTTACTGGGCTAGTTGAGCTCACCCTTTCCTTTCATTGTTCTCTTCAGGAAATGAGAATATAATAGGGACTAGTCGAAGAACGGAGTGACGGTCCAGATGTTTGCATTAGTAGTCCTCACTATTCAGTGAAATAGTGTGATAATAATTATAAGACCCCAACTTATTATTAAATGAAATTAAATTTCCTCTATTTATTATTTTGAAATAGTAAGGGTTGATTTGATTAATGTGGTTAGTTATGGGTAAAATGCGCAAATATTTCAAATAAGCAAGTGGTTATAAAATATTCATTTTTGTCGATGAATATTTGTTTGGTCGTGGAATATTCTTGTTGTCGGGGAATATTCGTACGACGGCGCAGCCTTGTGTGGGCCCCATAACGAAAGCGATTGGATGAAAAAAACGACAAGTATAAGTTATTTATAAATAACGGCGTAGTTGTTACCGTTAATACTGTTGGAATACCCGGTGGTTAAAACACAGTAGCACACGGTATTTCACCAATTATTGATTCTTACGTAAGAAGACACTACTCAATAATTGTTACAGTAATTACTGTTTAATATTTTATTTTATTGATTCAATAATTGCTACGTTGATATTTTATATTATTGTTGTTTTAATAATTGTCGCTGCACAATATTTTCTATTATCAGATCAATAATTCATATTATTTTAATAATATTATTAGATAACATTATTGGCAATGTCTAAAAAGTTCTGTCTAAGGAGAGATTTGGTCATCTAATTACGCGCCAATAAGGAAAAATTTTTATTGGAAAGCCCCCTCTTTCCTAAGAACGGCCTGGTTGTCATAATTGTGATTCTGTAATATTATTTGTGAATAATTAATTATTAATTTATATGATAAGGAAATATTTATTTTATGTGGATATAATTGATGGATATTGTAAGACCCCGAATTTTATGAAATAAAAGTATTCAATTTTTCTATTAAGTAAATGGTTAAATTGATAAATGTTAAAGTTAAGGGTGATATATGAATTTTTTTCAAAATACACAAGTGGTTATAAAATATTCATTGTTGTCGGGGAATATTCATTTGGTCGTGGAATATTCTTTCTGTCGGGGAATATTCGTACGACGGCGCAGCCATTTGTGGGCCCATAACGGAAAACGGTCGGATGAAGATAACGATAAAAAATTGAGTTTTATAATTAACGGCGTAGTTGTTACCGGTAACACTGTTGGAATACCCGGTGGTTAAAATACAGTAATACACGTTATTACACAGTAGCACACGGTATTGTACAGTATTTTTAAAATTATTGATTCTTACGTAAGAAGGCACTACTCAATAATTGTTACAGTAGTTACTGTTTAATTTTTATTTTATTGATTCAATAATTGCTGCGTTGATATTTTACATTATTATTATTTCAATAATTGTTACTGCACAGTATTTCCCATTATCAGATCAATAATTCATATTATTTGAATAATATTATTAGATAACATTATTGGCAATGTCTAGAAAGTTCTGTCTAAGGAGAGGTTTGGTCACCTAATTGTGCGCCAGTAAGGAGAAATCCTTATTGAAAAGCCCCCTCTTTCCTGGGAACGGCCTGGTTGTCATAAATGTGATTATGTAATATTATTTGTGAATAATTAATTATTGATTCATATGATAAGGAAATATTTATTTTATGTGGATATAAATGAGGGATATATTTTTATGGTTAAAAATGAAGGAGTTAATGTTGAGGTGTTTTATCTGTATTTTTATCGGAACGGAGGTATTGAAAATCAAATTAGGATTTTTGAGATATTTTGCGAGGGTTATAATTTTTAATCTGACCGTTGGATCGTGGTAATATTTGGATATGTTATACATATATAAGTTGAGTATATGTCCACAAATTTTGAACCGTTAAAAATGAACGTATGATTTGTTATGAGTTTTTCGAGATGACTGGTTCAGAAATTATTGAAGTTTTGGAATTTATCATTTTGGTAAAAAATTCTAGAATTGGTGGGCCTCACTCTTGGTTGGTGAAGAAATGTGCTGAGATTTTTATTCAAATGTGGTGGGTGAGAATAGTAGTAGGTAAATCCATCAGGTTGCAGGTTAAGTCTGCTTCGGCGTGCTAACATTTTCCTATAAATAGAGGGCTAAGTTAGAATTGAAAATCACACCAAAAACATAAGTTTTCTCTCTTTCTCTCTCTATATTATGAAGCATATTTTGTGAGTATTTAGATACTTTGAGAGTTGGTATTTAGTGCAAGTTTTTTCTTCGACTTTGCATTTCAATCAGAAATACTGCACTTTTGAGGTAAGGGATAGTAAGGGATTTTAAGGGTTATTATATTTTTCAGTTCGTAATTCTTCTGATCTTCAAAAAATTCTGAAAAAATTTAAAATGATATTTTGATGAGTTTTTTTGATTGTGTTCAAAAATAATGATTTTTGGATGTATAGATTAAGAGTTATGAATTTTACGGGAAAAGACTATTTTAAAAGTAACCGCTTATAACTCCTTGTGGTTAACTACAAAATTGATGAAATTTTTATTGGAATTATATCTATATAATATCAGTGTACTCTGTGAATTTTGAAATTTTTGGATAAAAGTACAATTTATGATAAATGTCTAAATATTCGGCTGTTTTGGCCATATGAAAAATAGTAAACAAGTTTTAAAAATTCTGAAAAAAATATATGTTCAACTATATTCTGCTAAATCTCAGAAAAGAAATATTTTTGGGACTAATTTGGTATTTTTCATAAAAATAGTCTAGTTATGAGTAAATGAATTAATATGTTATGTGAAGTAAGAAAATTAGAAAATATGATTTTATGGCTTGAGAATCATATATGAGTTATATGCAGATTTTTGATGAGGGTTTTGGTTATTGGTGTTGAAATCTTAAGAGTTGGCATTTTATGATGATTAAATGTATTAATTAGTAAAGTGTAAACAATTTAAATAAATTGTTTATAAACTTAAGAAATATTATTATTTCAATATCATTATACCGAAATATTGGTATACATTTTATTGTGGAATTTCTACCTTTTTGAGTTAGGTTTACTATTCACGAGTTACTATTCACGAGTTACTATTCAGGAGTTACTATTCACGAGTTACTATTCATGAGTTACTATTCATAAGTTACTATTCATGAGTTACTATTCACGGGTACTATTCACGATAAAAATTAATTTCTTTTTTCTGACCAAATTATCGTTGATTTATGATTGTTGCTCTTGAAAATAAATATAGTTGTTGATCATATTGTTTTTATTATCATATATAACATTTTTTTAACCCTGATGTTGAATTTCTCTTTCACTTGAGTGTAAAGATGGATAAATTATTGGTATGATCGTGACTAAGGAATATTTTTGGCCTGTAGTGCAAAGATGAATTGTTAACTGGTATGATCATGACCATTGAATTTATAATTGAATATCTTTAGCTTAAGTGTAAAGATGAATTGATTAACATGGTTATAATTATTGTTTATATAAATTCAGAAATAATTATATATTTCTTGGAGGTATGAATATATTTGGCCTGTAGTACAAATATGAACTGTTGAGAAATATCTTTGGCCAGTAGTGCAAAGATGAATTGTTGATGAATATCTTTGGCCCGTAGTGCAAAGATGACAGGTTGTTGAATATCTTTGGCCAGTAGGGCAAAGATGAACAGGTGTTGAGATGAACATGACCAACTGGTGATACAAATAAATATCTTTGGCCGTAGTGCAAAGATGAAGTTATTAGTATGATTATGAACATGAACTGTGATTTGGTGTAACCATGATCTTTGATTTTTCAGGTAAAGATAGGTGATGAAAATTATCTTCGTCCTGGATGAGAAGAGGAATTTAGAACTACAACTATGATTATGAGTTATTCATATGATTGCGGACCAGAATTGTTAATTGATGTTACAGGGATAAAACATTGTTGGTGAATTTTTAACATGGAGAAGATAATAGACTTTGTAGTCTATTTGACTCTTCTAATGGATTGCTCGTTCCGCTGCAACTATGGTTGAAATTTTTATTATCTACCATATGTTCTAAATCTCTAATTTAATTCTGTTGAAGGCTATTAATAACTTATTTATCTTTAGTCATGATATTCTTTACTGGGCTAGTTGTGCTCACCCTTCTGTTTCACAATTTTTTTCAGGTAATAAGAGTGTAGCTGGGTCGAGCGGGGGTAACAGGGGAATAGAACGGTGTTCATTATTTAGTAGTTATATTTGGTGAATCATCTAGGGTGAAGCGAACCCAATGTTAGAAGGGTGTTTTGCCACTATCATACAAGATGTCTAATGACATACAACCTCGTGTCATCATAAGACAGAATTGTACTCATCCACTTGCTTAGTATATTTACGAGCACTACCTATATAATCTTGATGTTTGTTTGAAGTATAATTCTCAATTAGAGACAGTGGAGATAATGATAAGTCAAGAGAAGACTCACCATTGAGAAGAATATGATAGTAATCTTCTCGTTTTTCTTTGGGGTATATTGGGTCAACCAAGGATAATTCTGTGGCCATATGATATCTATCACAACTTAGAAGCATGGCCTCCCATGTACAAAGGTTTCCTTGAGCACTTCTCAAAGATTCTAATTTCTAAAACAGTTTTTGACTATATCTTTATGTAGGTATCACTGTGAGGTGCTGTCCACGGTTGGGACATAAGTCACATTTGGTATATATTTGTATCCAAACTCACAGCATATGTGTTGTTGTATTTTGCACGACAATTATTGTAATAAAGTTGCAGTTGTTTTCTGTACCATGTATTTGGCGACTCAGAATAAGTTGGATGGAATGGACCTATTTTGGGATTGTCACAGATATATTTATTTTATGTGAATGAATTAATGTTGAGGTATTTTTGTCGGAATGGAGGTATTAAAAATTAAATCACTGTTCTTGAGATATATTGCGTGAGTTATAATTTTTAATCTGACCGTTGGATCATTGTAATTTTTGGATATGTTATGCATATATAAGTTGAGTATATGTTCACAAATTTTGAACCGTTAAAAATGAGAGCATAATTTGTTAAGAATTTTAAGAGGTGACTGATTTTGAAATTAGGTTTATAAATAATTTTGGTGAAAATTCTAGAATTGAGTTGGCCCCACTTGTGGTTGGTGAAGAAATGTGTTGAATTTTATTTCAAATGTGGTGGGTGGCAATAGTAGCAGGTAAAGCCATCAGGTAGCAGGTCAAGTCTGCTTCGGCATGCTAACATTTTCGTATAAATAGAGGGCTAAGTTAGAATTCAAAATCACACCAGAAACATAAGCTTTTTCTCTTTCTCTCTCTATATTATCGAGCGTATTTTGTGAGTATTTAGATACTTTGTGAGTTTTTATTTATTAGTGCAAGTTTCCTTCAGCCTTATACCGATATTCCGAACAGAAGTACTGTTATCTTGAGGTAAGGGATGTTATTCTTTCGTAAATAATATTATTTCTTTCAATATCATTATGCCGAAATATTTGTCTAAACTTTTTATCAAATTTGGAACTTTTTGTGTCGAGGTTACTATTCACGTATACGATACTATTCACGTATACAACACTATTCACGAATACGACACTATTCACCAAAAAATAAAAATTTTCCTTTTTATCCAAGATGGCTATTATGGTTACTATCTTTGATTGTATCCATATTTTGATCTTTATTTTTGAATTCTACTTCACAATTGGTTGTTATGGAGTATTATTGCACTTGGATAAACTATAATACGAATCCCTAATATTTGTCCTTCTGTCTCACTGGATTCATTTTCTTTAAAATATTTTTCATCATCCTCAGTCTTAAATGATGATGTTACTGAATATCTTTGACCTGTAGTGTAAAGATGAATGATTAATTGATGAATATCTTTGGCCCGTAGTGCAAAGATGAACAGATGTTGAGATGAACATGACCGACTGGTGATACAAATGAATATCTTTGGCCTGTAGTACAAAGATGAATATTTGATTCAAGATGTATATTGATTGATGTTACAGGGATAAAATATCGTTGATGGGTTTTTAAATCTTAGAAGATAGTAGAATTCATTCTTTACTTGACTCTTCTAATGGTTTGCTGTTTTCGCTGCAGTTGTTGATCTAAAACTTGTTGTCTATTATATTTTATCAGATTTTTTTCCCTGTTGAAGACTAATGATAAGTTGTTGT
The DNA here is from genome assembly GCA_016801055.1 of Panax notoginseng. NCBI lineage: Eukaryota > Viridiplantae > Streptophyta > Magnoliopsida > Apiales > Araliaceae > Panax > Panax notoginseng. The sequence goes on from CM029019.1 coordinate 29,041,967, forward strand.
ATATTATCTTAGTCATAATATTCTTTACTGGGCTAGTTGAGCTCACCCTTTTCCTTTTTGTTTCATTTTTCTCAAGAGCCGAGAATATAACGGGAACTAGTCGGGGTGTGGAGTGATGTTTCTAGTCAGTTGTGTGAGCAGTCCTCACTATTCTATAAAATAGTGTTTCAATAATTGTAATGAGGACTTATTTGAGTGTGGATATTGTATAGAAGATAATATTTGTATTTAAACTCACAGTATTGTGTTATCGTATTTTGCGCGACAAGTGTTTTAATGAAGTTGTATTTATTTCTGTACCATGTATTTGGCGACTCAGAATGGGTGATGTATACCTATTTTGGGGGCGTCACAATAATTGTAATGAGGACATATTTTGAGTTTGAATACTGTCTAGAAGATAATATTTGTACTAAAACTCTTAGCTTTTATTTTGTCGTATTTTACACGATAGTTGTATAATTAAGTTGTATTTGAATTTTGTACCATGTATTTGGTGACTCAAGATGGGTGATGTATACCTATTTTGGGGGCGTCACACCTCGTATTGCGATATGGTCATATTTTTTTGTTTCAACTTGATGAATTTTACCTCCTTCATGTGACGAATACTCTCTGAAAAGTACTTGTCGTTGAACAATTCTTGGAACTTCTCCCAAGACATCTTTAGTGCAGAAAGATGAGTACGTTTTATAGATTTCCACCAGTAATCTGCCTCTCCTCATAATATAAAGGTGGTGAAGGGAACTTTTTGTTCCTCTGAGCATCACATGACATCAAATATCTTGGTGATCTGCTTAATCCATGCCTCTGCCTTAAGTGGCTCTGGCTTTCCCAAAAACTTCGGCGGTCTCAACTCCTTGAATTGTTTAGCAGTAACTTGCCGTGATTTGCCATTGTTTCCATGCACCTGCATTTTGAACATGAATCTCTCTCGTTTGGTGTTGCATGAATTGCAGAAAGCTCCTAAACATCCCATCGTTCATCATTTGGTCGGTGTTGTTTTTGTTTATATGAGGATTATTGCCTTCCTGATGCACATTATCCTGGTTATTGATTGGCGGTGTCTCAACGGTCTCATGTGCTTTATTTCTTATCTCAAAACTTTCAGATGCCATTCTCAAACACTGCTACAAAACAAGGGTTAATTAACATGCCACATATTATCCCTACATTCTGACCGACCAATTAAATAACAAATAAACTTAGGTAGGACACACTAGCAAATGATTTACTCATCTCTCCCCTCCTAGTTCTAGCCTCAGATATCCGCCAGAGATCATAACCCTAAGCTTTGATACCAGGTGTGACGCCCCCAAAATAGGTCTACACAACCCATTCTGAGTCGCAAAATACGTGGTACATATTTTAAATACAAACTTAATTTTCATAACTATTGAACTGTCGTGAAACGACAAAACATAAACTGTGAGTTTTAATACAAATATTGTCTCGTAGATAATATCCAAACTCAAAATAAGTCCTCATTACAATTATTATCACACTATTTTATAGAATAGTGATGACTACTATAGCCACCATCTTGGACCATCACTCCATTCTCCGTGTGACGCCCCCAAAATAGATATACATCACCTATCTTGAGTCGCCAAATACATGGTACTGAATACAAATACAAACTTAATTATACAACATTAACTGAAAGTTTTAACAGGAATATTATCTTCTAGACAATATCCAAACTCAAATTCAATCCTCATTACATTTATTATCATACTAAATAGTGAGAACTGCTAAAATAATCATCTCGGACCGTCACTCCATTTCCCGACTAGTCCCGACTACGTTCTCATTTCCTGAAGAGAACAATAAAAGTAAAAGGGTGAGCTCAACTAGCCTAGTAAAAAATATTATGACTAAGATAATGCAGAATAAATTATCGTTAGCCTTCGATAGTGTTTAACTGATAAAATATCATAAACATCAAGTTTAACTGCAGCGGAACAAGCAATCCATTAGAAGAGTCAATTAGAGCATGATATTTACTATCTTTAATGATTTATAAAGTTTATTATCAATTTTATCGCTGAGACTCAGCTTAACAATTAATTCACATCATCGAATCATCCTGCACTACGGGCCAAGGATATTCATTAGTATCAAAGGGTATGCTTGGGTATAATAAGTTGTACATAGAGATAATGTATGATCAATAAAAAATCTAACTTCTAGTAAAAGAAGTGAAATGTCCTATGTGATTCGATAAATGACAACCCAGTAGTTCTTGACCAAGGCAGAATGAAATTAGAAAGGAGTTTCTAATTTGCATTATTTGGAGTTGTGCATTTAAGAGTCGAAATACATATAATTAAATAAAATAAGACTTGACAGTAATTCCATGTCTTATATTTAATTGGGACATTGTATGGTGGAAGGATTGAATTATACGGTAACTATTAACTCAAAGGTTCTTTTATGATTAATGTTAAAATCTATATTATCTGAAAAGTCGTTGATCGCTAGGGAGACTTATCCCTATTGTAGAATAAATATTATTTATTTAAATAAATTAATCGTTTAATTTATTTATTTAAATAATATTAGAATTGTTCTAATTGATTTATTCACAACTGGTTTAATATGGAGAACCTAAAGGGTCACACCATAAAAGGAAGAATAATTATTTAAGAAGCAAATGGCATAATCGTAATAATAAGTTAAGTATATTTAATTTAATCTATGGTGATAGAATAAATTAAATAGCTTAATATTTATTATTTAATATTTTGGAAATATTAAATATAAATTAATAAGAGGAGTCTTATTATTATTATTACTATTATTACCCATCTTGAGTCGCCAAATACATGGTATTGAATACAAATACAAACTTAATTATACAACATTAACTGAGAGTTTTAACAGGAATATTATCTTCTAGACAATATCCAAACTCAAATTCAATCCTCATTACATTTATTATCATACTAAATAGTGAGGACTGCTAAAATAACCATCTCGGACCGTCACTCCATTTCCCGACTAGTCTCGACTATGTTTTCATTTCCTGAAGAGAATAATGAAAGCAAAAGGGTGAGCTCAACTAGTCCAGTAAGAAATATTATGACTAAGTTAATACAGAATAAATTATCATTAGCCTTCGACAGTGTTTAACTGATAAAATATCATAAACATCAAGTTTAACTGCATCGGAACAAGCAATACATTAGAAGAGTCAAGTAGAGCATGATATCTACTATCTTCAATGATTTAGAAAGTTTATTATCAATTTTATCGCTGAGACTCAGCTTAACAATTAATTCACATCATCGAATCATCCCTGCACTACGGGCTAAGGATATTCATTAGTATCAAGTCCACGAATTATCCATGCACTACGGGCCAAGGATATTCGTGTAATCATCAATGGTCATAATCATGCCAACAACTGTCCATCAATGCACTACCCGCCAATGAGGACTTTTACCACATCATTTGTAATATTACGGTCATGATTATACCGAATAATCCCTGGTCATAATCATACCAATCAATAATTCATCTATGTACGTAAGCCAAAGATGGCTTTCATCACAATATAAGCATGAGAATGATGACAATGATATAAGAATTCAATTAAAAGAAAGCAAATGATAAATTTTTAAAGATTTATAATTTAATTTATCTCAAATTTAAAAACGTCCAAATTGTCAACATGATACTGCTTTGTGGAGTAAAATTCAAGAATAATATTATATCAAAAATGATTTGGACCGAAAAAAATTAATTTTTAACATGAATAGTACTCTGGGTGAATATTACTCGAGTGAATAGTATCCCGTAAATAGTAATTCGGGAATAGTATCCCGTGAATAGTACCTCAGCATGAAAAGCTTAAAATTTATCAAGAATGCTCTGAATAATATTTTCATAAAAAGATACTGGATGAAGCGCAAAATTCAAGGATATTCTATTAATTTCATAGAGTATAGAAGCCAAAATTTAACAAAATGAGTGTAGAATTCGAAATCTGAAAAGAAATAATATTACTTGTATACTATAGCGTATGGAAGAAAATATTATTTATTACGAACATTGAATAAAAATAATATCCCTTACCTTAAAAAGAAGAGTATTCCGACTGGTATGGCGGAGATATTCTTGAAGAAAACTTGAACTGTTTACTACGCTCAAAGTTTCCTTAAACTCTAAAGAAATACACTCAAGATTATAGAAGAAGAATTCTTTGATTCTGGTGTTATTTTCAATTCTAACTAAGCACCTTATTTATAGGAGAATGCAGGGTACCACTGTTTTTAGAAAATCACAGACGAAATAATCTGAAGAATTCAGAATTCACGGACGCTAAAATCAGTTATCACATGATTTACTATGCAGCACTATAGTGGCACTATGCATAATAAAATATAATATATTCTATTTTTTCATTAAAAATAAAACTTATTATAAAATAAATATATAATAATAATAAGTTACCCTCCTTCCACGCCAAAGCCTTCCACCCCCATTTCTTGACATTTTATTTTTCTTTCATACTTGGGCCCCACATACGACCCCACCTTATATATATATATATATATATATATATATATATATATATACACTTAATAATTTTTCACCGATAATTTTGAAAAATAGGTAAGTGGGGGTCCAAATAATAAGCAAAAGTTACCACAAATGCTTCATAAAAATTTTCTCAATATTTTTTTAATAACATTTATCATCATTATTATAATTCGTAATATTTAACAACCAGATCGTTCCCAGGAAAGAGGGGACTTTCCGATAAGGATTTCTCCCTATTGGCGTGCAATTAGGTGACCAAATCTCTCCTCGACAGAACTTTCTAGACATCGTCAATATTGTAAATAATAATATGAATAACTTTATTGTCTCAATTATTGATTTAATAATATAAAATATTGACAATAATTAAATCAAATAACTTGAGATACTATGCAGAATTTACTGTAGTAATAATTAAAATAAACTGAGTGACTTCTCACGTAAGCATCAATAATCAATACCGTGTGCTAATATGCAAACCACGCATATTATTGTACTTTTCATCACCGGGTATTTCAACAGTTAACGGTAAAACTTTCGCCGTTACTTTTATAAAAATACATTTTTTGTTATTTTCTAACTCCGACAATAATTCCATTGTGGGGTCCACCAATGATTGTGCCGTCGTACGAATATTTCCCCTGACCAATCGAATATTTTATAACAACTTACTTACTTTGCAAAATTTATAAATATTACCCAAAATTTTAACCTTTTATCAATTTAACCATTTACCAAATAGAATAATATCTATACGAAAATTGAATAATTTTATTTTATAAAATTCGGGGTCTTACAATCTCTTCTCCTTATGAAATTTTGCCCTCGAAATTTACGTACCTGGTAGTTCGAAGGGACGAGGAAACCTTATTTTCATTTTAGCTTCTAACTCTTGAGGTATAGCTTTTGAGCGTACAATATGTTCCCTCTTATCCAAGATTTTAACAGGTACCTCTTCATACGTTAAATCTTCCTCTATCTCGTCTAGTTCTAATTCAATAATGTTGTTCGGGTCGTCCACATATTTACGTAACATCGATACGTGAAAAACGTTATGAACACGCGACATACTTAGCGGTAAAGCGAGTCTATAGGCCACAGTTTCTACTCAATCGAGGATTTCAAATAGACTAATAAAATCGAGGGTTGAGATTTCATCTCTTCGTCGATTCTTGCTTCTAGAATAACGCCTTCTTGCACCTTCTTCTTCATATTCATCAGCTACAGGTGTGTAGCTTGAGCAGTTTTAACTTTATCGATTAAAGTCGATTCTACTCGTATATTTGACATCATCACGTGGGTCCCTAGAGTCTTTAACTCTATCTCTATTATTTATAAGTTATACGAAATGGGTCTTTGTGTTAACAATGTTGCACTCATAAACGCATACGATCTTTTACTCAATGCGTCAGCTACTACATTTACTTTCCAGGATGGTATTGAATACTATTATCGTAATCTTTCAACAGCTCAAGCCAACGTCTTCGGCGCATGATACGTTCGTTTCAAGTGAAGAAATATTTAAGGGTTTTAAAAATGGGTTTTGTATTGGGTTCCAGGTCGATACAGAATTCTATTTTACGCTCTGGGGTAGGCCAGGAAGTTCTTGTGATGCCCCCAAATTCGGGTTACCTGACTCCCGAGTTTGGTGCTCACGATCTACAACATAAATAACATTTAACTACCCATTTAATTATAAATAGAAGCATACACTTCATCAACTGATACAGTTAATACATTACCCCAGGTTCTCTAATCTTAACATTACAAACATACCCTTTAGTTATACAAAAAGGGTTCACAAACATAACATAATAATATTATTCATTATAACTATGCTATCACTATGCCTTTGTCTTTGTCCTTCATAGCACCTCCTGCCACTTCGTCCCTAGCTGAAAAGTTTTATTTAGCAAGGGTGAGCAACAAATTTGCCCCGCAAGTTAAGACATACCATTTGGCTCGGAGGGATTTGTCATCTACAGTGATGCTTCGGGCAAAGGGTTAGGATGTGTTCTCATGCAACATGGGAAAGTCATAGCCTATGCCTCACGACAACTCAAAGAATATGAGAGAAATTATCCTACTCATGATCTAGAGTTGGCAGCAGTCGTTTTTGCACTAAAGATTTGGAGGCATTACTTGTATGGGGAGAAAATGGAAATCTTTACGGATCATAAAAGTCTCAAATATTTTTTCACCCAAAAGGAACCCAACATGCGGCAACGACATTGGCTTGAACTGTTGAAAGATTATGATCATACCATTCAATACCATCCTGGTAAAGCGAACGTAGTAGCTGACGCATTAAGTAGAAGATCATATGCGGGTATGAGTGCGATATTATCAACGAAAAGGCCTATTTTATATGACTTACAAAGGATGGAGATAGAGTTAAAGACTCCAAGGACCAACGTGATGATGACAAATATACGAGTTGAGCCGACTTTAATCGATGAAGTTAAAGTTGCTCAAGATACAGACCTGGAGCTGATGCGTATGAAGAAGAAAGTGCAAGAAGGTGCTATCCAGGAAGTAAGAATCGATGAAGAAGGAATACTTAGAGTCAACTCCAGACTTTGTATTCCTAATGACCATGATTTAAAGTATAAAATCATGATGGAGGCACACAACACACCGTTTGCAATCCATCCTGGGAGTACCAAAATGTATCATGATCTTCGACATACATTTTGGTGGAGCAATATGAAGAGAGAGATAGCGGAGTTTATCTCAAGGTGTTTAACTTGTCAACGAGTCAAGGCGAAGCATCAGGTACCAAAAGGTCCATTGCAACCACTTGAAATTTCAGAATGGAAGTGGGAGCACATTATCATGGATTTTGTTACCGGTCTTCCCAAGGTTTCTCAAGGCATAGATGCGATTTGGGTCATTGTTGATAGTTTGACCAAGTCGGCTCATTTTTATCTGTACGAGAAACTTATACACTTGAATGTCTTTCTCGTATGTACATAAACGAGATTGTAAGATTACATGGTATGCCAGTATCCATAGTTTCTGATCGAGACCCAAGATTCACTTCAAGATTTTGGGTTAGTTTGTAAAAAGCTATGGGCACGGATTTACGATTTAGTTCGGCTTATCATCCTCAAACGGACGGGCAGTCAGAGAGGACTATTCAAACTCTTGAAGATCTATTAAGACCTTGTGTCCTTGACTTGAAGGGAAGTTGGGACAAGTTCTTACCATTGGTGGAGTTTTCCTACAATAACAGTTATCAAGCAAGTATTAGCATGGCTCCATTTGAGGCGTTGTATGGGAGAAAGTGTCATTCTCCAATATGTGGGGATGAGGTGGGTGAAGCAACATTGTTAGGACCGGAGTTGGTGCGTATGACTACAGAAAATATTCAAACGATCCGACAACGTATAAAAATCTCACAAGATCGACAAAAGAGTTATGCTGATCTTCATCGAAAGGACGTGGAATTTAATATTAGAGAACACGTGTTGTTACGTGTTGCTCCATGGAAAGGAGTTACGAGATTTGGAAAGAGAGAAAAACTTAATCCTCGATTCATTGGCCCATTTTTAATCTTTGAACGAGTATAGACTCGCATTACCGCCAAGTATGTCTCGTGTTCATAACGTTTTTCACATATATATGTTACGTAAATATGTGAAAGACTCGAACCACATTATTAAGTTAGAACCGGATGAAATAGCGGAAGATTTAACGTATGAAGAGGTTCTTGTTAAAATCTTAGATAAGAAGGAGCATATTTTACGCTCTAAAGTTATGCCTAAAGTCAAAATTTTATGGAGAAACCACGATGTTGAGGAAATGACCTGGGAGTTAGAATCTGAAATAAAATCAAGGTATCCTTACTTCTTCGACATACTAGGTACGTACCCTAATTTCGAGGGCGAAATTTCATAAAAAGAGGAGGTTGTAAGACCCCAACTTTTATGAATAAAGAAGAATTTTTTATAAATATCATTTTTGGATATTATGGAGTGAATTTGATATAATATTATAGTTGTGGGTAATATTTATAAATTTTGCAAAGTATGCAAGTTGATATATAATATTCGATTGGTTGGAGAATATTCGTTTTAATAGGTAATATTCGTACGACGGCACGATTATTAGTGGACCCCACAACGAAATTATTGTCGGATTGAGAAAATGACAAAAATATTTTTTTATAAAATAACGGCAAAAGTTTTACCGTTAACTGTTAGAATACCTGGTGGTTAAAATACAGTAATACGCGTTATTGCACAGTAGCACACGGTATTGCATAGTATTTTTGAATTATTGATTCTTACGTAAGAAGGCACTACTCAATAATTGTTACATTAATTACTATTCAATATTTTATTTTATTGGTTCAATAATTGCTACGTTACATTAATTACTATTCAATACTTTATTTTATTTGTTCAATAATTGTCATTGCACAGTATTTTTAATTATCAGATCAATAATTCATATTATTTGAATAATATTATTAGATAACATTATTGGCAATGTCTAAAAAGTTTTATCAAGGAGAGGTTTGGTCACCTAATTACGCGTCAGTAAGGAGAAATCCTTATCGGAGAGCCCCCTCTTTCCTAGGAACGGCCTGGTTGTCATTATTGTGATTCTGTAATATTATTTGTGAATAATTAATTATTGATTTATATGATAAGAAAATATTTATTTTATGTGGACATAAATGATGGATAGGAAAAAATATTTATTTTATGTGGTTGTAAATAAAGGATTTAATGTTGAGGTGTTTTTTCAGTATTTTTTGTCGGAATGGAGGTATTAAAAATCAAATCAGTGTTTATAAAGCTCTATTACGTGAGTTATAATTTTGATCCGACCGTTAGATCGTTGTGATTTTTGGATATGTTATACATATATAAGTTGAGTATATGTCCATAAATTTAGAACCGTTAAAAATTAACGTATGATTTGTTATGAATTTTATGAGGTATTGAAAATCATCCGTTTGTGAATTTCGGACATTTTCTTTCTGGAATTTGGAAAAACTTAAACTTACAAAGTTGTAGAGAATTTAATTTCCTATGGAATAGACATGAGATTTGAATTTTTCTGATAAAAGGGCTATTTATTATGAATTTCTGAAGTTTTGAAAAATAAAATGATTTTTATTAAAATTATGGGTGGGACCAACTTTTGTTTTTTATGGAAAAACTTTGCTGGAAATCAATTGTGATGTGCTGATGTATTCCAAGATGGCGCGCAGTTGTTTTCAACATTGAGGTGCTTGGAAGCCACTGGATAAATTTTGTCAACAATGGCATGCTAATCATTTCCTATAAATAGGCGCTTAAGTTAGAATTGAAAATCACACCAGATTCAGAGAATTCTTCTTCTATAATCTTGAGCGTATTTCTTTCGAGTTTTAGAAAGCTTTGAGCGTAGAAAATAGTGAAAGTTTTCTTCAAGAATATCCCCGCTATACAAGTTAGAATACTCTTCTTTTCAAGGTAAGGGATGTTATTTTTGTTCAATATTCGCTTGAAATAATATTTTTTTCCATACTCTGTAGTATGTAAGTAACATTATTTCGTTTCAGATTTCGAATTCTATACTCGTTTGTAAAATTTTGGCTTCTATATTCCACGAAATTAGTAGAATATCCTTGATATTTGCGCTTCATCCAGTATCTTTTCATGAAAATATTATTATGAGCATTCTTGATAAGTTTTTAACTTTTTCATGCCGGAGTACTATTCACGGGATTACTATTTCCGAAGTACTATTCACAGGGTACTATTCACTCAAGTACTATTCACCCGAGATACTATTCATGATAAAAATTGATTCGTTTTTGGTCCAAATTATTTTTGGTACAATATTATTCTTGAATTTTACTCCACAAAGCAGTATCATGTTGACAATTTGGACGTTATTGATTTCTGGATAAATTAAATTATAAATCTTTAAAAATTTATTCTTGAACTTGTTTTATTGAATTCTTATATCATTGTTATCATCCTCATGTTTATATTATGTTGAAAGTCATCTGTGGCCTGTAGTGCATAGATGGACTTGGTATGATTATGACCAGGGATTATTCGGTATAATCATGACTGTAATGTTACAAATGATGTGGTAAAAGTCCTCATTGGCCCGTAGTGCATTGATGGACAGTTGTTGGCATGATCATGACCATTGATGAAAACACGAATATCCTTGGCCTGTAGTGCATGGATAATTTGTGGTCGTGATACTAATGAATATCCTTGGCCGTAGTGCAGGGATGATGTGGATTATTTATTAAGCTGAGTTTCAGCGATAAAAGTGATGAAAAACCTTTTAAATCATAGAAGATAGTAGATTTTATTCTCTACTTGACTCTTCTAATGGATTACTTGTTCCGCTGCAGTTAAACTTGATGTTTGTTATATTTTATCAGTTTAACACTGTTGAAGGCTAACGATAAATTATTCTGCATTATCTTAGTCATAATATTTCTTACTGGGCTAGTTGAGCTCACCCTTTTGCTTTCATTGTTCTCTTCAAGAAATGAGAACGTAGCCGGGACTAGTCGGGGAACGGAGTGACGGTCCAGATAATATCATTAGTAGTCCTCACTATTCTATAAAATAGTGTGATAATAAATGTATTGAGGACTTATTTTGAGTTTTAATACTGTCTAGACGACAATATTTGTATTGAAACTCACAGCTCATGTTGTATATTTAAGTTTGTATTTGAATTCTGTACCATGTATTTGACGACTCAGAATGGGTGATGTATACCTATTTTAGGGGCGTCACAGTTGGTATCAAAGCTTAGGGATATGATGTGACGCCCCCAAAATAGGTATACAACACCCATTCTGAGTCGTCAAAATACATGGTACAGAAACAACTACAACTTTATTAATACAACATAAAAACTGTGAGTTTAAATACAAATATTGTCATCTAGACAATATCCACACTCAAATAAGTCCTCATTACAATTACTAATACACTATTTTACAGAATAGTGAGGACTACTAGAACCACTTCTAGAACCATCATTCCATACCCCGATTAGTACTCGCTACATTCTCGCCTCCTGAGAAGAAAAATGGAACAACAAGGAAAAGGATGAGCTCAACTAGCCCAGTAAAGAATATTATGACTAAGATAATATAAAACAAATTATCGTTAGTCTTCAACAGAGAAAAATCTAATAGAATACAATAAACAACAAGTTTTAATTCAATATTCGACGCGAAAACAATAATTCATAGAAGAGTTACGTAGAGAATGAAATCTACTATTATCTATGAATTTAAAAGTCCATCATCAATATTTTATCCCTGTAACATAAATTAATATATATCTGGAATTAAATATTCATCTTTGCACTACAGGCCAAAGATATTCACCAGTTGGTTATGTTCATCTAAACACATGTTCATCTTTGCCCTACGGGCCAAAGATATTCATCAGAAATCATTAATCTTTGCACCACAGGCCAAAGATATTCAATTATATCATCATTTAGGACTGAGGATGATGAAAAATATTTTAAAGAAAACGAATCCAGTGAAACAAAATAATAAATATTAAGGATTCGTATTTCAGCTATTCCATATCTAAAAATACCTCATAAATAATTATAGTGGAGTAAAATTCAAGAATGATCAAAATATGGATACAATCAAAGCTAGTATCCATAATAGATATTTTGGACAAAAAGAAGAAAATTTTATTTTTCGGTGAATAGTGCCGTATTCGTGAATTGTGTCGTATACGTGAATAATGCCGTATACGTGAATAGTAATCCCGACACAAAAAGTTTCAAATTTGATAAAAAGTTTATATCAATACTTCAGCATAATGATATTGAAGAAAATAATATAATTTAAGAAGAAATAACATCCCTTACCTCGTAAAAACAGTACTTATAGTTGAAACACCGGATATAGGCTATGACTTGAACTTGCACCGTATAGCAACACTCAAAGTATTAAAATACTCACAAGAATACGCTCAATATATCGAGAGAGAAAGAGAGAGAAAACTTCAGTTTCTGGTGTGATTTTTAATTTTAACCTAAGCACCCTATTTATAGGAAAATACTTAGAACACCAAAGCAGAAAATTTAATATAATATAAATATATATATACAAATTTCCTACATACACCTTTGGCAACTGAAATCAGCCCCTAGCACATGTTAATGATGCTTTCAAAATGTAAAAAACGTTTTTAATAATAAAAATAATTAAAACTTCCAAAAATTAATTATTTCGAAACTTCAGAACTTCAATAATTCATAATAAATAGCCTTTTTGTCAAAAAAATTCAAACCACATGTCTTTTCTATAGAAAATTTCATTATCTATAACTTTGCAAAAGAAATTTTTTCCAAATTCCAAACAGAAATTGACCGAAATCCACAAACGGACGATTTTACAGGCTATAATCAAATTTTAGTCAAGAAATGGGGTCCATCGACACACAAAATATGTGTTAATCATTTAATGTAATAAAAATACTCTTCCGCCTCATATACTCATATATCCCACATTCATTGTAAAAATATCATCACAATTATATTATAATAATATAATAAAATATTATTTTATCAGAAAAGATAAAATATCGATTTTCAACAATTGTCACTTTAAAAACTTTTTCTCCATCTATATCCACATAAAATGAATATTTTTCTCATCATATAAATCAATAATTAATTATTCACAAATAATATTACAGAATCAGAATACTGACAACCAGGCAGTTCTCAGGAATGAGGGGGCTTTCCAATAAGGATTTCTCCTTACTGGCGCGCAATTAGGTAACCAAACATCTCCTTAGACAGAACTTTCTAGATATTGCTAATAATATTTTATCTAATAATATTATTAAGATAATATGAATTATTACTCCGATAATGAAAAATACTGTGTAGTGATAATTATTGAAATAACAATAATATAAAATATCAATGCAGCAATTATTGAATCAATAAAATAAAATACTGAATAGTAATTACTGTAACAATTATTGAGTAGTGTCTTCTTACATAAGAATCAATAATTGGTGCAATACCGTGTGCTACTGTGCAACAACGCGTATTACTGTGCTTTAACCACCGGGTATTCCAACAGTATTAATGGTAACAACTACGCCGTTATTTATAAACAACTTATACTTGTCGTTTTCTTCATCCAATCACTTTTCTTTATGGGGCCCACAAAAGATTACGCCGTCGTACGAATATTCCCCGACAGGAAGAATATTTCACGACCAAACGAATATTTCCCGACAACAATGAATATTTTCTAACCACTTGCTTATTTAAAATATTTGCGCATTTTACCCATAACTAGCCTCATTAATCAATTCAACCCTTACTATTTCAAAATAATAAATAAAGAAAATTAAATTTTATTTATTAATAATTTGGAGTCTTACAACCTCCCCTCCTTATGAAATTTCATCCTCGAAATTGACGTACGTACCTGGTGTTTCGAAAAGATGAGGATACCTCGCTTTCATTTCCGCTTCCAACTCCCAGGTCATTTCCTCAATAGCATGGTTCCTCCACAAAACTTTAACTTGTGGTATGACCTTTGTACGTAGGACATGCTCTTTCCTATCCAAGATCTTGACATGTACCTCCTCGTACGTTAAGTCTTCAGCTATCTCGTCCAGTTCTAACTCAATGACGTGGTTTGGGTCTTTCACATATTTACGAAGCACAGATATATAAAAAATATTATGGACACGAGACATACTTGGAGGTAACGCGAGTCTATAGGCCACATTTCCTACTCGGTCAAGAATCTGAAATGGACCAATAAATCATGGATTGAGCTTTCCTCTCTTCCCAAATCTTGTAACTCCCTTCCATGGAGCCACACACAACAATACATGATCCCCAATACTAAATTCCACGTCCTTTTGATGAAGATCCGCATAACTCTTTTGTCGATCCTGTGCCGTTTGTATACGTTGTCGAATCATTCGGATCTTTTCCGTAGTCATACGTACCAACTCGAGTCCCAACAACGTTGCTTCTCCCACCTCATCCCAACATATTGGAGAGCGACACTTTCGTCCATATAATGCTTCAAATGGAGCCACACCTATACTTGCCTGATAACTGCTGTTGTAGGAGAATTCCACCAATGGTAGGTACTTATCCCAACTTCCTTTGAAATCTAGGATACAAAGTCTTAGTAGATCTTCAAGAGTTTGAATAGTCCTCTCTGATTGCCCATCCGTTTGAGGATGGTACGCCAAACTGAACCGTAAATGTGTGCCCATAGCTTTTTGCAAGCTAACCCAAAATCTTGAAGTGAATCTTGGGTCACGATCCGAAACTATGGATACTGGCATGCCATGCAATATCATAATCTCATCTACGTATATACGAGCAAGACGTTTAAGGGAATAAGTCTCCCGTATCGGCAAGAAATGAGTAGACTTGGTTAATCTATCAACAATAACCCAAATAGCATTTATGCCTTGAGAAACCGTGGGAAGACCAGTAACAAAATCCATGGTAATGTGTTCCCACTTCCATTTCGGAATCTCAAGTGGTTGCAATGGGCCCTTAGGCACTTGATGCTCCACCTTTACACGTTGACAAGTTAAACACCTCGAGATAAACTTTGCAATCTCTCTCTTCATATTGTTCCACCAAAATGTATGTCGAAGATCATGATACATTTTGGTACTTCCAGGATGGATTGCAAATAGTGTATTGTGTGCCTCCATCATAATCTTGTACTTCAAATCAGAATCATTAGGAACACAAAGTCTGGAGTGGACTCGAAGTATTCCTTCTTCATCGATTCTTGCTTCTGAAATAGCACCTTCTTGCACTTTCTTCTTCATACTCATCAGCTCCGGGTCTGTGGCTTGAGCAACTTTAACTTTTTCGATTAAAGTTGGTTCTATACGTATACTTGACATCATTACATGGGTCCCCCGGAGTCTTGAATTCTATCTTCATCTTTTGTAAATCACACCAAATGGGCCTTTGTGTTGACAACAACGCACTCGTTCCCGCGTATGGTCTTCTACTCAATGCGTCGGCTACCACGTTCGCTTTTCCAGGATGGTATTGAATGGTATGGTCGTAGTCTTTCAACAGCTCGAGCCAACGTTGTTGCCGCATGTTGAGTTCTTTTTGAGTGAAGAAATATTTGAGGCTTTTATGGCCTGAATATATCTCCACTTTCTCCCCATATAGATAGTGCCTCCAGATCTTTAGCGCAAAAACGACTGCTGCCAACTCTAGATCATGAGTAGGATAATTCCTCTCATATTCTTTAAGTTATCGCGAGGCATAGGCTATAACTTTCCTACGTTGCATGAGAACACATCCTAGCCCTTTGCCTGAAGCATTGCTGTAGATAACAAATCCATCCGAAACAGATGATATGATCAAAACAGGTGCTGAAATGAGTCTTCTCTTAAGCTCTTGGAAACTCCTCTCGCATTCCTCGCTCCATACGAATTTGCTATCTTTCCGAGTCAGCTGAGTTAATGGAGTAGCGATTCGAGAAAATCCTTCCACGAATCTCCGATAATAACCAGCTAAGCCCAGAAAGCTACGTATTTCGGTCACCGACTTTGGTTGTTCCCAACTTTGTATTGCTTCAATTTTTGCCGGGTCAACAGATACTCCATGTTTTGACACCACGTGCCCAAGGAATGCTACTTCCTCAAGCCAGAACTCGCATTTCTTTAACTTGGCATATAACTTATTTTCACGAAGCCTTTGGAGTACCAGCTTCAAATGGTTCTCATGATCTTCATGACTTTTGGAATATATGAGGATGTCATCAATAAAAACAACAACGAACTGATCCAAATATTCCTTGAATACTCGGTTCATCATATCCATGAAAGCCACAGGAGCATTAGTCAATCCAAAAGACATGACTAAGAATTCATAATGCCCGTACCGAGTTCTAAAGGCAGTCTTTAGAATATCCTCAGTTCTAATCTTCAGCTGATGAT
This sequence comes from Panax notoginseng, assembly GCA_016801055.1. Lineage (NCBI taxonomy): Eukaryota > Viridiplantae > Streptophyta > Magnoliopsida > Apiales > Araliaceae > Panax > Panax notoginseng. Next base: position 29,058,478 of record CM029019.1, read on the forward strand.
ATCCAGAACGAAGATCAATTTTTGAAAAGAATTGTGCTCCTTGTAACTGGTCAAACAGGTCATCAATACGAGGTAGCGGATACCTATTCTTGATAGTGACATGGTTTAATTCCCGGTAGTCGATAAAAAGTCGCATACTCCCGTCTTTCTTCTTTGCGAATAAAATAAGAGCACCCCAAGGAGATGTAGTAGAACGAATGAAACCGATGACCAACAAATCCTGTAAATGGACCTTTAACTCCTGAAGTTCAATAGGAGCCATTCAATATGGGGTTTTAGAAATGTGCTTTATACCAGGTTCAAGATCTATAAAGAATTCAACTTCACGTTCTGGTGGTAGACCGGGAAGTTCTTCAGGAAATATGTCATGAAAGTCAATAACAACAGGAATATTATTCAAATATGACGTGTCTTTATTCAAATTCATAACATGGGCTAAGAAAGTTTGACATCCGTTTTTTAATAAACGAATAGCTTTATGACTTGATATAACAGTGATTGATTTTAATGGCTTAGTTGCTTGAATTCGCATAACAGGTTGCTTAGGAATATGAAAATTAACAACCTTACGAAAACAATTAATTTTAGAATGATGAGTAGTTAACCAATCAATCCCTAAAATCACGTCAAATGCAAGTATCTTTAAAGAGATAAGGTCAACAGGTAAGGTGATGGTGCCAACTTGGATCAAACAAGATTTATAAACAGTGGATGTGATGAAAGTTTCTCCTAACGGAGTCTCCACAGATAAATCAAAGTCTAATTTCTCCGGAGTCAAGTTTAAACGTTGAGCACAAGCAGGAAAAATAAATGAATGGGTAGCACCGGTATCTAGTAAGGTATAAACTTTGCATGAATTTATGATTAGCTTACCCGTGATCACCTCGTTTGGGCTCCTCGCATGTTGACCAGTCACGACAAACGTTCTTCCAGGAACCGTTGACTTTGACTTTTCTGGGACAGCCTTTTAAGTCAACTCCCCCACTGGACTTGGTTTCGCTACAGTGCAATCTCGAGCGATATGTCCTTCCTTTCCACAGTTATAACATACCTTAAAATGTTGTGGGCTGATATGTCCTTCTTTTCCACACTTATAGCATATGACCGGTGGTCGTTCTCCTCCCTTGGAACCAATTGCTGCTGGTGCTGACGTCTTCGTATTGTCATTGTTGAATCTCTTTTTAAAATCTCCTCCTGACTCGCTTCTTCTATTCTCATGGCCATGATTACCACCAGAGTGGTTGCCGCTCTTGTCCGTATTTTTCTTTCTTCGTTGGTTATCGTTGTTCTGATGACTGCTGTCACCGATATGATCCTGGTTGTGGTCCCTTGGTTGAACGTACTCGTTATCTCGTTCTAATAATTGAGCCCTGTTGACAACATCTGAATAGAGAGAAAATTTATGTGAAATGAGATATTGACGTATGTCGGGTTTCAAACCTCTCAGAAACATCCGTGTCATACGTTTCTTATTCTCCACCAAATAAGGTGCAAACCTGGACAACTCTGCAAACTTCGCCTCGTACTGGGACACCGTCATGTTATTCTGCTCCAGTCTAATAAACTCTACCTCCTTCATATAACGAATACTTTCATGAAAGTACTTGTCATTGAACAGTTTCTGAAACGTTTCCCAAGACATGGTAAGTGCGACTGGATGGGTACGCTTTACAGATTCTCACCAGTAATCTGCCTCATTAAGGAACATAAAGGTGGTGAATGGAACATTCTGTTCTTCCGTGCATCCCAAGAAATCGAATATCTTGGTAATTTGTTTGACCCACGTCTCCGCCTTAATCGGATCCGGCTTTCCCCAGAATTCCGGTGGTCCTAACTCCTTGAACTGCTTGGCTGTGACAAACCGTGAATTGCTATCATTTCCTCCTGTATTTTGAACACGAGTCTCCCTCGTCTGATTTTGCATGAACTGCAAAAAGATTCTAAACATCCCATCGTTCATCATTTGCTCAGTGGTATTGTTCACATGAGGAACATTGCCAGCCTGTTGCACGTTCTCCTCGTTGGTGAGTACAGGCATCTCCACGATTTTGTTTACTCCACTGTTCACATTCTCAGTTGCCAGTCTTAAATATTTCCATAAAACAAGGGTTAATTAAACAAATTAACAAATCGCATAATACCCTTATATTATGACTGACCAACAAATAAGCTTAGGTATGACACACTAGCGAAGGATTTACTCGTCTCTCCCCTCCTAGTACTATTCCCCGATCTCCGCCAGAGACCATATCCCTAAGCTCTGATACCAACTGTTTCGCCCCCAAAATAGGCATACAATACCCATTCTGAGTCGTCAAAATATATGGTACAGAAATAACTACAACTTTATTAATACAACATAAAAACTGTGAGTTTAAATACAAATATTGTCATCTAGACAATATCCACACTCAAATAAGTCCTTATTATAATTACTAATACACTATTTTACAGAATAGTGAGGACTACTAGAACCACTTCTAGAACCATCATTCCACACCCCGACTAGTACTCGCTACATTCTCGCCTCCTGAGAAGAAAAATGGAACAACAAGGAAAAGGATGAGCTCAACTAGCCCAGTAAAGAACATTATAACTAAGATAATATAAAACAAATTATCGTTAGTCTTCAATAGGGAAAAATCTAATAGAATACAATAGACAACAAGTTTTAATTCAATATTCGCAGTGGAAACAATAATTCATAAAAGAGTTACGTAGAGAATGAAATCTACTATTATCTATGAATTTAAAAGTCCATCATCAATATTTTATCCATATAACATAAATTAATATATATCTAGAATCAAATATTCATCTTTGCACTACAGGCCAAAGATATTCACCAGTTGGTCATGTTCATCTAAACACCTGTTCATCTTTGCCCTACGGGCCAAAGATATTGATCAGAAATCATTAATTTTTGCACCACAGGCCAAAGATATCCAATTATATCATCATTTAGGACTGAGGATGATGAAAAATATTTTAAAGAAAACGAATCCAGTGAAACAAAATAATAAATATTAAAGATTCGTATTTCAGCTATTCCATGTCCAAAAATACCTCATAAATAATTATAGTGGAGTAAAATTCAAGAATGATCAAAATATGGATACAATCAAAGCTATTATTCATAATAGATATTTTGGACAAAAAAAAAATTTTATTTTTCGGTGAATAGTGCCGTATTCGTGAATAGTGCCGTATACGTGAATAGTAACCCCGACATAAAAAGTTTCAAATTTGATAAAAAGTTCAGATCAATACTTTGACATAATGATATTGAAGAAAATAATATCATTTAAGAAGAAATAACATCCTTTACCTCGTAAAAACAGTACTTATAGTTGAAACACCGGATATAGGCTATGACTTGAACTTGTACCGTATAGAAACACTCAAAGTATTAAAAAACTCACAAGAATACACTCAATATATCGAGAGAGAAAGAGAGAGAAAACTTCAGTTTCTGGTATAATTTTTAATTCTAACCTAAGCACCCTATTTATAGGAAAATACTTAGAACACCAAAGCAGAAAATTTAATATAATATAAATATATGTATACAAATTTCCTACATACACCTTTGGCAACTGAAATCAGCCCCTAGCACATGTTAATGATGCTTTCAAAATGTAAAAAACGTTTTTATTAATAAACATAAATAAAACTTTTAAAAATCAATTATTTCGGAACTTCAATATTCATAATAAATAGCCCTTTTGTCAGAAAAATTCAAACCACATGTTTTTTCCATAGAAAATTTCATTATCTACAACTTTGCAGAAGAAATTTTTTCCAAATTCCAAACAGAAATTGACCGAAATCCATAAACGGACGATTTTACAGGCTATAATCAAATTTCAGTCAAGAAATGGGGTCCACCGACACACAAAATATGTGTTAATCATTTAATGCAACAAAAATATTCTTCCTCCTCATATACTCATATATCCCATATTCATTGTAAAAATATCATCATTATTATATTATAATAATATAATAAAATATTATTTTATCAGAAAAGATAAAATATCGATTTTCAACAATTGTCACTTTAAAAAAATTTTCTCCATCTATATCCACATAAAATGAATATTTTTCTCATCACATAAATTAATAATTAATTATTCACAAATAATATTACAGAATCATAATACTGACAACCAGGCAGTTCTCAGGAAAGAGTGGGCTTTCTAATAAGGATTTCTCCTTACTGGCGCGCAATTAGGTGACCAAACTTCTCCTTAGACAAAACTTTTTAGACATTGCCAATAATGTTATCTAATAATATTATTCAGATAATATGAATTATTCCTCCGATAATAGAAAATACTGTGTAGTGACAATTATTGAAACAACAATAATATAAAATATCAACGCAACAATTATTGAATCAATAAAATAAAATACTGAATAGTAATTACTGTAACAATTATTGAGTAGTGCCTTCTTACGTAAGAATCAATAATTGGTGCAATACCGTGTGCTACTGTGCAACAACGCGTATTACTGTGATTTAACAACCGGGTATTCTAACAGTATTAACGGTAACAACTAACACGTTATTTATAAACAACTTATGCTTATCGTTTTCTTCATCCAATAACTTTTTGTTATGGGGCCCACAAAAGACTGCGCCGTCGTACGAATATTTTCCGACAGAAAGAATATTTCACGACCAAACGAATATTTCCCGACAACAATGAATATTTTATAACCACTTGCTTATTTAAAATATTTACACATTTTACCCATAACTAACCTCATTAATCAATTCAACCCTTACTATTTCAAAATAATAAATAGAGGAAATTAAATTTCATTTATTAATAATTTGGGGTCTTACATATGATCCCTGGCTAACATGTGAGACTAGAACTAGGAGGGGAGAGACGGGGAATTCTTTTGCTAGTATGACCTACCTAAGTTTATTTGGTATTTAATTGGTCGGTCAGAGTATATGGATAATATGTGACATGTCAATTAACCCTTGTTTTGTGGCAGTATTTGAAAATGACATCTGAGAATGTTGAGAATAACAATGGAGCACAGAAGACCGTTGAGTCTCCACAGATCAACAATCAGGATAATGTGCATCAGAAAGGCAACAATCCTCATGCAAACAACAACACTGACCAAATGATGAACGATGGAATGTTCAGAGGATTTCTACAATTCATGCAACATTAGGCAAGAGAGTCTCCTATCCAAAATGCAGGTGGAAACACTAAAAACTCTCGGACGGTCACCGCTAAACAGTTCAAGGAGCTGGAACCACCGGAGTTTTTTGGAGAGCCAAAACCACTTAAGGCGAAGACGTGGATAAAGTAGATCAACAAGATATTTGATGTCTTGGGATGCTCCAAGGATCAAAAGGTTCCCTTTGCCACATTCATGTTACGGGCAGAAGCAGATTACTGGTGGGAATCCGTAAAGCATACTCAACCTACCGCACTGAAGATGTCTTGGGAGAAGTTCCAAGAACTTTTTAACGATAAGTACTTTCCTGAAAGTATTCGTCACATGAAAGAGGTAGAGTTCATTAAACTGGAGCAAAACAACATGACCGTGTCACAATACGAAGCCAAGTTTGCTGAGTTATCGCGGTTTGCGTTCCACTTAGTTGATAACGAGGAGAGAATGACACGGATGTTTCTAAGAGGTTTGAAACCTGAGATATGCCAATACTTAATTTCTCATAAACTGTGTTTGTATTCAGATGTTGTAAATAGGGCTTAGTTATTGGAGCGCGATAACGAGTCAACCCAACCAAGAGAGAGCAGCCAGCGAAATGATAATACCAGTGGTAGCAGTCATCGAAGCGGTGACAACAAATGTGGAGGGAATCAACATGCCAGAAATGACAACCACTTCGGTGGTAATCATGGCCAAGACAATAAGAGTGGACATTTTAAGAAGAGGAGATTCAACAACGATAGAAAGACGTCAGCACCGACACCTGTTATTAAGGAAGGAGAACGGCCACCTGTTATATGCTTCAAATGCGGAGGGGAGGGACATATCAATCTAAATTGCGCGATGCAGTCCAAAGCGTGTTATAATTGTGGAAGAGAAGGTCACCTAGCCCGATTTTGTCGTGCACCGAAGACAAGTCCAGCTGGAATGGAGGCACCAAAGGCCGTCCCAAAAAAGTTAAAGCCAGTAGTTCGAGGGAGAACGTTTTCCGTGACCTCCCAGAAAGTATGGAACCCAAACGAGGTCATCACGGGTAAGCTTATCATAAACTTTAACGAAGTCTATATCTTATTTGGTACCGGTTCTACCTATTCTTTTATTTCTCCTACTTGCGCTCAACGTTTAAATTTGACTCCGGAGAAATTAGACTTTGACTTATCTGTTGAAACTCCGTTGGGAGAAACCTTCATTACATCCACTATTTATAAGTCTTGTTTGGTTCAAATCGGTACCCTCACATTACCTGTCGATCTTATTTCATTAAAAAAACTTGTATTTGACGTAATTCTTGGGACTGATTGGTTAACTACTCATCATGTAAAAATTGATTGTTTTCGTAAGGTTGTTAGCTTTCATATTCCTAACCAACCTATTATGCGAATTCAAGCAACCAAACTATTAAAATCAATCACTATCATCTCAAGCCATAAAGTTATTCGTTTATTGAAAAATGGATGTCAAGCTTTCTTAGCTCATGTCACAGATTTAAACAAAAATACGTCAGTTTTGAATGATATTTCTATTGTTAATAAATTTTCGGATGTATTCCCTGAAGAACTTCTTAGCCTACCCCTAGAGCGAGAAATTAAATTTTGTATCGACCTTGAACCTGGTACAAAACCCATTTCTAAAGCCCCATATCGAATGGCTCCTATTGAACTTCAGGAGTTAAAGACCCAATTACAGGAATTGTTAGACATCGCTTTCATTCGTCCTAGTATGTCTCCTTGGGGTGCTCCTGTTCTATTCGTGAAGAAGAAAAATGGGAGTATGCGACTTTGTATTGATTATCGGGAGTTGAATCATGTCACTGTCAAAAATAGATATCCGTTGCCATGTATTGATGACCTGCTTGACCAGTTGCAAGGCACTAAATTCTTTTCAAAGATCGATCTTTGTTCTGGATATCATCAGTTAAAGGTTAAAACTGATGACATTCCAAAGACGGCTTTCAGAACTCAGTACGGGCATTATGAATTCCTAGTCATGTCATTTGGATTGACTAATGCTCCTGCTGCCTTCATGGATATGATGAACCGAGTATTCAAGGAATATTTGGATCACTTTTTGGTCGTCTTTATTGATGACATCCTCATATATTCCAAAAGTCGTGAAGATCATGAGCAACACTTGAGGCTGATACTCCAAAAGCTTCGTGAAAATAAGCTTTATGCCAAGTTGAAGAAATGCGAGTTCTGGCTTGAGGAAGTAGCATTCCTTGGGCACGTAGTATCAAGTCATGGAATATCTGTTGACCCGACAAAGATTGAAGATATTCAAAGCTGGGAGCAACCTAAATCAGTGACCGAAGTACGTAGCTTTCTCGGCTTAGCTGGTTATTATCGGAGATTCGTAGAAGGGTTTTCTCGAATCGCTACTCCATTAACTCAGCTGACTCGAAAAGATACAAAATTTGGTTAGAGCGTTGAATGTGAGAAGAGTTTTTAAGAACTTAAGAGGAGACTCATTTCAGCACCTGTTCTGACAATACCATCTAGCTCGGAGGGATTTGTCATCTACAGTGATGCTTCGGACAAAGGGTTAGGAGATGTTCTCATGCAACATGGGAAAGTCATAGCCTATGCCTCACGACAACTCAAAGAATATGAGAGAAATTATCCTACTCATGATCTAGAGTTGGCAGCAGTTATTTTTGCACTAAAGATTTGGAGGCATTACTTGTATGGGGAGAAAGTGGAGATCTTTACGGATCATAAAAGCCTCAAATATTTCTTCACCCAAAAGGAACTCAACATGCGGCAACAACATTGGCTTGAACTGTTGAAAGATTATGATCATACCATTCAATACCATCCTAGTAAAGCGAACGTAGTAGCTGACGCATTGAGTAGAAGATCATATGCGGGTACGAGTGCGATATTGTCAACGCAAAGGCCCATTTTATATGACTTGTAAAGGATGGAGATAGAGTTAAAGACTCCAGGGACCAATGTGATGATGGCAAATATACGAGTTGAGCCGACTTTAATCGATACAGTTAAAGTTGCTCAAGATACAGACCTGGAGCTGATGCGTATGAAGAAGAAAGTGCAAGAAGGTGTTATCCCGGAAGCAAGAATCGATGAAAAAGGAATACTTAGAGTCAACTCCAGACTTTGTGTTCCTAACGACCCTGATTTAAAGTATTAAATCATGATGGAGGCGCACAACACACCGTTTGTAATCCATCCTGGTAGTACCAAAATGTATCATGATCTTCGACATATATTTTGGTGGAGCAATATGAAAAGAGAGATAGCGGAGTTTATCTCAAGGTGTTTAACTTGTCAACGAGTCAAGGCGAAGCATAAAGTACCAAAAGGTCCAGTGCAACAACTTAAAATTCCAGAATGGAAGTGGGAGCACATTACCATGGATTTCGTTACCGGTCTTCCCAAGGTTAATCAAGGCATATATGCGATTTGGGTCATTGTTGATAGATTGACCAAGTCGGCTCATTTCTTACCTGTACGAGAAACTTATACACTTGAACATCTTGCTTGTATGTACATAAATGAGATAGTAAGATTTCATGGTATGCCAGTATCCATAGTTTCTGATCGAGACCCAAGATTCACTTCAAGATTTTGGGTTAGTTTGTAAAAAGCTATGGGTACAGATTTACGATTTAGTTCAGCTTATCATCCTCAAACGGACGGGTAGTCAGAGAGGACTATTCAAACTCTTGAAGATCTATTAAGACTCTGTGTTTTTGACTTCAAGGAAAGTTGGGACAAGTTCTTACCATTGGTGGAGTTTTCCTACAACAACATTTATCAAGCAAGTATTGGCATGGCTCCATTTGAGGCGTTGTATGGGAGAAAGTGTCGTTCTCCAGTATGTTAGGATGAGGTAGGTGAAGCAACGTTATTAGGACCGGAGTTGGTACGTATGACTATGGAAAAGATTCAAACGATCCGACAACGTATAAAAATCTCACAAGATCGACAAAAGAGTTATGTTGATCTTCATTGAAAGGACGTGGAATTCAATATTAGAGAACATGTGTTGTTACGTGTTGCTCCATGGAAAGGAGTTACGAGATTTGGAAAGAAAGGAAAGCTCAATCCTCGATTTATTGGCCCATTTTTAATCATCGAACGAGTATAGACTCGCATTACCGCCAAGTATGTCTCGTGTTCATGACGTTTTTCACATATCTATGTTACGTAAATATGTGAAAGACCCGAACCACATTATTGAGTTAGAATCGGATGAAATAGCGGAAGATTTAACGTATGAAGAGGTTCTTGTTAAAATCTTGGATAAGAAGGAGCTTATTTTACGCTCCAAGGTTATACCTCAAGTCAAAGTTTTGTGGAGAAACCACGATGTTGAGGAAATGACCTGGGAGTTAGAATATGAAATGAAATCAAGATATCCTTACCTCTTCGATATACCAGGTACGTACCCTAATTTCGAGGGCGAAATTTCATAAGAAGGGGAGGTTGTAAGACTCCAACTTTTATGAATAAAGATGAATTTTTTATAAATATCATTTTTAAATATTATGGAGTGAATTTGATATAATGTTATAGTTGTGGGTAATATTTATAAATTTTACAAAGTACTCAAGTTGATATATAATATTCGATTGGTCGGGGAATATTCATTTTAATAGGAAATATTCGTACGACGGCACGCTCATTGGTGGACCCCACAACGGAATTATTGTCGGATTGAGAAAACGACAAAAATATTTTTTTATAAAATACGGTGAAAGTTTTACCGTTAACTGTTAGAATACCTGGTGGTTAAAATACAGTAATACGAGTTGTTGCACAGTAGCACACGGTATTGCACAGTATTTTTGAATTATTGATTCTTACGTAAGAAGGCATTACGCAATAATTGTTACTGTAATTACTGTTCGATATTTTATTTTATTGGTTTAATAATTGTTACGTTGATATTTTATATTATTGTTGTTCAATAATTGTCACTGCACAATATTTTCCATTATTAGATCAATAATTCATATTATTTGAATAATATTATTAGATAGCATTATTGGCAATGTCTAAAAAATTCTGTCAAGGAGAGATTTGGTCACCTAATTACGCATTAGTAAGTATAAATCCTTATCGAAAAGCCCCCTCTTTCCTGGGAACGGCCTGGTTGTCATTATTGTGATTCTGTAATATTATTTGTGAATAATTAATTATTGATTTATATGATAAGAAAATATTTATTTTATGTGGACATAAATGATGGATAGGAAAAAATATTTATTTTATGTGGTTATAAATGAAGGAATTAATGTTGGGGTATTTTTTCAGTATTTTTTGTCGGAATGGAGGTATTAAAAATCAAATCAGTGTTCATAAAGCTCTATTACGTAAGTTATAATTTTGATCCGACCGTTGGATCATTGTAATTTTTGGATATGTTATACATATATAAGTTGAGTATATGTCCACAAATTTTGAACCGTTAAAAATTAACGTATGATTTGTTATGAATTTTATGAGGTATTAAAAATCATCCGTTTGTTGATTTCGGATATTTTCTTTCTGGAATTTGGAAAAACTTAAACTTACAAAGTTGTAGAGAATTTAATTTCCTATGGAATAGACATGAGATTCAAATTTTTTTGATAAAAGAGCTATTTTTTATGAATTTCTAAAGTTTCGGAAAATAAAATGATTTTTAATAAAATTATGGGTGGGACCAACTTTTGTTTTTTATGGAAAAACTTTGCTGGAAATCAATTATGATGTGCTAATGTATTCCAAGATGGCGCGCAGTTGTTTTCAACATTGAGGTGATTGGAAGCCACCGGATAAATTTTGTCAACCATGGCATGCTAAGCATTTCTTATAAATAGGCGCTTAAATTAGAATTGAAAATCACACCAGAATAAAAGAATTCTTCTTCTATAATCTTGAGCGTATTTCTTTCGAGTTTTAGAAAGCTTTGAGCGTAGAAAATAGTGAACGTTTTCTTCAAGAATATCCCCGCTATACAAGTTGGAATACTCTTCTTCTCAAGGTAAGGGATGTTATTTTTGTTCAATATTAGTTTGAAATAATATTTTCTTCCATACTCTGTAGTATGTAAGTAATATTATTTCGTTTCAGATTTCGAATTTTATACTCGTTTGTTAAAATTTTGGCTTCTATACTCCACGAAATTAGTAGAATATCCTTGATATTTGCGCTTCATCCAGTATCTTTTTATGAAAATATTATTATGAGCATTCTTGATAAGTTTTTAACTTTTTTATGCCGGAGTACTATTGACGGGATTACTATTCCCGAAGTACTATTCACGGGGTACTATTCACTCGAGTACTATTCACCCGGGGTACTATTCATGATAAAAATTGATTCATTTTCGGTCCAAATTATTTTTGGTACAATATTATTCTTGAATTTTACTCCACAAAGCAGTATCATGTTGACAATTTGGACATTATTGATTTCTGGATAAATTAAATTATAAATCTTTAAAAATTTATTCTTGAACTTGTTTTATTGAATTCTTATATCATTGTCATCATCCTTATGTTTATATTATGTTGAAAGTCATCTGTGGCCTGTAGTGCATAGATGGACTTGGTATGATTATGACCTGGGATTATTCGGTATAATCATGACCGTAATGTTACAAATGATGTGGTAAAAATTCTCATTGGCCCGTAGTGCATTGATGGACAGTTGTTGGCATGATCATGACCATTGATGAAAACACGAATATTTTTGGCCCGTAGTGCATGGATAATTTGTGGTCGTGATACTAATGAATATCCTTGGTCGTAGTACAGGGATGATGTGGATTATTTATTAAGTTGAGTCTCAGCGATAAAAGTGATGAAAAACCTTTGAAATCATAGAAGATAATAGATTTTATTCTCTACTTGACTCTTCTAATGGATTGCTTGTTTCGTTGCAGTTAAACTTGATGTTTGTTATATTTTATCAGTTTAACACTGTTGAAGGCTAACGATAAATTATTCTGCATTATCTTAGTCATAATATTTTTTATTGGGCTAGTTGAGCTCACCCTTTTGCTTTCATTGTCCTCTTCAGGAAATGAGAACGTAGCCGGGACTAGTCGGGGAACGGATTGATGGTTCAGATGATAGCATTAGTAGTCCTCACTATTCTATGAAATAATGTGATAATAATTGTATTGAGGACTCCATTTGATTTGAATACTATCTAGAAGACAATATTCGTTTTAAAACTCTCAGTTTATGCTTTGTCGTATTTTACATGACAGTTGTATTATTAAGTTGTATTTGATTTTTATACCATGTTTTTGGCAACTCAAGATGGGTGATGTATACCTATTTTGGGGGCGTCACAGTTGGTATCAAAGCTTAGAGATATGATCCCTGGCTGAGATGTGAGACAAGAACTAGGAGGGGAGAGACGAAAATTCATTTCTTAGTATGACCTACCTAAGTTTATTTGGTATTTAATTGGTCGGTCAGAGTATAGGGATAATATGTGACATGTCAATTAACCCTTGTTTTGTGGCAGTATTTGAAAATGGCATCTGAGAATGTTGAGAATAGCAATGGAGCACAGGAGACCGTTAAGTCTCCACAGATCAATAATCAGGATAATCTACATCAGGAAGGCAACAATCTTCATGCAAACAACAACACTGACCAAATGATGAACGATGGAATATTCAGAGGCTTTCTGCGATTCATGCAACATCAGGCAAGAGAAACTCGTGCCCGAAATACAGGTGGAAACACTGGCAACTCTCGGACAGTCACTACTAAACAGTTCAAGGATGTGACACCCCCAAATTCAGGTACTTCATTTTCACCGAATTTGGTGCTCACTATCAAAATAATTACATCTAACTACCCATAATAAAGGATAAAACATTAAATAACTTAAGCAATAATCTTCCCCATTAAAGGGTTACATCTCATAAACAATCCCAGGTAATCTAACCTTAAATTATTATATCAGTTTGCGGAATACATCATAAAAGAAAACAAGTCTTATAACATCATGCATTTAAATAGATTCTAAATAATTCTTCATCACTTGGACATCTTGCCCTTTCCTTTGCTAGTAGATGGCTCATCACCTCTTTCGACTCTAGCTGCATTGTTAATTGCAAGAGTGAGCAAACAATTACTCACTGATATAAAGAGTAGTAATAACAACATGAGAATGAACAACGAATGCTGAACAATAATGAACTTGTTCTATGAATCAAAAATAGAAAACAGGTTTGAACTTTAATATCTGAGGGTCATAGGACCACAAACTATGTCTCCGGTATTTAGGTAATATTACCTTAACCTTAACAGTCATTAGACTATACAGACTCTTCTTAACGTACTTAGGGGGATCAGCCCTTTGTACCATGTATTGTGCACAAACATCTAAACGTTACACGTACAAAATCCCCTATGTTAGGGTTGTTCGTCTTAGTTTGAATTTAGAATTTTTGCACTAAAGAAAGTTTAGTTTGGAACTAGCTTATCAGTGTTTCTAGAATTTTAGAACACTATTCAAATTCCATCAATAAAGGTTTGCTTACTACTTGAAGGTTTAATACAAGAGTGTATAACTGAACAAGGCTATCAAAGTCAAAGATCGGATATCAACAATATAATTGAATAAACACGATACACATACAAAGTGCTATATCCAAAAGAGTTAGAACAATCTCATTTGAATCAATGTATTAGAACAATATATGCTTTGAATAACATTATTAAGATTTAGGAAATAAAACTCGCTCGAGGTAACTAATTAGGTTACAAGAGCTTATACAACATACGTAAGATAGACTAGGCTTGCTTAATAAAAAGAGTTAAGGTTTAGGAACTTGCATTCATTAATAAAAGAATGAAGTTAGAAAGCTTGGTCAATAATGACAAGATAGAATTAGAAACGTGCTCAATGTAAAAAGATAGGTTTAGAAACTTGCCTTGTATGTAAGCTACACAAGTGTAAAATAATCTCCAATTACCCTACATTTATCATTGAAATCGCAACAACAATTAGTTGTATGAATATTAGTTTTATGGGTATAACCCATCATTTAGGTCGTAACCTTAACCTAACATCTAACCACGTTAGTTAACATCCTTAACAAATCTGAAATCTCATTACGATCCAACATAACTTAATCGTTCATCTCTAACTTTGAAAACATCACATTCGGTTTCATTTCATAACTTATTTAAATAATTATTTAAAATCTTTACACTTTGCATTACAACACATTACAATCTGTTATTATAGCTTATACTATGTCTTAACATCATTAGCATGTATGTTTAACCAACATAAGACCATAAATCATATCCTACAAATAAGCAGACTTCACTGCCTCAGATCAGGGCATGGAGCAGCTGCTCTGGCTCAGCTGCTCTGGTGCACAGACAGAACCAGAAACGCAGCAACAGTGTTCCGTTTTTAGCCCAATAAACACGAATTTCATCCACAAAACAGTGAAATTAACACAAACAATTAATATAAGACTATCATAAACATGATTGCTAACATATTCATCAACATAGAACAATTTAATAACAACTTTGACTAATTTAATTCTTTAAATTTCATGTTTTCTCATGAAAACTCTATTTTTGAGTTTCTTCCCAAAAATCATCACTGTAATTTCAATTTTTTACCAAATTACTTCGTTCAAACTATGCTCTCTTCGTTTTTAAACGAACTAGCATAAACAAGACTCAATTTGCAGTTTAGCATACGAATTGGCCACTAAAATTGGTACTTTACACAAGTCATATGGAAAAATATAAACACTGTCATTTTACTCTTCTCCCTATAAACCAATTTCTCACGAATTTGACAAACAAGTGTCAAGTATACATGATGATTAACAGATTTTGCAACACTATATGCTCATACATCTTCCACAATTCACGTGATTTCCAAATCATATAAAATACATAGTACTCGAATTAAGAGTTAAAATTAAGAATAGTTTATATCTTGATTTAGCAAAACGATTACCCAATCCTTCTCTTCCACTTAACACTAACAGAAACTCTCTCAAGCTCTCACTCACAATCTCCTCTGTGTTTGTCTCTCTCACTACTTTGTTATTTCTCCTTAGCAAAATAAAATACGTGAAACATAAACTGATATGGCACGTACTTATCAGTTAAGAAAATAAAAGGCATTAGTTAAATAAACCAAAGGTCACAAGGCCTTGTTTGGCCACACACCAAAACCCCCAACTAGATTATTTTAATAATATTATATTATATAGTTTCATGTGTCACACTCTAGTTAACCAAATAACTTTAGCTTAATTAATTTAAATAACTTGTAATGATAATTAAAATAATTTCTATTATAATTATATTTATGAATAACAAATAATTATATATCTAATTTAATAAATAAATTAGAAACATCATTTTATTTAATTTATTTATTTACTTTAAATTAAACAATTCATTTAATTTAATTATTTTCTTAAATATTAAGTAATTGATTTAATTTAATTAAATGCTTCAAATAAAATTATCATTACTCAATTTAATTAACATTAATCAATTTAGTTACTAAATTAATTAACCACAATTCATCAATTATTTATTTCCTCAATAAATAAATTATTTAAAATATTTAATTTAATTTAATAAATATTTAAATTAAATTATAAATTTCTCGATCGTTGCATCCTTCCCTCCTTAAAAGGATTCTGTCCCCAGAATCACAACTCGAAAAATTTATTCGTTACATTATTCCCTCCTTAACAAGATTCTGTCCCCAGAATCGCTATACAAAATCAAGCAAACAACTGAGGATAATTCTTCATCATAACCCTTTCAAGTTCCTACGTAGCTTCCTCAGCATTGTGGTTCCTCCAGATTACCTTAACAGAAGGTATCACCTTATTCATCAGTACTTGCTCTTTTCTGTCAATAATTTGAACAGGGACTTCTTCATATGACAAATCTTTCTCAAACTGTAAGGGCTTATATTCTATAACATGTTTATAATCTGGCTTATATGGCCTCAACACTGAAACATGAAAAATATTATGAACATGCTCCAACTCTAGAGGTAAAGCTCCCTCGTATGCCACTTCACCAACTCGTCGAAGTACTTCAAAAGGTCCTATAAACCTAGGGCTTATGTAAGATCCCGAATTTTATGAAATAAAAGTATTCAATTTTTATTATAATTACTATTCAGTAAATGGTTAAATTGATAAAAGTTAAAGTTAAGGGTGATATATGAATTTTTTTTTCAAAATACGCAAGTGGCTATAAAATATTCATTGTTGTCGGGGAATATTCGTTTAGTCGTGGAATATTCTTTCTGTCGGGGAATATCCGTACGACGGCGCAGTCATTTATGGGCCCCATAACAGAATAACTGTCGGATGAAGATAACGACAAAATTGAGTTTTTATAATTAACGGCGTAGTTGTTACCGTTAACACTGTTGGAATACCCGGTGGTTAAAATACAGTAATACGCATTATTGCACAGTAGCACACGGTATTGCACAGTATTTTTGAATTATTGATCCTTACGTAAGAAGGCACTACTCAATAATTGTTACAGTAATTACTGTTCAATATTTTATTTTATTAATTCAATAATTGCTGCGTTGATTTTTTATATTATTGTCGCTCAATAATTGTCACTGCACATCATCTCCATTATCAGATCAATAATTCATATTATTTGAAATAATATTATTAGATAGCATTATTAGTAATGTCTAGAAAGTTCTGTCTAAGAAGATGTTTGGTCATCTAATTGCGCGCCAATAAGGAAAAATCCTTATTGGAAAGCCCCCTCTTTCTTGGGAACGACCTGGTTGTCAGTACTGTGATTCTGTAATATTATTTGTGAATAATTAATTATTAATTTATATGATGAGAAAAATATTGATTTTATATGGATATAGATGGAGAAAATTTTTTAAGTGACAATTGTTGAAAAATGATATTTTATCTTTTCTAATAAAATAATTTATTATTATACTTAATAATATAATAATGGTGATAATTTCACAATGAATGTGGGATATATGAGTATATGAGGAGGAAGAGTATTTTTGTTGTATTAAATGATTAACACATATTTTGTGTGTCGGTGGACCCCATTTCTTGACTGAAATTTGATTATAACCTGTAAAATCGACCGTTTATGAATTTCGGTTAATTTCTGTTTGGAATTTGGAAAAACTTTCTTCTGCAAAGTTGTAGAGAATTGAATTTCCTATAAAAAATAGCGAGATTCGAATTTTCTGAAAAAGGGCTATTTTCTATGAATTATTGAAGTTTCGGAAAATAAAATAATTTTTATTAAATTATAGGGTGGAACCCACTTTGGTTGGTGTTAATAACATGTGGGCTGCTATATTTTTTCAGAATTGGCATGCTTGGATGGCTGGTCTTGGATGGTTGGTGTGTAGAAAAGAAAAATAATATTTTATTATTTTAGTCTCCTTTGGCGTTCTAGCATTTTCCTATAAATAGGTGCTTATGTTAGAATTGAAAATCACACCAGAAATAAGTTTTCTTTCCTTCTATATTATCAAGCATATTTTTGTGAGTATTTAAATATCTTGAATGTTGCTCAGCGTTATATCCGATATTCAAGTCAGAAGTACTGCTCTTTTGAGGTAAGGGATTTTAAGGGTTATTATGTTTTTCAGTTCGTAATTCTTTCGACCTTCAGAAAATTCTGAAAAAATTTAAAATAATATTTTGATGAGTTTTATTGATTGTGTCCAAAAATAGTGATTTTTGGATGTATAGATTAAGAGTTATGAATTTTACGGAAAAATACTATTTTAAAAGTAACCGCTTATAACTCCTTGTGGTTAACTCCAAAATTGATAAATTTTTTATTAGAAGTATATCTATATAATATCAGTGTACTCTGTGAATTTCAAAATGTTTGAATAAAATTACAATTTATGATAAATGTCTAAATATTTGGCTTTTTTGGACATATGAAAAATAGTAAATGAGTTTTAAAAATTATGAGAAAAATATATGTTCAGTATGAGACTATATTCTGCTAAATCCCAAAAAAGAAATATTTTTGGAACTGATTTGGTATTTTTCATGAAAATAAACTAGTTATGAGTAAATGAATTAAATATGTTATGTGAATTAAGAAAATTAAAAAATAGGATTTTATGGTTTGAGAATCCTATATGAGGTATATGCAGATTTTTTATGAGGGTTTTGGTTATTGGTAATGAAATCTTATGAGTTTGTCATTTTAGGATGATTAAATACATTATTTAGTAAAGTGTAAACAATTAAAATAAATTGTTTATACGCTTAAGAAATATTATTCTTTCAATATCATTATACCGAAATATTGGTATGGATTTTATTGTGAAATTTCTACTTTTTTCATGTCGAGTTACTATTCATGAATTACTATTCACGAATTACTATTCACGAGTTACTATTCACGAGTTACTATTCACGACAAATTTGATTTCTTTTTCTGACCAAATTATAGTTAATTTATGAATATTACTCTTGAGATTAAATCTATATGTTGATTATATTGATTTTATTATCATATATAACATTTTTATAACCCTAATGATGATATTTTTCTTTAACTTGAGTGTAAAGATGGATAGATTTTTGGTATGATCATGACTATGGGTTTGCTTTGGCCAGTAGTGCAAAGTTGAATTGTTGACTGGTATGATCATGACCATTGAATTTATAATTAAATATCTTTAGTTTAAGTGCAAAGGTGAATTGATCAACATGGTTATAATTATTGTTTATATAAATTCTGAAATGATTATATATTTCTTTGAGATATTAATATATTTGGCCTATAGTGCAAATATGAACTGTTGATGAATATATTTGGCCTGTGCAAATATGAACTGTTGTTGAATATCTTTGGTCTGTAGTGCAAAGATGAACTGGTGATGAATATCTTTGGCCCATAGTACAAAGATGACCTGTGGTTGAATATCTTTGGTCAGTAGTGCAAAGATGAATTGTTGATGAATATCTTTGGCCCGTAGTGCAAAGATGACATGTTGTTAAATATTCTTGGCCAGTAGTGCAAAGATGAACAGGTGTTGAGATGAACATGACCAACTGGTGATACAAATGAATATCTTTGGCCGTAGTGCAAAGATGAAGTTATTAGTATGATTATGAACAGGAAATGTGCTTTGGTGTAACCATGATATTTGATGTTTCTGGTAAAGATAGGTGATGAAAATTATCTTCGTCCTGGATGAGAAGAGGAATTTAGAACTACAATTATGATTATGAGTTATTCATATGTTTGTGGACCAGAATTGTTGATTGATGTTACAGGGATAAAACATTGTTGGTGGATTTTTAACATGGAGAAGGTAATAGACTTTATAGTCTATTTGACTCTTCTAATGGATTGCTCGTTCCGCTGCAACTATGGTTGAAATTTTTATCATCTACCATATGTTCTAAATCTCTAATTTAATTATGTTGAAGGCTATTGATAACATATTTATCTTTAATCATGATATTCTTTACTGGGCTAGTTGTGCTCACCCTTCTGTTTCATAATTCCTTTCAAGTAATAAAAGTGTAGCTGGGTCGAGCGGGGGTAACAGGGGAATAGAACGGTGGTCATCATTTAGTAGTTATATTTGGTGAATTATCTAGGGTGAAGCGAACCCAACGTTGGAAGGATGTTTTGCCACTATCATACAAGATGTCTAATGACATACAACCTCATGTCATCATAAGACAGGATTGTGCTCATCCACTTGCTGAGTATATTTACGAGCACTATCTATATAATCTTGGTATTTGTTTGAAGTATAATTCTCAATTAGAGATAGTGGAGATAATGATAAGTCAAGAGAAGACTCACCATTGGGAAGAATATGATAGTAATCTTCTCGTTTTTCTTTGGGGTATATTGGGTCAACCAAGGATAATTCTGTGGCCATATGATATCTATCACAACCTAGAAGCATGGCCTCCAATGTACAAAGGTTTCCTTGAGCACTTTCCAAACATTCTAATTTCTAAAATAGTTTTTGACTATACCTTTATGTAAGGTGTCATTGTGAGGTGCTGTCCACGGTTGGGACATGAGTCACATTTGATATATATTTGTATCCAAACTCACAGCATATGTGTTGTTGTATTTTGCACGACAATTGTTGTAATAAAGTTGTAGTTGTTTTCTGTACCATGTATTTGGCGACTCAGAATAGGTTGGATGGAATAGACCTATTTTGGGGTTGTCACAGTTGGTATCAGAGCTTAGGGATATGGTCTTTGGTGGAGATTGGGGAATATAACTAGGAGGGGAGAGATGGGTAAATCCTTCGCTAGTGTGTCCTACCTAAGCTTATTTGTTGGTCAGTCATAATATCGGGATATTATGTGATATGTTAATTTGTTTAATTAACCCTTGTTTTATGGCAGTATTTGAGAATGACTGCTGAGAATGTTAATAATGGAGTGAATGAGACCGTGGGGATACCTCTAATCATCAACCAGGATAATGTGATGTCAGGCGAAGAAGGAATCAGAGAAATCTATGTGGTGAGTGAAGAATTGATAGTTGCACCCGAGCTAGTAGCAAAGGTAGCAGCTGAGAGTGAGGAAGAAGAAGCACCTGAGGAGAATTTATTAGAGGTATTATATGATCAAAATATAGAATTTCAAAATCGTATTCATGAGTTAGAAGAGCAGGCTGAAGTATGACAGGCGGTCGTGGAGCAAAAGGATGCAATAATTTAAGCTTGTGTTACCCGATATGTGATGCTTGAACAGAAGCATTCTTTGGCAGAATATAAGATGATAAAGATGGAATCTGAGCTGAAAGAAGAAAAAACTGAACGAGTGAGAATAAGTGATGCATGGATAAAAGCCGCACGACACATGGATATTGTGGAAAGAGATGTCCGATCTAAGAAGGCTAAAATAGATGATATGGATTTCTCTTTTTAGAAAGCAATTGGGAGAACCCAACATCGAGTTTTGAATTACCCTGTACAGAGCAGTCAACCTGAATTCGATATGGATCGAAGATTGATGATTCACATCATGAATCAGGAGTACGACGAGGCAGTTGAGGGAGGAATATGCCCTATAGAAAAGTATATTCTAACGGTAGTGATGACGCCAAATGCTGCCCTAGACAAGTCAAAGTCGGATAGTTTAAGGGAGAGCGGTTGTCATGACTTCCCAACAAGTGAGGAACCCAAATGAAGTTATCACGGGAGATGAGCAATGGAGAAATCATGATGACCCGGGAGATATAATCTGAAATGAAAGCAAGATATTCTCAACTTTTCAAAATATCAGGTACATAAATTTCGGGAACGAAATTTCATAAGGAGGGGAGATTGTAAGACCCCGAATTTTATGAAATAAAAGTATTCAATTTTTCTTATAATTACTTTTCAGTAAATGGTTAAATTGATAAAAGTTAAAGTTAAGGGTGATATATGAATTTTTTTTTTCAAAATACGCAAGTGGCTATAAAATATTCATTGTTGTCGGGGAATATCCGTGCGACGGCGCAGTCATTTGTGGGCCCCATAACAGAATAACTGTCGGATGAAGATAACAACAAAATTGAGTTTTTATAATTAACGGCGTAATTGTTACCGTTAACACTGTTGGAATACCCGGTGGTTAAAATACAGTAATACGCATTATTGCACAGTAGCACACGGTATTACACAGTATTTTTGAATTATTGATCCTTACGTAAGAAGGCACTACTCAATAATTGTTACAATAATTACTATTTAATATTTTATTTTATTAATTCAATAATTACTGCGTTAATTTTTTATATTATTGTCGCTCAATAATTGTCACTGCACATCATCTCCATTATCAGATCAATAATTCATATTATTTGGAATAATATTATTAGATAGCATTATTGGTAATATCTAGAAAGTTCTGTCTAAGGAGAGGTTTGGTCATCTAATTACGCGCCAATAAGGAGAAATCCTTATTGGAAAGCCCCATCTTTCCTGGGAACGGCCTGGTTGCCAATACTGTGATTCTGTAATATTATTTGTGAATAATTAATTATTGATTTATATGATGAGAAAAATATTAATTTTATGTGGATATAGATGGAAAATTTTTTTTAAGTGACAATTGTTGAAAAATGATATTATATCTTTTCTGATAAAATAATTTATTATTATATTTAATAATATAATAATGGTGATAATTTTACAATAAATGTGTGATATATGAGTATATGAGGAGAAAGAGTATTTTTGTTGTATTAAATGATTAACACATATTTTGTGTGTCGGTGGACCCCATTTCTTGACTGAAATTTGATTATAGACTGTAAAATCGACCGTTTATGGATTTCGGTTAATTTTTGTTTGGAATTTGGAAAAACTTTCTTCTGCAAAGTTGTAGAGAATTGAATTTCCTATAAAAAAAACGCGAGATTCGAATTTTCTGATAAAAGGGCTATTTTCTATGAATTATTAAAGTTTCGGAAAATAAAATAATTTTTATTAAATTATAGGGTGGGACCCACTTTGGTTGGTGATAATAACATGTGGACTGCTATATTTTTTTAGAATTGGCATGCTTGGATGGCTTGTCTTGGATGATTGGTGTGTAGAAAAGAAAAATAATATTTTATTATTTTAGTCTCCTTTGCCGTTCTAGCATTTTCCTATAAATAGGTGCTTATGTTAGAATTGAAAATCACACCAGAAATAAGTTTTCTTTCTCTCTATATTATCAAACATTTTTTTGTGAGTATTTAGATATTTTGAGTGTTGCTCAGCGTTATATCCGATATTCAAGTCAGAAGTACTGCTCTTTTGAGGTAAGGAATTTTAAGGGTTATTATGTTTTTCAGTTCGTAATTCTTGCGATCTTCAGAAAATTCTAAAAATATTTAAAATAATATTTTGATGAGTTTTATTGATTGTGTCCAAAAATTGTGATTTTTGGATGTATAGATTAAAAGTTATGAATTTTACGGAAAAATACTATTTTAAAAGTAACCGCTTATAACTCCTTGTGGTTAACTCCAAAATTGATATAATTTTAATTGGAAGTATATCTATATAATATCAGTGTACTCTATGAATTTTGGACCTTTTGAATAAAATTACAATTTATGATAAATGTCTAAATATTCGGCTGTTTTGGCCATATGAAAAATAGTAAATGAGTTTTAAAAATTCTGAGAAAAATATATGTTCAATATGGGACTATATTCTGCTAAATCCCAGAAAAGAAATATTTTTGAAACTGATTTGGTATTTTTCATAAAAATAGACTAGTTATGAGTAAATGAATTAAATATGTTATGTGAATTAAGAAAATTAAAAAATAGGATTTTATGGCTTGAGAATCCTATATGAGGTATATGCAGATTTTTTATGAGGGTTTTGGTTATTGGTAATAAAATTTTATGAGTTTGGCATTTTAGGATGATTAAATGCATTATTTAGTAAAGTGTAAACAATTAAAATAAATTGTTTATAAGCTTAAAAAATATTATTCTTTCAATATCATTATATCGAAATATTGGTATGGATTTTATTGTGGAATTTCTACTTTTTTCATGTCGAGTTACTATTCATGAATTACTATTCACGAGTTACTATTCACTAGTAACTATTCACGACAAATTTGGTTTCTTTTTCTGACCAAATTATAGTTGATTTATGAATATTACTCTTGAGATTAAATCTATATGTTGATTATATTGATTTTATTATCATATATAACATTTTTATAACCCTAATGATGATATTTTTCTTTGACTTGAGTGTAAAGATGGGTAGATTTTTGGTATGATCATGACTATGGGTTCCATTTGGCCAGTAGTGCAACGTTGAATTATTGACTGGTATGATCATGACCATTGAATTTATAATTGAATATCTTTAGCTTAAATGCAAAGGTGAATTGATCAACATGGTTATAATTATTGTTTATATAAATTCTGAAATGATTATATATTTCTTTGAGATATTAATATATTTGGCCTATAGTGCAAATATGAACTGTTGATGAATATATTTGGCCTGTAGCGCAAATATGAACTGTTGTTGAATATCTTTGGTCTGTAGTGCAAAGATGAACTGGTGATGAATATCTTTGGCCCATAGTGTAAAGATGACCTGTGGTTGAATATCTTTGGCCAGTAGTACAAAAATGAATTGTTGATGAATATCTTTGGCCCGTAGTACAAAGATGACATGTTGTTGAATCTTTGGCCAGTAGTGCAAAGATGAACATGTGTTGAGATGAACATGACCAACTGGTGATACAAATGAATATCTTTGGCTGTAGTGCAAAGATGAATTTATTAGTATGATTATGAATAGGAAATGTGATTTCGTGTAACCATGATATTTGATGTTTCAGGTAAAGATAGATGATAAAAATTATCTTCGTCCTGGATGAGAAGAGAAATTTAGAACTACAATTATGATTATGAGTTATTCATATGTTTGTGGACCAGAATCGTTGATTGATGTTACAGGGATAAAACATTGTTGGTGGATTTTTAACATGGAGAAGATAATAGACTTTGTAATCTATTTGACTCTTCTAATGGATTGCTCGTTCCGCTGCAACTATGGCTGAAATTTTTATCATCTACCATATATTCTAAATCTCTGATTTAATTCTGTTGAAGGCTATTGATAACTTATTTATCTTTAGTCATGATATTCTTTACTGGGCTAGTTGTGCTCACCCTTCTGTTTCACAATTCCTTTAAGGTAATAAGAGTGTAGCTGGGTCGAGCGAGGGTAATAGGGGAATAGAACGGTGGTCATCATTTAGTAGTTATATTTGGTGAATTATCTAGGGTGAAGCGAACCCAACGTTGGAAGGGTGTTTTGCCACTATCATATAAGATGTCTAATTACATACAACCTCGTGTCATCATAAAACAGGATTGTGCTCATCCACTTGCTGAGTATATTTACGAGCACTATCTATATAATCTTGGTGTTTGTTTGAAGTATAATTCTCAATTAGAGACAGTGGAGATAATGATAAGTCAAGAGAAGACTCACCATTGGGAAGAATATGATAGTAATCTTCTCGTTTTTCTTTGGGGTATATTGGGTCAACCAAGGATAATTATGTGGCCATATGATATCTATCACAATCTAGAAGCATGGCCTCCCATGTACAAAGGTTTTCTTGAGCACTTCTCAAATATTCTAATTTCTAAAATAGTTTTTGACAATACCTTTATGTAAGGTGTCATTGTGAGGTGCTGTCCACGGTTGGAACATGAGTCACATTTGGTATATATTTGTATCCAAACTCACAGCATATGTGTTGTTGTATTTTGCACGACAATTGTTGTAATAAAGTTGTAGTTATTTTCTGTACCATGTATTTGGCGACTCAGAATAGGTTGGATGGAATGGACCTATTTTGGGGTTGTCACAGTTGGTATCAGAGCTTAGGGATATGGTCTCTGGCGGAGATCGAGGAATATAACTAGGAGGGGAGAGATGAGTAAATCCTTCGCTAGTGTGTCCTACCTAAGCTTATTTGTTGGTCAGTCATAATATCAGGATATTATGTGATATGTTAATTTGTTTAATTAACCCTTGTTTTATGGCGGTATTTGAGAATGGTTGCTGAGAATGTTAATAATGGAGTGAATGAGACCGTGGGGATACCTCTAATCATCAACCAGGATAATGTGATGTCAGGCGAAGAAGGAATCAGAGAAATCCATGTGGTGAGTGAAGAATTGATAGTTGCACCCGAGCTAGTCACAGAGGTAGCAGCTGAGAGTGAGGAAGAAGAAGCACCTGAGGAGAATTTATTAGAGGTATTATATGATCAAAATGTAGAATTTTAAAATCGTATTCATGAGTTAGAAGAGCAGGCTGAAGTACGACAGGCGGTCGTGAAGCAAAAGGATGCAACAATTTAAGCTTGTATTACCCGATATGTGATACTTGAACAGAAGCATTCTTTGGCAGAGTATAAGATGATAAAGATGGAATCTGAGCTGAAAGAAGAAAAAATTGAACGAGTGAGAATAAGTGATGCATGGGCAAAAGCCGCACGACACGTGGATATTGTGGAAAGAGATGTCCGATCTAAGAAGGCTAAAATAGATGATATGAATTTCTCTTTTTGGAAAGCAATTGGGAGAACCCAACATCGAGTTTTGAATTACCCTGTACAGAGCGGTCAACCTGAATTCGATATGGATCGAAGATTGATGATTCAGATCATGAATCAGGGGTACGACGAGGCAGTTGAGGGAGGAATATGCCCTATAGAAAAGTATATTCCAACGGTAGTGATGACGCCAAATGCTGCCCCAGACAAGTCAAAATCGGGTAGTTCAAGGGAGAGCGGTTGTCATGACTTCCCAACAAGTGAGGAACCCAAATGAAGTTATCACGGGAGATGAGCAATAGAGAAATCATGATGACCCGGGAGATAGAATCTGAAATGAAAGCAAAGTATTCTCAACTTTTTAAAATATTAGGTACATAAATTTCGGGAACAAAATTTTATAAGGAGGGGAGATTGTAAGACCCCGAATTTTATGAAATAAAAGTATTCAATTTTTCTTATAATTACTATTCAGTAAATGGTTAAATTGATAAAAGTTAAAGTTAAGGGTGATATATGAATTTTTTTTTCAAAATACGCAAGTGGCTATAAAATATTCATTGTTGTCGGGGAATATTCGTTTAGTCGTGGAATATTTTTTCTATCGGAGAATATCCGTACGACGGCGCAGTCATTTGTGGGCCCCATAACAGAATAACTGTCGGATGAAGATAACGACAAAATTGAGTTTTTATAATTAACGGCGTAGTTGTTATCGTTAATACTGTTAGAATACTCGGTGGCTAAAATACAGTAATACGCGTTATTGCACAGTAGCACACGGTATTGCACAATATTTTTGAATTATTGATCCTTACGTAAGAAGGCACTACTCAATAATTGTTACAGTAATTATTGTTTAATATTTTATTTTATTAATTTAATAATTACTACGTTAATTTTTTATATTATTGTCACTGCACATCATCTCTATTATCAGATCAATAATTCATATTATTTGGAATAATATTATTAGATATCATTATTGGCAATATCTAAAAAGTTCTGTCTAAGGAGAGGTTTGGTCATCTAATTGCGCGCCAATAAGGAGAAATTCTTATTGGAAAGCCCCATCTTTCCTGAGAACGGCCTGGTTGCCAGTACTGTGATTCTGTAATATTATTTATGAATAATTAATTATTAATTTATATGATGAGAAAAATATTAATTTTATGTGGATATTGATAGAGAAAATTTTTTAAGTGACAATTGTTGAAAAATGATATTTTATCTTTTCTGATAAAATAATTTATTATTATATTTAATAATATAATAATAGTGATAGTTTTACAATGAATGTGGGATATATGAGTATATGAGGAAGAGTATTTTTGTTGTATTAAATGATTAACACATGTTTTGTGTGTCGGTGGACCCCATTTCTTGACTGAAATTTGATTATAGCCTGTAAAATCGTCCGTTTATGGATTTCGGTTAATTTCTGTTTGGAATTTAGAAAAACTTTCTTCTGCAAAGTTGTAGAGAATTGAATTTCCTATAAAACAACGTGAGATTCAAATTTTCTGATAAAATGGCTATTTTCTATGAATTATTGAAGTTTCGGAAAATAAAATAATTTTTATTAAATTATAGGGTGGGACCCACTTTGGTTGGTGTTAATAACATATGGACTGCTATATTTTTTTAGAATTAGCATGCTTGGATGGCTGGTCTTGGATGGTTGGTGTGTAGAAAAGAAAGATAATATTTTATTATTTTAGTCTCCTTTGGCGTTCTAACATTTTCCTATAAATAGGTGCTTATGTTAGAATTGAAAATCACACCAGAAACAAGTTTTCTTTCTCTCTATATTATCAAGCATATTTTTGTGAGTATTTTGATATCTTGAGTGTTGCTCAGCATTATATCCGATATTCAAGTCAGAAGTACTGCTCTTTTGAGGTACAGAATTTTAAGGGTTATTATGTTATTCAGTTCGTAATTCTTCCGACCTTCAGAAAATTCTAAAAAAATTTAAAATGATATTTTGATGAGTTTTATTGATTGTGTCCAAAAATAGTGATTTTTGGATGTATAAATTAAGAGTTATGAATTTTACGGGAAAATACTATTTTAAAAGTAACCGCTTATAACTCCTTGTGGTTAACTCCAAAATTAATGAAATTTTAATTGGAAGTATATCTATATAATATCAGTGTACTCTACGAATTTTGGAATTTTTGAATAAAATTACAATTTATGATAAATGTCTAAATATTCGGTTGTTTTGGCCATATGAAAAATAGTAAATGAGTTTTAAAAATTCTTAGAAAAATATATGTTCAATATGGGACTATATTCTGCTAAATCCCAGAAAAAAAATATTTTTGGAACTAATTTGGTATTTTTCATAAAAATGGACTAGTTATGAGTAAATGAATTAAATATGTTATGTGAATTAAGAAAATTAGAAAATATGATTTTATGGCTTGAGAATCCTATATGAGGTATATGCAGATTTTTTATGTGGGTTTTGGTTATTGGTAATGAAATCTCATGAGTTTGTCATTTTAGGATGATTAAATGCATTATTTAGTAAATTGTAAACAATTAAAATAAATTGTTTATAAGCTTAAGAAATATTATTCTTTCAATATCATTATACCGAAATATTGGTATGGATTTTATTGTGGAATTTCTACTTTTTTCATGTCGAGTTACTATTCATGAATTACTATTCACGAGTTACTATTCACGAGTTATTATTCACTAGTTACTATTCACGACAAATTTGGTTTCTTTTTCTGACCAAATTATAGTTGATTTATGAATATTACTCTTGAGATTAAATCTATATGTTGATTATATTGATTTTATTATCATATATAACATTTTTATAACCCTAATGATGATATTTCTCTTTGACTTGAGTGTAAAGATGGGTAAATTTTTTGTATGATCATGACAATGGGTTCCCTTTGGCCAGTAGTGCAAAGTTGAATTATTGACTGGTATGATCATGACCATTAAATTTATAATTGAATATTTTTAGCTTAAGTACAAAGGTGAATTGATCAACATGGTTATAATTATTGTTTATATAAATTCTGAAATGATTATATATTTCTTTGAGATATTAATATATTTAGCCTATAGTGTAAATATGAACTGTTGATGAATATATTTGGCCTGTGGTGCAAATATGAACTGTTGTTGAATATCTTTGGTCTGTAGTGCAAAGATGAACTGGTGATGAATATCTTTGGCCCATAGTGCAAAGATGACATGTGGTTGAATATCTTTGGTCAGTAGTGCAAAGATGAATTGTTGATGAATATCTTTGGCCCGTAGTGCAAAGATGACATGTTGTTGAATATCTTTGGCCAGTAGTGCAAAGATGAACAGGTGTTGAGATGAACATGACCAACTGGTGATACAAATGAATATATTTGGCCGTAGTGCAAAGATGAAGTTATTAGTATGATTATGAACAGGAAATGTGATTTCGTGTAACCATGATCTTTGATGTTTCAGGTAAAGATAGGTGATAAAAATTATCTTCGTCCTAGATGAGAAGAGGAATTTAGAACTACAATTATGATTATGAGTTATTCATATGTTTGTGGACCAGAATCGTTGATTGATGTTACAGGGATAAAACATTGTTGGTGGATTTTTAACATGGAGAAGATAATAGACTTTGTAGTCTATTTGACTCTTCTAATGGATTGCTCGTTCCGCTGTAACTATGGTTGAAATTTTTATCATCTACCATATGTTCTAAATCTCTGATTTAATTCTGTTGAAGGCTATTGATAACTTATTTATCTTTAGTCATGATATTCTTTACTGGGCTAGTTGTGCACACCCTTCTGTTTCATAATTCTTTTCAGGTAATAAGAGTGTAGCTGGGTCGAGCGAGGGTAACAGGGGAATAGAACGGTGGTCATCATTTAGTAGTTATATTTGGTGAATTATCTAGGGTGAAGCGAGCCCAACGTTGGAAGGGTGTTTTGCCACTATCATACAAGATGTCTAATGACATACAACCTCGTGTCATCATAAGAGAGGATTGTGCTCATCCACTTGCTGAGTATATTTACGAGCACTATCTATATAATCTTGATGTTTGTTTGAAGTATAATTCTCAATTAGAGACAGTGGAGATAATGATATGTCAAGATAAGACTCACCATTGGGAAGAATATGATAGTAATCTTCTCGTTTTTCTTTGGGATATATTGGGTCAACCAAGAATAATTCTGTGGCCATATGATAACTATCACAACCTAGAAGCATGGCCTCCCATGTACAAAGGTTTCCTTGAGCACTTCCCAAATATTCTAATTTCTTAAATAGTTTTTGACTATACCTTTATGTAAGGTGTCATTGTGAGGTGCTGTACACGGTTGGGACATGAGTCACATTTGGTATATATTTGTATCCAAACTCACAACATATGTGTTGTTGTATTTTGCACGACAATTATTGTAATAAAGTTGTAGTTGTTTTTTGTACCATGTATTTGGCGACTCAGAATAGGTTGGATGGAATAGACCTATTTTGGGGTTGTCACAGCTTAATTTTCCCTTCTTGCTAAATCGAATTTTCCCCTTCCAGGGAGACACTTTCAAGAAAACATAACTATCGACATCGAATTCTATATTTTGTCGATGCTGATCGGCATATTTCTTCTGTTTATCCTGTGCAGCTATCAATCATGTTCGAATCACTTTGATGATCTCGACAGTCTGTTATACCAATTCTGGACCCAATAATTGACGTTCACCTACCTCATCCCAGCATAACGGAGTTCTTCATTTCCTGTCGTATAACGCTTCATAAGGTGGCATGCCAATACTCGCGTGATAGCTATTATTATAGGCAAATTCTACCAATGGTAGATGGTCATCCCAATTTCCCTTGAAATCCATAATACATGCTTTGAGCATATCTTCTAGTGTTTGGATGGTTCTCTCACTTTGTCCGTCGGTTTGAGGATGGTACGCTGTGCTCATTCGTAACTGAGTTCCCAAACATTCTTGTAATCGTTTTTAGAAATTAGATGTGAAACGCGGATCTCTGTCTGATACAATGGACATAGGTACACCGTGTCTTGACACAATTTTCTTCATGTATAGTTTTAATAATCAATCTAGGGTAAACTTAATCTTGATTGGCAAAAAGTGTGCTGACTTTGTCAATCGATCGACAATCACCCAAATGGCATTGTAACCTTGCTGAGTCGCTGGAAGACCTACCACAAAATCCATTTTGATATGCTCCCATTCCCATTCTGGTATCTCCAACGGTTGTAATAATCTGTTTGGCCTTTGATGCTCAGCTTTGACTTTCTGACATGTTAAGCACTTTGCCATGCATTCAACCACATCCTTCTTCATATTCGGCCACCAAAAATGATGCCTAAGATCCTGATACATCTTCATACTTTCAGGGTGAATCGAATATCTTGAGTTGTGAGTTTCACTCAGAATTTCCTCTTTAAATTCTGGTACTGGCGGAACCCAAATTCTCCCTTCGAATTGAAGTAACCCTTCCGAATCAATTTTGAATTTGTTTTCCTCACCTTCAGATATCTTCTGTTTTTATCTTTTCGCATTCTTCATCCTGAAGTTGTGCATTTTTCGCCTTATCCACCAACGTTGAACCGTTTCCCATGTGGAATAATTTTTCATCGGATTCTGTCAGATATCTAATTTCCAACTCCATCTTAGTCATTTTCGACACTAGCTTCTCTTGAGTAGTCAACATCATTAACTGCTCCCATCCCTTTCTACTTAAGGCATCAGCAACAACATTCGCCTTTCCGGGATGGTAGAAAATCTCGCAGTCATAGTCTTTGATCAACTCCAACCATCTTCTTTGTCTCATATTCAAATCTTTCTGTGTAAAGATATACTTCAGACTTTTATGGTCAGTATATATCTCACACCTCTCTCCATAAAGATAATGTCTCCAAATTTTCAGGGCAAACACCACCGCAGCCAATTCTAAGTCATGAGTTGGATACCCTTTCTCGTAATCTTTCAACTGTCGTGATGCATACGCAATAACTCTGTCGTTCTGCATAAGCACACAGCCTAGTCCTTTATGCGATGTGTCACTATACACCACAAAATTTCCTGTATCATCAGGTAATGATAACACAGGTGCTGAACTCAACCACTTCTTCAATTCGTGAAAACTTTCCTCACACTTCTCCGTACAAACAAACTTAACCACCTTCCTAGTTAAATTCGTCAACGGGATCGCGAACTTGGAAAAATCTTGAATAAAACGCCTGTAGTAACCTGCCAATCCTAAGAAACTCCTTACTTCTGACGGTGTCTTTGGTTGATCCCAGTTTATCACAGCCTCAACTTTTGATGGATCTACCGAAATTTCGTCCTTATCAATAACGTGGCCGAGAAACTGTACACATTCCAACCAAAACTCACATTTTGAGAACTTAGCGTACAACTTCTCTTTTCTCAATGTCTCCAACGTCACTCTTAAGTGTTCAACATGTTCCTCCTTGGTTTTGGAATATACAAGGATATCATCAATAAATACCACCACAAATTTATCTAAGAATGGTTTAAACACCATGTTCATCAAATCCATAAACGCTGCAGGTGCATTGGTTAAACCAAAAGACATAACCAGAAACTCATAATGACCATACCGAGTTCTGAATACCGTCTTCGGTACATCTTCTGGCCTCACCTTCAGTTGATGTTAACCACTCCTAAAGTCTATCTTTGAAAAATATTTTGCTCCCTTCAGCTGATCGAACAGGTCATCGATTCTAGGTAATGGATACTTATTTTTAATCGTGACCTTATTTAATTCTCGGTAATCAATGCAGAGCCGCATCAATCTGTCTTTCTTCTTAACAAACAACACCGGTGCTCCCCATGGCGAAACACTCGGCTGAATATACTTCTTGTCGAGCAATTCTTGCAATTGCACCATCAACTCTTTTATTTCTACCGGGGCCATTTTGTACGGTTCTTTAGATATCGGGGCCGTTCCTGGTACTAAATCAATCATGAACTCGTTTTGTCGATCTGGCGGAAGACCCGACAAATCGTCTTGAAATACGTATGGAAAATCTCTTATGATTGGTATCTCTTCTAACTTCGCACTCTTCTTCTGTGTATCGACTATGTAGGCTAAATATCCTACACATCATTGTCTCAACAACTTATTAGCTTGCATCACCGTCAGATAATTTGCTTGTCGAGGTGACTTACTGCCATAGAACACTACCTTTGACGGAGTCAAAAGGTTAACACACTTCCTTTGGTAATCAATTACTGCTCCATAATTAAATGATCAATCAATTCCCAGTATAACATCAAATTCACCAAGTCTAATTGGTATCAAATCTACCATCATCTCTTGACCTTTTATAACCACTCTACAATTCTTATATATGAACCTAACAGGAATCACTTCCCTATTCACAATCTCAATGCTCAAAGGATAATCTAATTCTTCCTGAGGCAAATCTAAATTCTGAGCAAATTTATCGGATATAAATGAATAAGTAGCACCCGAATCAAATAGTACATAAGCATTAATACCATTAATCGGAATGATACCTGACACCACATCCTTAGACTGTATAGCATCCTGCACGATCATATTTGAGACACCCCCAAATCTGGGTTACCTAACCCCCGAGTTTGGTGTTCACGATCCACAATATATATAACATTTAACTACCCATTTAATTATAAATAGTAATAAATATCACATTAACATATGTTGTTAATACATTAGTCCCAGGTCCGCTAACCTTAACATTACAAACTTACCCCTTAGATATACAAAAAGGGTTTACGAACAACATAATAAATATGCTTATTATAACTACTCCAGCATTTTGCCTCTATTCTTCACAACACCTTCTGCAACTTCGTCCATAGGTGAAAAGTTTTATTTAACAAGGGTGAGCAATAAGTTTGCCCCGCAAGTTAAGACATACAATAAATGTATATGAATCAATAAGAACAGACTATCTATTTTGATAGAATAAAACCAAAGTTCGGGGAACTTTGAAATAGCTGAACAAATCATTAATCAATAACAAGTCTTCTCGTATTCTAGGCAACGCAATAATCTGATAATGAAAGAGTATAACGCTTTCAAAGTTTCTACGATATTCTATTGAATAAACAAAAATCAATTCTACACAATAACAAAGTGGAAATGTTTTTTTTTTCCAGATTTATGCTGAGCGATCTATTGGATCTAGAACTTCTACTTTCTTGGGTATCTATAAAAGATTTACTTTGATATATACGCAGGAGTATCAGATAACCATAAAGATTAAATCATACCCCTCTGCAAGTATAACAAGTGATCAGCTTTATTATACCCTATATTATGTATAATACTTAGGTCACGCGCAATGGTCGAATATACTACTTAAAAATGTTCCCTTTATATAAAAGGTTGTTCTTCTCAGTCTCAGAATCAAGATTTGATTTAACAACAAAATTTAATGATTTCAATTTCTATTTACTTATCGATCTAGCCGAAATAATTGACATCGATTTATCAATAACAATTGAATTCTCTTCTCGAATCTCTCAACTTCTAACCAATGTTCGTCTAGCCAGAACAATTAGCTAAGACATTTCTCAACATAATTTGACAATAAACAGGAATTATCTGTACTGTCAATTCTATCTTCTTCGAATATGAATATCTAACCACAGTTATTCTACAAATGTATATTCTCCGAATCAGTAATTCAATTTGAATTATTAATCATGGACTAACTGCGAATAATCAACAATAAATTCCTTGGACATGGTATAATTAGCAATAATTAACCATTATAATAATTGAATGAACATAACTCAAGGTTGAGTTAGAAAACTTGCCTTCCGCGTTGATTACTGCTATACAATAAACTTTTCTGCGTTCGTAAGACCTATAACCAATAATATCGATCTCACAATTAGCACAATAATGCACAACACACAATACTGTAATTTACAGTTAAAATTCTCCTAGGCACATTACCACATAGCCACATTAGTGCTTATAACCTATATAAACACTTATCAAATCTAACTATTTCGGTCTGGTTAGACTTCGGTCCATTCTCGGTGTCCTGGTCACCCTATCCAACAATTAACACATTGATTGTCAATTAAACTTGATCTCTAAGCTTCAATATTATTTTAGATAAGCCAAATATTGTTTATAATATTTTTCGAAAGCTTTTAATAATTTATAAACAATTATTATAATTTATAATAATTTTTTAAATACTGTAATCATTTTTAAATGATTTAAATACTCATTAATTCTATTATCATTAATATTTAATAATATAAAAATATTAATGAAATACTTGTCAAAATATTAAAGTTATTATTAATAACTTAAATTATTTTTGAATCATCAATATTCTACTTAAATAATTTTTAAATTAATTAAAATTATTCTTAAACCATCACCAATAATATTTAAATATTAATGAAAATATTAAAAGTCATTAATTATAACTTAAAATATCGTTAAAATATTTTTCTCATTTTTAAATGATTTTTAAATCAATAAAATCATTTTTAATTCATTTATTTAATATAATTCTTAAATAAATCTAATATCATTAATATTAATTTATTAATGAGAATTCTCCAAAAATATTGAAATATATATTTTATAATTCAAATGATTTTTTAACACTTTATTCTTATTTAAATTAATTTTTAAATCAATAAAATTATTTTTAACTTATTTATTTAATTTAATAATCTAATATCATTAATATTAATTTATTAATAAAAATTCTCCAAAAATATTAAAAGTCACATTTTATAACTCTAAATATTTTTAAATACTTTATTCTTATTTAAAATAATTTTTCATAATATTAAATTATTTTTCTCTAATTTATTTAATACACTAATTAAATAAATTAAATACCTCTAATATTTAAATAATTATAAATATTAAAGAAAAATATTCTAATTGGTTAAAAATTATTTTTCATAATTTAAAATAATTTTTAAAACCATTTTTAATAATTTTTACAATTTAATTTCTATTTTTAATTAATTACCGGAAAAATCAGAAAATAAATTAATTAATTCGTCGCTAATAGCCTATAGCGACACTTAGCGTCGTTGTTGGTGTTCTTGAGCTCAAGAACACTGACAGCTTCGTTATCAACCTGTCATGTTTGACCGCGTGTAAATTCCAATCAAAGTTGTTTCTGGGCTTTATTGAGCATGGATCTTGAAGTCAGTTTACAATATTACAACTAACAATCAACATCTTGGTTATATCAAAACATAACAAGAAGATATGTGCCTTCAAAGAACTTGTCAGACGGTTTCTGGATTTTCCCAGAAACCCAGTAGTCCAAGTGCCTACTTTCCAGACCAATTAATTTAATGTTCCGGTCATGATTAATGTGTTCTTATGGTTCAAATCTACAGTACTCATGTAATAGAATATACATACAACAACCGAGCAGTCCGAATACATCACAGATTCAAGATTAAGCTCGGTCAAATCTTGTCCGAGATATAACTCACAAGGTTTCTGGAAATTCCAGAAATGTGATCCGTGTTCGTCTGGCCTTATTTGACCATTAATTATACTCGATCTATTATTTGTTTGTGGAACCTAAAACCATGGATCTAGAGTCCATACAACAGACTACAATACGGTTACTCTAACATCAACATATACACATCCAAACGGACAGATCCGGACCTTACAAAAAGTTGTCAGACACCGAAAACGACTTTCTGGGTTACCCAGAATTCGCCCGGTCAACGTCGGTCAACGGGTTTTGACCGTTAGTAACTCATGATCTGGACATCAAATGACCCTGATTTTACTTGCAGATTAAAGACCACATACCAGACTATCAATCCAAAACACAAAACAAGAAAAATCAAAAATAGACACGGATCTGTGGCTCCTGACATTAGCTTGTCAGACCACAAATCGTGTTCTTGACAGTTTTGAAAAAACTCGATTTTAAATCATTTTGATGTATGGATCTATGTTATATCAACACAGATCATCATAAAATATTATCTAGCAAAGATCTAAACACATAAACACAAACTTTTTCTTAGCACGAAGGTTCAAAAAGCAAATTAGGTTTATACCTTTAGGTTCAAATACTTGATCTTAATCCTCCTAGCTGATCTTGATTGATCAAGGGGCTACTTTAGGGACTGAGTAACTTGATAATTTCGGAGGTTGAGAGAGAATAAGAGTTGGTGAGAGCTTTCAAGAAAAATGGGCTAGCAAATGGACTTTCTCTCTCTTATAATCTATATATAATGTGATATGTTGCTATGGCTGATGCAATGGACTGATTTGCTGGATGAATTGTTGAGATTTTAAGTCCCAAAGTCAAATTAGTGGTTCACCAACTAAAGGTGTTGGTGAATTTTGCAAGTTACCATTTAAATAAATAAAAAGGGTATTTTAGTCATTAGCAAATTAATTTTAATGGCAATCTTGATAAATACACAAACCCTTAGGGTTTAACCCTAAGGTTCTAACCCTTAGGTTTTAAATATGTAGCTTTTAAAAATTTCTAATTAGGGTTTTTAATTAAAAAAATTAAAAAGTAAAGATTTTAAATTACAATTAGGGTTTGTAAAATAGAAATTAATATTTCTAAAGTATAATTAGGGTTTACTAATTATATTAACATTTAATAAACACATTAGGCTTGCTAATTAGGATTAGGATTTCTTAATTAGGGTTTAGGATTCCCGAATTTTAAATTAAGATTTTCCGGCATTCGATTAGGGTTTCTAACTGCGCGTTAAGGTTTCTAATCTTGAGATTAGGGTTTCTAATCCCTTATTATGGCTTACTAATATTAAACGTTATCCAATCTATTATTGATCAAAAATTCTAAACAATACAAACGCGTACTCATTAATATAATTATTTTAATTATATTTTCTATCGAATCCCTATCCAGAAATTAGGGTTAGGGTTTCTATTCTTTGTTAAGCACAATTCTACTCTAATTTCTTAGTCAATACACAAATTGACTCATTCTCTAAACTCGTATCATAGATACTTGTCACTAAATTGATAATTAATATTAATATTAATAAAAAAAAAATTATTCGTAAAATTCGGATTATTCGAAATCTCGGGTTATCACATTCACCCCTCCTTAAAAGGATTCCGTCCTCGGAATCACCGCTTTCTTGTTCTCTACAATCTTTTAAAGTTGTATCATCAATTCATTTTATTAACACAATTTTCATTTGTGTCATATTCTAACCTGTGACTTGAATCTATCAAAGAAAACAACTCACAAAAATATCTAACTCGTATTTCTCGCGTAGTTAAATTTCTAACCGAACTCGTTACCTGTCGCCTCTTCATGGGCAGCTGCTGCATTTAGAACTGTCATGCTAAAAGGGAATGTTGTTGGTCTTCTTGGCTGTGCAGGTCCTTGAATCGCAAAGGTTCCGCTACCGGGTCCCTTATTGGCACTTCTCCTCTCTACATTTCTCTTCGGACAATTCCGGACCAGATGATCGGTCGACCCACACGCAAAACAACCTCGTGTCTTCTTTGGAATGGGACACTGGGGTGACATGTGTCCCTCTTGACCACAGTTGTAACAGACTCCTTTTTTCTTCAAACAAACTCCTTGATGATGCTTCCTGCAAACTACACACGGCGCGCCTTTCTTCCTAATCTCTACTGGATTATTTCCTGAATTAATATCACCATCCCTCTTAAGTTTATTAAGATTACTACCTCCACTACCACCTATCATAATATTTCCTTCAGCCTCCTTTCTTTGTTCTTGACTATTCTTTAATACAGCTTCAATTTCTCCTTCAGCGATAATGGCTTTTTCTAATAACGTTGAAAATGAATTAATTTGTAGCACAAGTAACTTCTCGAGTACCAACGATTTCAATCCGTTCCTAAAACATTGTGCTTTAAGCTCCTCAGTGTCCACTTGATGTGGAGCAAATTTTGCTAACTCGTTGAACTTGACAAAATATTCTGTCACCATCATATCTTCCTGCTTCAGATTTATAAATTGCTCTTCCATATTTCTCTTTAGACCTCCCTTCCTTGGCGGCATTATCTGATAAAAATCTTACATTAATTCTTCTTTTCTACACAGATTCTTATTAATAACATAATAAGAATTAAAAATTTCTCATATAATCGCATATTTATTCAAATAGCACAAAGTACATTTAGCACTTAACACACATATATAGCACTATCCCTTTTTTTTTTAATAATATCGGGATTAACAATACAACTTTAAACAAAAGTTGTAATTCTCCATTCACACATAACTATTTACCAGTTCATCAAACTTACCACACCTAGGGGTTCAGGAACTTGCCACAATTATATGAGTGTATGAACTTATCCTAGTCAGACCTTTGGCGTCCATTCGCTGAGGGGTTCAAAACATTTCATATAATTATGAGTCATGAACCTACCATAAGTATGAGTTTTAAGAACTCAAAAATTAATCTTAAACTTATATTCATATAGAAAACAAAGATTTCACTCATACAAACATATATATTTATACATATGTTCACACATCGTTCTTGATATTACAACCGTTAATATCATACACTATCAAAAGATACTATCGCTTAAACTTAAGTTATCTACCGTCCACTCCCTTCATCAGTCTTCTTCTTATTGGGACACTTATTGCATTCGGCTTAGGACAATATAGGAAAATATGTCCTTCCTGGTTAAAATTGAAGCACACGTTCTTCTACATCATGCATTCTTCCACGTGAGTCTTTCCACAATTGCTGCAGACTTGCTTCTTCTTCGGGTTTGAATTTTCAGAGTTGTTGCTGTCTTTGACCCTCTTTCTCTTATTCTTTCCCTTCTTGCTGGTTCCTTCAGACGATCCACCACCTTCAGTCTTCATCCTCTCCACCTACGCCTTCAGCTCGTTCCGTTCTACAGTCATTTCGCGTAACGCTCGCTCCGTCTTCTATAACTCCTCTAAGAGAAACACTTTACTCCGGAGTTCTTGGACTTCTGCAGATTCTTGATCTTTCTCTCCAACTTTGGTCTTATTCTCTTTCTCCACCTTAGCTTCTTCGGACTCCGCCTCCTCATCACCACTCAGATACATCTCGGGATAATCGTCATGATTGCTCCCTAGAGTGACCATAGGTTCATCTTCTCCCACCATTTCAACTGATTAGCTTTGCGCTGGCACCTCGGCTACTGGCACTGGTGCAATAGCCGCTAGCATCTCCGTACTCATTTCATCTTCTCCAGACATCCTACAATCAGTCTAAATGACTTGATTAGTACTTCACCAGTACGAACTTCTCACACACAATGTCCACACATCTTTCTATTGATGCGCTTCGGCACTCCCTCACTTAGTACTCTAAATGAGTATTCTAGATTTCGCTTATGGTTATAATCCTAGGGTTTTCCCCACCCCACTTAAGGTTTATAACCTACAGCTCTACTACCAACTTGTGACACCTTGTTCACTACAGCTTTGATACCAATCTGTGACACCCCCAAATTCGGGTTACCTGACCCCCGAGTTTGGTGCTCACGATCCACAATATTGAAAGTAATATGCACACAAGCCAATCATATTTGATGATAAAGCATATACTTTGTAACAATCTTATTCATTTATTAATAAAAATTATTAATTTATTAAAGGCTTTTAATTATCTACATGATGCTGTTTTATAATATGTGATAAACCCATAGTTTTAAGCAATGCTTTTAGAATAATGATGTTGATCATTCTAATGAGATCTAAATTCTTAGAAAGCTTAAAACTAAAATAGTTCCCAATCATTGGATTACTAAATTGGGGATTAGTGAATCCAGATAGATTGGTACATACGTTACTTGCTCATTGGATGAGGATGATTGATCTCATGATCATTTGTGTGGAGACACTAAAGTAAGTATGTAGGTGCTTATTAGAGAATAAGTTCACTGAACGTGGCTCGCTAAGGAATACCTAATGGAGTTTTACTTGCCTGTCAATAGGAATTCCTGTAGTGATAGTAGTACAAGTGATCCTTGGACTTGAGATCATCATAGTATCTTGTGTATGATGAGTTATACTTTGACTTATTCCTTAAGACCCTTAGGGTATATCAAAGGGTATGCTTGGGTATAATAAGTTATACATGGAGATAATGTATGATCAATAAAGAATCTACCACTTCTGGTAAAAGAAGAGAAATGTCCTATGTGATTCGATAAATGACAACCCAGTAGTCCTTGGCCAAGGCAAAATGAAATTAGAAAGGAGTTTCTAATTTGCATTATTTGGAGTTGTGCATTTAAGAGTCGAAATACATATAATTAAATAAAATAAGACTTGACAGTAATTCCATGTCTTATATTTAATTGGGACATTGTATGATGGAAGGATTGAATTGTACAGTAACTATTTACTCAAAGGTTCTTTTATGATTAATGTTGAAATCTATATTATCTGGAAAGTCGTTAATCGCTAGGGAGGCTTATCCCTATTGTATAATAAATATTATTTATTTAAATTAATTAATTATTTAATTTATTTATTTAAATAAAATTAGAATTGTTCTAATTGATTTATTCACAACCGGTTTAATATGGAGAACCTAAAGGGTCACACCATAAAAGGAAGAATAATTATTTAAGAAGTTAATGACATAATCGTAATAATATGTTAAGTATATTTAATTTAATCTATGGTGAAAGAATAAATTAAATAGCTTAATATTTATTATTTAATATTTTAGAAATATTAAATATAAATTAATAAGAGGAGTCTTATTAATATTATTATTATTATTATTATTTTAATTTCTAAAAGAGTTTAGGAATTAATTTAATATATGTACTCTCATTTATTCCTAATAGGATTAGGAGAAAAAATTAGTTAAAGGAGTTTAATTAATTATCCCTAATAAGATTAGGGAGCCCATTTAATTAAAAGAGTTTAATTAAATAAATAATACCTTATTTTTAATAGGGTTACTTGATATCTTTATAAGAGGAGTCTTATATCAGATATCAAACATACGTTATTCCAATTGTTGGAGAGTACGCTTATTTTCTATGAGAGATAGAAAAACTAGGGTTTTGCCAAATACCCATCTTCTTGAATTCTTCTTCTTCCTTGGTGGATCACCTCTAGAGGCCAAACACTTGGGTGGCTAACGTTGATCAAAGGAAGGAACCAAACCCGGTGGATTCAAGTTGAACGCGAAAAGGATTGGAGGTGAACTTGTACCTTGAGGAAGCTCGGATCTTCAAGGGTATGATTCTTGTTCTTTATCTTTTCGTTTAATTAATAATTGCACATAAAGGGTGATCCGGGTATATGGTTTGTAAAAATTTTAAACTCTGATCTCTTCACGTTTCCGCTATTTTGTGCAATTTGATTGCGTTCATGAATATTACAAATCTAACAGTGGCATCAGAGCCAAACCTTTATGCGAATTATTAATTATTTTAATTTGATATGTATATTGATATGTGTTTAGAACAATTTAATTGGGCATAATTTTATTATATAAAATTAAAAAATAAAATAAATTAAAATTCGTGAAATCAATTTTGAAAAACAGTTTTTTAATTTTGGCTGAATTCGCGAATTATTTTTTATTTATTTTTTTCCTCAAAGGGTGATCCGTACATTCAAGGGATGTTAATATGATATAAGGATTCACGTGGCCTATATGTATGATATGGATTATGGGCAAATTAGCATTCTAAAGTCACCAGGAGATCCCACGAATTGATTTACTTGAATTGATATATATATATATATATATA
The DNA here is from genome assembly GCA_016801055.1 of Panax notoginseng. Classification (NCBI taxonomy): domain Eukaryota; kingdom Viridiplantae; phylum Streptophyta; class Magnoliopsida; order Apiales; family Araliaceae; genus Panax; species Panax notoginseng. The sequence continues at coordinate 29,101,522 of CM029019.1, forward strand.
TATATATATATATATATATATATATATATATATATATATATATATATATATATATATATACAGGTGACATTTTTTTCATGCAAATTTCCCACGTTATATATATATATATATTTATTATTTTATAATTAAAATAAAAGTTTATTTTGAAATTAAAATAAAAGATTTATTTTAATATTAAAATAAAAGGGTTTATTTTAATTTTAAAATTGAATTTCATGCTAACTAATTAGAGTTGGAATTGGATTCTATGATAACTAATTGGAGTTGAAATTGAATTCTGTGTTTCCTTAAATAAAGGAATTTATTTAGATATGAAATAAGATTTCATATTATTCAAAATAAAGGAGTTTATTTGTGAATAGGAAAGATAATCCGTGTTTCTTTTAATAAAGGAGTTTTTTTTTACATGGAATTGGATTCCATAATTAATTAAAATAAAGGAGTTTATTTTGATTAAAGATTTTAATTAAAATAAATAGTTTATTTTATTTAAAATTGGATAAATTAAAATAAAAGAGGTTTATTTTGATTTAAATTTAGATTAAAATAAAAGAGTTTATTTTGATTCAAAATTAAATTTTATACTAACTAAATTTGCCCATTAAGTGATATCAATATATATATTGAATGTTTATTATTCATGAGATGAATGTTATTTATTGATGCACATGGTGATGTGTATGATATTAAATGGGATTGATTATGGACTATTGACCAATATGATTGGATTTTATTTTAGTTGGATGCATAAATGTATGAGTTTTATTAAATGGGGTCTGCGTACCTCGTCTTCTCTAATTTTTCTTAATGTAAATTCTATCTCCCTCCTATGTACTTCCCCTTGACTGCTGATCAAGGTTTCTATTTATTTTAAATAGTTTTGTAATAGGAATAGTTAGAATTTATTTTGAAAAATTAGAGATCAAGGAGCAAGGAGCATGTGACGCCCCCAAAATAGGTATATAACACCCATTCTGAGTCGCCAAATACATGGTACAGAAAGCAAACTACAACTTCAATAATACAATTGTCGTGCAAAATACGACAACACATACTGTGAGTTTAAATACAAATATTATCTTCTAGACAATATCCACACTCAAATAAATCCTCATTACAATTATTCAAACACTATTTTACAGAAATAGTGAGGGCTGCTAAAATATCTTTCTAGAACCATCACTCCATACCCCGACTAGATCCTGCTATGTTCTCACTTCCTGAGAAGAAAAATGGAACAAAAAGGAAAAGGGTGAGCTCAACTAGCCCAGTAAAGAATATTATGACTAAGATAATATACAAACAAATTATCGTTAGTCTTCAACAGGGAAAAATCTGATAGAATATAATCGACAACAAGTTTTAGATCAACAACTGCAGCGGAAACAGCAAACCATTAGAAGAGTCAAGTAGAGAAAGAATTCTACTATCTTCTAAGATTTAAAAGTCCATCATCAATATTTTATCCCTGTAACATCAATTAATAATCATCTTTATCCAAATATTCATCTTTGCACTACAGGCCAAAGATATTCATTTGTATCACCTGTCAGTCATGTTCATCTCAACACCTGTTCATCTTTGCACTACAGGCCAAAGATATTCATCAAGTAATCATACATCTTTGCACTACAGGTCAAAGATATTCAGTAATATCATCATTTAGGACTGAGGATGATGAAAAATATCTTAAAGAGAACGAATCCAATGAGACAGAAGGACAAATAGTAGGGATTCGTATAACAGTTTATCCAAGATCAATAATACTTCATAATAATCAATTGTGAAGCAGAATTCAAAAATAAAGATCAAAACATGGATACAATCAAAGATAGTAACCATAATAGACATCTTGGACAAAAAGGAAAAATTTTATTTTTCGGTGAATAGTGCCGTATTCGTGAATAGTACCGTATACGTGAATAGTAACGTATACGTGAATAGTAACCCCGACACAAAAAGTTCTAAATTTGATAAAAACTCATATCAATATTTCAGCATAATGATATTGAAGAAAATAATATCATTTAAGAAGAAAATAATATCCCTTACCTCAAAATATCAGTACTTCTGGTCGGAATACCGGTATAAGGCTGAAAGAAACTAGCTCTGATGAATAGAAACTCTCAAAGTATCTAAATACTCACAAAATACACTCAATAATCTAGAGAGAGAAAGAGAGAAAACTTGTTTCTGGTGTGATTTTCAATTCTAACTTAGCCCTCTATTTATAGGAAAATTTTAGTAGGTTTGACCTGCAACCTGATGGCTTTACCTGCTACTATTCCCACCCACCACATTTGAAATATAATTCAGCACATTTCTTCACCAACCACAAGTGGGGCCCACCAATTCTAGAATTTTCCATCAAAATGATAAACTCCGAAAATTCAACAATTTCTGAACCAGTCATCTTGTAAAATTCGTAATAAATCATACGTTCATTTTTAACGGTTCAAAATTTGTGGACATATACTCAACTTATATATGTATAACATATCCAAAAATTACCACGATCCAACGGTCGGATTAAAAATTATAACCCTCGCAAAATATCTCAAAAACCCTGATTTTTAATACCTCCATTCCGACAAAAATACTGATAAAAATCTCAACATTAACTCCTTCATTTTTAACCACAAAAATATATCCCTCATTTATATCCACAAAAATAAATATTTCCTTATCATATGAATCAATAATTAATTATTCACAAATAATATTACAGAATCACATTTATGACAACCAGGCCGTTCCCAGGAAAGAGGGGGCTTTCCAATAAGGATTTCTCCTTACTGGCGCGCAATTAGATGACCAAACCTCTCCTTAGACAGAACTTTCTAGACATTGCCAATAATGTTATCTAATAATATTATTCAAATAATATGAATTATTGATCTGATAATGGAAAATACTGTGCAGCAATAATTATTGAAATAACAATAATATAAAATATCAATGCAACAATTATTGAATCAATAAAATAAAATATTAAACAATAACTACTGTAACAATTATTGAGTAGTGCCTTCTTACGTAAGAATCAATAATTGGTGCAATACCGCATGCTACTGTATTTTAACCACCGGGTATTCTAACAGTATTAACGGTAACAACTACGCCGTTATTTATAAATAACTTATACTTGTCATTTTCTTCATCCAATCGCTTTCTGTTATGGGGCCCACACAAGGCTGCGCCGTCGTACGAATATTCCCCGACAGCAAGAATATTCCACGACCAAACGAATATTCCCCGACAAAATGAATATTTTATAACCACTTGCTTATTTTGCAAAATTTGCACATTTAACCCATAACCAAAGTATTTGTATCAAATTAACCCCTTATTATTCACAATAATATTTAGAGAAAATTTGATTTTATTCATTAATAAGTTGGGGTCTTACAACCTCCCCTCCTTATGAAATTTCGTCCTCGAAATTGACGTACGTACCTGATATTTCGAAAAGGTGAGGATACCTCACTTTCATTTCTGATTCCAACTCCCAGGTCATTTCTTCAATAGCATGGTTTCTCCACAAAACCTTAACTTGTGGTATAACCTTCGTGCGTAGGACATGCTCTTTCCTATCCAAGATCTTAACAGGTACCTCCTCGTACGTTAAATCTTCAGCTATCTCGTCTGGTTCTAACTCAATAATGTGGTTCGGGTCTTTAACATATTTACGAAGCATAGATATGTGAAAAACATTATGAACACGAGACATGCTTGGAGGTAATGCGAGTCTATATGCCACATTTCCTATTCGCTCAAGAATCTCAAATGGACCAACAAATCTTGGATTGAGCTTTCCTCTCTTCCCAAATCTTGTAACTCCCTTCCATGGTGCAACACGTAATAATACATGATCCCCAATATTAAATTCCACGTCCTTCCGATGAAGATCCGCATAACTCTTTTGTCGATCCTGTGCCGTTTGTATACGTTGTCGAATCGTTTGGATCTTCTCTGTAGTAATGCGTACCAACTCTGGTCCCAACAATGTTGCTTCACCCACCTCGTCCCAGCATACTGGAGAACGACATTTTCTTCCATACAACGCCTCGAATGGAGCCACACCTATGCTCGCCTGATAACTGTTGTTGTAGGAGAATTCCACCAATGGTAGGTACTTATCCCAACTCCCTTTGAGATCTAGGACACAAAGTCTTAATAGATCTTCAAGAGTTTGAATAGTCCTCTCTGATTGTCCGTCCGTTTGAGGATGGTATGCCGAACTGAATCGTAAATCTGTGCCCATAGCTTTCTGCAAGCTAACCCAAAATCGTGAAGTGAATCTTGGGTCACGATCCGAAACTATGGATACTGGCATGCCATGCAATCTCACAATCTCGTTCACGTACATACTAGCAAGACGTTCAAGGGAATAAGTCTCACGTATCGGCAAGAAATGAGCGGACTTGGTTAATCTATCAACAATAACCCAAATCGCATCTATGCCTTGAGAAACCTTGGGAAGACCCGTAACAAAATCCATAGTAATGTGTTCCCACTTCCATTTCGGAATCTCAAGTGGTTGCAATGGACCCTTTGGTACTTGATGCTCCGCCTTTACACGTTGACAAGTTAAACACCTCGAGATAAACTCCGCGATCTCTCTTTTCATATTGCTCCACCAAAATGTATGTCGAAGATCGTGATACATTTTGGTACTCCCAGGATGGATTGTAAACGGTGTGTTGTGTGCCTCCATCATTATTATATGCTTCAAGTCAAAATCGTTAGAAACACAAAGTCTGGAGTTGACTCGAAGTATTCTTTCTTCATCGATTCTTGCTTCTGGAATAGTACCTTCTTGCACTTTCTTCTTCATACGCATCAGCTCCATGTCCGTAGCTTGAGCAGCTTTAACTTTATCGATTAAAGTCGGTTCTACTCGTATATTTGATATCATCATGTGGGTACTTGGAGCCTTCATCTCTATCTCCATCCTTTGCAAGTCACACAAAATGGGCCTTTGTATTAACAACATTGCACTCGTACCCGCATATGATCTTCTACTCAATGCGTCAGCTACTACGTTTGCTTTTCCAGGATGATATTGGATGGTATGATCGTAATCTTTCAACAGCTCGAGCCAACGTCGCTGCCGCATGTTGAGTTCCTTTTGGGTGAAGAAATATTTGAGGCTTTTATGATCTGTATAGATCTCCACTTTCTCCCCATACAGGTAGTGTCTCCAGATCTTCAACGCAAAAACGACTGCTGCCAACTCCAAATCATGAGTAGGATAATTCCTCTCATATTCTTTGAGTTGTCGTGAGGCATAGGCTATGACTTTCCCATGTTGCATGAGAACACATCCTAACCCTTTGCCTGAAGCATCGCTGTAGATAACAAATCCATCCGAACCAGATGGTATTGTCAGAACAGGTGCCGAAATGAGTCTCCTCTTGAGTTCTTGGAAACTCTTCTCGCATTCCTCACTCCATACGAATTTTGTATCTTTCCGAGTCAGCTGAGTTAACGGAGTAGCGATTCGAGAAAATCCTTCCACAAATCTCCGATAATAACCAGCTAAGCCTAGAAAGCTACGTACTTCGGTTACCGACTTCGGTTGCTCCCAACTTTGTATGGCTTCAATCTTCGCCGGGTCGACAGATACTCCATGTTTTGACACCACGTGCCCAAGGAATGCTACTTCCTCAAGCCAGAACTCGCATTTCTTCAATTTGGCATATAGCTTATTTTCACGAAGCCTTTGCAGTACCAGCTTCAAATGGCGCTCATGATCTTCACGGCTTTTGGAATAGATGAGGATGTCATCAATAAAGACAACAACGAACTGATCCAAATATTCTTTGAATACACGGTTCATCATATCCATGAAGGCAGCAGGAGCATTAGTCAATCCAAAAGACATTACTAAGAATTCATAATGCCCGTACCGAGTTCTGAAGGCAGTCTTTGGAATATCCTCAGTTTTAATCTTCAGCTGATGATATCCAGAACGAAGGTCGATCTTTGAAAAGAATTGTGTTCCTTGTAACTGGTCGAACAGGTCATCAATGCGAGGTAGCGGATACCTATTCTTGATAGTGACATGATTCAATTCTCGATAGTCGATACAAAGTCGCATACTCCCATCTTTCTTCTTTACGAATAAAACAGGAGCACCCCAAGGAGACGTACTAGGACGAATAAAACCGATGTCCAACAACTCCTGTAGTTGGACTTTTAACTCCTGAAGTTCAATAGGAGCCATTCGATATGGAGTTTTAGAAATGGACTTTGTACCGGGTTCAAGGTCAATAAAGAATTCAACTTCACGTTCTGGGGGTAGACCAGGAAGTTCTTCAGGAAATACATCGGGAAATTCTCTAACAATAGAAATATTATTCAAATCTGACTTGTCTTTGTTCAAATCCATTACATGGGCTAAGAAAGCTTGACATCCATTTTTCAATAAACGAATAGCTTTGTGGCTCGATATGACAGTGACTGATTTTAGTGGTTTAGTAGTTTGAATTCGTATGACAGGTTAGTTAGGAATATGAAAACTAACAACCGTACGAAAACAATCAATTTTAGCATGATGAGTGGTTAACCAATCAATTCCTAAAATCACATCAAAAGCAAGTATCTTTAAAGAGATAAGATCAACAGGTAATGTGATAGTGCCAACTTGGATCATGCAAGATTTATAAACTGTAGATGTAACGAAGGTTTCACCCAACGGAGTTTCAACAGATAAGTTAAAGTTCAATTTCTCCGGAGTCAAGTTTAAATGTTGAGCACAAGCAGGAGAGATAAAAGAATGGGTAGAACCGGTATCTAGTAAAGTATAAACTTCGCAAGAATTCAAGATTAGCTTACCCGTGATCACCTCGTTCGGGTTTCTCGCGTTTTGGCCAGTAACGACAAACGCCCTTCCAGGAACCGCTGATTTCGACTTATCCGGGACAACTTTTGGAGTCACCATCCCCGCTGAACTTGGTTTTGCTACAGAACACTCTCGAGCTATATGACCCTCCTTTCCACAGTTATAACATACCTTAGATTGTTGTGGGCAGTTTGGGCTGATATGTCCCTCTTTCCCACATTTGTAACATACGACCGATGGTCGTTCTCCTCCCCTAGAAACAGTTGATGTTTGTGCTGACGTCTTCACGTTATCATTGTTGTACCTTCTCTTCTTGAAATCTCCTCTCGACTCGCTCTTTCTATTATCACGACCATGATTACCACCAGAGTGGTTACCGCTTTTGTCTGAATGCTTTCCTCCCTGCTGGTTTTCATTGCTTCGATGACTGCTGCCACCGGTATGACCCTGGTTGTGGTCCCTCGGTTGTACATACTCATTATCTCGCTCTAATAATTGAGCCCTATTTACAACATCTGAATATAAAGAAAATTTATGAGAGATAAGATATTGTCGAATCTCGGGTTTTAGACCTCTCAGAAACATCCTTGTCATTCGTTCCTCATTTTCGACCAAATGAGGTGCAAACCTGGATAACTCTGTAAACTTTGCCTCGTACTGGGACACCGTCATGTTGTTTTGTTCCAGTCTGATAAACTCTACCTCCTTCATATGACGAATACTTTCAGGAAAGTACTTGTCATTGAACAGTTTTTGAAATGTTTCCCAGGACATGTTGAGTGCGTCAGGCTGAGTACGCTTCACAGACTCCCACCAGTAGTCTGCCTCACCGCGGAACATAAAGGTGGCGAATGGAACCTTCTGTTCCTCCGTGCATCCCAAGACATCGAATATCTTGGTAATTTGCTTGACCCACGTTTCCGCCATGATCGGATCCGGCTTTCCCTTAAATTTTGGTGGTCCCAATTCTTTGAACTGCTTAGCTGTGACAAACCGCGCGTTGTTATCATTTCCACCCGTATTATGCACACGAGTCTCCCTCGTCTGATTTTGCATGAACTGCAAAAAGCTCCTAAACATTCCATCATTCATCGTTTGCTCGGTAACGTTATTTACATGAGGAATATTGCCTTCCTGTTGCACGTTCCCCTGGGTGGTGATCAAAGGTGTTTCCACGGTCTGATTCACTCCATTATTAACGTTCTCAGCTGCCATTCTTAAATATTGCCATAAAACAAGGGTTAATAGTCATGTCATATATTATCCCTATACTCTGACCGACCAAATAAACACCAAATAAACTTAGTCAAGTCATACTAGTGAAGGAATTCCCCGTCTCTCCCCTCCTAGTTCTTGTCTCACATCTCAGCCAGGGATCATATCCCTAAGCTCTGATACCAACTGTGACGCCCCCAAAATAGGTATACAACACCCATTCTGAGTCGCCAAATACATGGTACAGAAAGCAAACTACAACTTCAATAATATAATTGTCGTGCAAAATACGACAACACATACTGTGAGTTTAAATACAAATATTGTCTTCTAGACAATATCCACACTCAAATAAATCCTCATTACAATTATTCAAACACTATTTTACAGAAATAGTGAGGACTGCTAAAACATCTTTCTAGAACCATCACTCCATACCCCGACTAGATCCTGCTATGTTCTCACCTTCTGAGAAGAAAAATGGAACAAAAAGGAAAAGGGTGAGCTCAACTAGCCCAGTAAAGAATATTATGACTAAGATAATATACAAACAAATTATCGTTAGTCTTCAACAGGGAAAAATCTGATAGAATATAATCGACACAAGTTTTAGATCAACAACTGCAGCGGAAACAGCAAACCATTAGAAGAGTCAAGTAGAGAAAGAATTCTACTATCTTCTAAGATTTAAAAGTCCATTATCAATATTTTATCCCTGTAACATTAATTAATAATCATCTTTATCCAAATATTCATCTTTGCACTACATGCCAAAGATATTCATTTGTATCACCTGTCAGTCATGTTCATCTCAACACCTGTTCATCTTTGCACTGCAGGCCAAAGATATTCATCAAGTAATCATACATCTTTGCACTACAGGCCAAAGATATTCAGTAATATCATCATTTAGGACTGAGGATGATGAAAAATATCTTAAAGAGAACGAATCCAATGAGACAGAAGGACAAATAGTAGGGATTCGTATAACAGTTTATCCAAGATCAATAATACTTCATAATAATCAATTGTGAAGCAGAATTCAAAAATAAAGATCAAAACATGGATACAATCAAAGATAGTAACCATAATAGACATCTTGGACAAAAAGGAAAAATTTTATTTTTCGGTGAATAGTGCCGTATTCGTGAATAGTACCGTATACGTGAATAGTAACGTATACGTGAATAGTAACCCCGACACAAAAAGTTCTAAATTTGATAAAAACTCATATCAATATTTCAGCATAATGATATTGAAGAAAATAATATCATTTAAGAAGAAAATAATATCCCTTACCTCAAAATATCAGTACTTCTGGTCGGAATACCGGTATAAGGCAGAAAGAAACTTGCTCTGATGAATAGAAACTCTCAAAGTATCTAAATACTCACAAAATACACTCAATAATCTAGAGAGAGAAAGAGAGAAAACTTGTTTCTGGTGTGATTTTCAATTCTAACTTAGCCCTCTATTTATAGGAAAATTTTAGTAGGTTTGACCTGCAACCTGATGGCTTTACCTGCTACTATTCCCACCCACCACATTTGAAATATAATTCAGCACATTTCTTCACCAACCACAAGTGGGGCCCACCAATTCTAGAATTTTCCATCAAAATGATAAACTCCGAAAATTCAACAATTTCTGAACCAGTCATCTTGTAAAATTCGTAATAAATCATACGTTCATTTTTAACGGTTCAAAATTTGAGGACATATACTCAACTTATATATGTATAACATATCCAAAAATTACCACGATCCAACGGTCGGATTAAAAATTATAACCCTCGCAAAATATCTCAAAAACCCTGATTTTTAATACCTCCATTCCGACAAAAATACTGATAAAAATCTCAACATTAACTTCTTCATTTTTAACCACAAAAATATATCCCTCATTTATATCCACAAAAATAAATATTTCCTTATCATATGAATCAATAATTAATTATTCACAAATAATATTACAGAATCACATTTATGACTTAACTTGGATAATTTTGATTCGGATGTGCCACCACTTGATCAAAATAATCTAAGAGGCAAAATACAAGGAGTTACATAGTTGATGTAATTGACAAGAGTTGTCTACCTATTTATTTATATATAGTTTGTTGTGTCACCACAAGGCTATATACATTTAAAATGGGATCCTTATTCTCACTAGCATATCTTTAATTAGATATTACCGAACTATATATATTGAGGGTAATATAGTTTGAAGAAAATAGTGGGAGATACCAATTTAAAACAAGACCTAAATTATTTTGGTAATTAATAAAAGAATGTATGCTAAAATATTATTAATTACAAATTTATTTACAGAATTTTACAATGTCTAAATTACTATCACTGCGTAGCATATTAGATGCTAAATTAATCGGACCGAATTAAACGGATTGGTTAAGGAATTTGAGAATAGTTCTCATGGCTGAAAAGTTATCTTTTGTCCTTAATATGCCTATCCCTGCAATGGTTGCAGACAATGCCTCTGAGGAAGAGATTGCTACTTTTAGAAAGTGGCAAGATGATGCACAGTTGGCTCAATGCATCATGCTCGCATCCATGAGTAACGAGCTTCAGCGTCAGCATGAAACTATGGATGCTCCTACTATATTCCTGCACATCAAGTAGTTGATGGTGAGGAAAGTAGGACTGATAAATATCAGATATCTAAGGAGCTCTTCCGATCTAGAATGACCAATGACACTACAGTACAGACACATGTCCTAAACATGATCAATATGATTGAACAAGTAGGACAATGGGTTTTGTCATGGATGGAGAGTTGAGCCAAGATTTGATCTTACACTCACTTACGGACTCCTTTCACAATTGTTGTGAATTTTTTCATATGTACAAGCTAGATATCAGCCTCGCTGATTTGCTTAACATGTTAAAAAATGTTAAGAGTCACTTTCCAACCAAGAAAGACGTTGTCTTACTGGTAGGAGCCAAAGGATCTTCTGAAAAGAAGAACGATTCAAAGAAGGTAAATAGAAAGGCAAAAACAAAGGATAATAAGAACAAAACTGATACGGATAGCAAAGAAGTTTGCTTCCACTGCAATAAGCCTGGACACTGGAAAAGAAACAGCGAGAAACATCTTGCAGAGGCTAACCAAAGAAGCTTAGTGAAGTTTCGGTTACAATACAGTTTTTTGTTCATGATTGAAATAAATTTTCTTTAAGTCAAGGTTCTACTTGGGTATTTGATACCGGCTTTGGTTATCATAAATATAGATTTATGAAGGGACCAAACAGAAGTAGAAAGCTAAACAAAGATAAGCAATCCTATGTGTGGAAAATGAAGCAAAGGTTGCTACATTAGTCATAGAAACTTATAATTTAGCACTGCCTATGGAAAAGTCTATTAAGTCAATAAGTTGTTATTGTATTCCAGTTCTTGTTGGAAACATTATTTCATTTTATTGTTGGACAATGAAATCTTTGGTTTAATATTTAAGAACAATTGTTGTTCTATTTATAATAATAATATTTTGTATATAGAACTGAAATATTACTTAATTGATTTTGTATACTTGACTTACGTGAAAATAATTTTGCAAATTGGACAAACTAGTATAAGAAAAGGAGATGATTATTCAAATAGTTGAATGTGTGTATTTACTGAAATACAAGTGTGAATTATTTGAAAGGTTCAAAGAATTCAGAAATGAAGCAAATTGGCTAACTATTAGGATTCTTTGATCGGATCAAGGAAGGAATACTTGTGCAATGAGTTTCTAAATCATCTCAAATGGTTTTCTCACAATGGGCGCCTCCTGATATGCAATAATTGATTGATGTATCTGAAAGAAAAAATTGTACCTTGTTAGACATGGTGCGGTCCATAATGATTTTACCGACATTCCAGTATCCTTCTGGGATAATGTCTTAAAAATGGCTGCATATCTACGAAAAGGTAACCTCAAAATCCGGCCCCAAGACTTCATAAAAGTTATGGACAGGGAGGATTCCTAATCTTAAGTATGTTAAGATAAGGGGTTGTCCAGCTTATGTGAAACGGTTTCAAAGAATAATCTTGGGACAAGATTTGACATGTACAGATTTGTGGGACATCCTAAAGTAAGTTTAGGGTATATGTTCTACAATCCTACTTAGCAAAAGGTGTTTATTAAGAAACATGCTGCCTTCTAAGATAAAGATGTTTATCATTGAAGGGGCTAGTGGGAGGATAATAGATCTTGAAGAGTTTAAGAACCACAAATCACAATAAGTCAAATAAGAGGAACTTGTAGATAGACATATTGTACCACAACCGAATCGTAAATCTGGAATAGTACCGAAGATACCTAGGAGGTATGGATTCATCATAGATGATGATGATGAGGTACACATCATAGAAGATGATGATCCAGTTACATACGATGAGGTAAGAGTTCTAGTGTGTACAAAAGGGTCAGTGGGAGCGTCGTGACATTCCTAGTATTATATGTTGATATACTACGGATAAGGAATGACATACCAATGCAATAATTAGTAAAGATAAAGTTGTCTAAACATTTCTCCATGAATGATTTGGGAAGAGTATCGTAATTGGGGATACAAATCTATATAGATAGATTTAAAATGATGCTCGACTTAACCCAAGAAACGTATATTCATTTGATGCTAAAGTCGTTTAGCATGACAAACTCTAAGAAATGTTTCATGTTGATGAGCCATGGAGTGTATCTCTCTTAATAGTCCCATAGACTCATAAAAGAGAGATCACATGAGTAACTATCATATATGCAATGAAATGTACGAGACCTGATGTTGATCGGTCATATTCTGGAGAAGATCACTGTAAGACAGTGAAAAACATCTTAAAGTACTTAACTGGCACTAAGGATGTGATTATATTTATGGTGGGTCTGAATTAAAACTAGAGGGCTTAACAGACTCAAGTTTTTCAGACAGACCAAGACGACAGAAAATTCACTTTAAGGTAAAGCGTTACCTTGAACGGTGGTGCAGTGAATTGGAAAGGTTCCAAACAGCAAAGAGTTGTTGGTTTAGTGATAAAGATAAAGTATATAGCTATAAATGAAGCTGCAAGTTGATTGTTTGGATGAAAAGTTCATTACAGAACTAGGAATAGTTCCTAAGTCTCATCTTGGATCGAAACATGTGTTGCAACACTTTCATTTGATTAAAGAATCATTGAAAGATGGGAAATCACTATAGAAATAGTGGATTCTCAGGAACAACATTATATATCCATTAACTAAAGCTTATCTAACAGCAGGATAATCGTCACTTAGAGAAGAAGAGTATGAGATACCATGACGATTGGCTTTAGTGCAAGTGGGAGATTGAAAGTAATATGCACACAAGCCAATCATATTTGATGATAAAGCATATACTTTGTAACAATCTTATTCATTTATTAATAAAAATTATTAATTTATTAAAGGCTTTTAATTATCTACATGATGCTGTTTTATAATATGTGATAAACCCATAGTTTTAAGCAATGCTTTTAGAATAATGATGTTGATCATTCTAATGAGATCTAAATTCTTAGAAAGCTTAAAACTAAAATAGCTCCCAATCTTTGGATTACTAAATTGGGGATTAGTGAATCCAGATAGATTGGTACATACGTTACTTGCTCATTGGATGAGGATGATTGATCTCATGATCATTTGTGTGGAGACACTAAAGCAAGTATGTAGGTGCTTATTAGAGAATAAGTTCACTGAACGTGGCTCGCTAAGGAATACCTAATGGAGTTTTACTTGCCTGTCAATAGGAATTCCTGTAGTGATAGTAGTACAAGTGATCCTTGGACTTGAGATCATCATAGTATCTTGTGTATGATGAGTTATACTTTAACTTATTCCTTAAGACCCTTAGGGTATATCAAAGGGTATGCTTGGGTATAATAAGTTATACATGGAGATAATGTATGATCAATAAAGAATCTACCACTTCTAGTAAAAGAAGAGAAATGTCCTATGTGATTCGATAAATGACAACCCAGTAGTCCTTGGCCAAGGCAGAATGAAATTAGAAAGGAGTTTCTAATTTGCATTATTTGGAGTTGTGCATTTAAGAGTCGAAATACATATAATTAAATAAAATAAGACTTGACAGTAATTCCATGTCTTATATTTAATTGGGACATTGTATGATAGAAGGATTGAATTGTACAGTAACTATTTACTCAAAGGTTCTTTTATGATTAATGTTGAAATCTATATTATCTGAAAAGTCGTTAATCGCTAGGGAGGCTTATCCCTATTGTAGAATAAATATTATTTATTTAAATTAATTAATTATTTAATTTATTTATTTAAATAAAATTAGAATTGTTCTAATTGATTTATTCACAACCGGTTTAATATGGAGAACCTAAAGGGTCACACCATAAAAGGAAGAATAATTATTTAAGAAGTTAATGGCATAATCGTAATAATATGTTAAGTATATTTAATTTAATCTATGGTGAAAGAATAAATTAAATAGCTTAATATTTATTATTTAATATTTTAGAAATATTAAATATAAATTAATAAGAGGAGTCTTATTAATATTATTATTATTATTATTTTAATTTCTAAAAGAGTTTAGGAATTAATTTAATATATGTACTCTCATTTATTCCTAATAGGATTAGGAGGAAAAATTAGTTAAAGGAGTTTAATTAATTATCCCTAATAAGATTAGGGAGCCCATTTAATTAAAAGAGTTTAATTAAATAAATAATACCTTATTTTTAATAGGGTTACTTGATATCTTTATAAGAGGAGTCTTATATCAGATATCAAACATACGTTATTCCAATTGTTGGAGAGTACGCTTATTTTCTATAAGAGATAGAAAAACTAGGGTTTTGCCAAATACCCATCTTCTTGAATTCTTCTTCTTTCTTGGTGGATCACCTCTAGAGGCCAAACACTTGGGTGGCTAACGTTGATCAAAGGAAGGAACCAAACCCGGTGGATTCAAGTTGAACGCGAAAAGGATTGGAGGTGAACTTGTACCTGAGGAAGCTCGGATCTTCAAGGGTATGATTCTTGTTCTTTATCTTTTCGTTTAATTAATAATTGCACATAAAGGGTGATCCGGGTATATGGTTTGTAAAAATTTTAAACTCTGATTTCTTCACGTTTCCGCTATTTTGTGCAATTTGATTGCGTTCATGAATATTACAAATCTAACAAATATATATAACATTTAACTATCCATTTAATTATAAATAGTAATAAATATCACATTAACATATATTGTTAATACATTAGTCCCAGGTCCGCTAACCTTAACATTACAAACTTACCCCTTAGATATACAAAAAGGGTTTACGAACAACATAATAAATATGCTTATTATAACTACTCCAGCATTTTGCCTCTATTCTTCACAGCACCTTCTGCAACTTCGTCCCTAGCTGAAAAGTTTTATTTAGCAAGGGTGAGCAACAAGTTTTTCCCGCAAGTTAAGACATACAATAAATGTATATGAATCAATAAGAACAGACTATCTATTTTGATAAAATGAAACCAAAGTTTGGGAAACTTTGAGATAGCTGAACAAATCATTAATCAATAACAAGTCTTCTCGTATTCTAGGCAACGCAATAATCTGATAATGAAAGAGTATAACGCTTTCAAAGTTTCTACGATATTCTATTGAATAAACAAGAATCAATTCTACACAATAACAAAGTGAAAATGTTTTTTTTTTCAATATTTATGCTGAGCGATCCATTGGATCTAGAACTTCTACTTTCTCGGGTATCTATCAAAGATTTACTTTGATATATACGCATGAGTATCAGATAACCATAAAGATTAAATCATACTGTGACAACCCCAAAATAGGTCCATTCCACCCAACCCATTCTGAGTCGTCAAATACATGGTACAGAAAATAAATACAACTTTATTACAACAATTGTCGTGCAAAATACAACAACACATATGCTGTGAGTTTGGATACAAATATATACCAAATGTGACTCATGTTCCAACCGTGGACATCACCTCACAATAACATCTTACATAAAAGTATAGTCAAAAACTGTTTTAGAAATTAGAATCTTTGGGAAGTGCTCAAGGAAACCTTCGTACATGGGAGGCCACGCATCTTGGTTATGATAGATATCATATGGCCACAGAATTATCCTTGGTTGACCCAATAGACCCCAAAGAAAAACGAGAAGATTACTATCAAATTCTTCCCAATGGTGAGTCTTCTCTTAACTTATCATTATCTCCAGTGTCTCTAATTGAGAATTATACTTCAAACAAACACCAAGATTATATAGGTAGTGCCCATAGATATACTCAGGAAGTGGATGAGCACAACCCTGTCTTATGATGACACGAGGTTGTATGTCATTAGACATCTTGTATGATAGTGACAAAACACCCTTCCAACGTTGGGTTCGCCTCACCCTATTTTCTTTACCAAATATAACTTCTAAATGATGACCACCGTTCTATTCCCTTGTTACCCCCGCTCGACCCAGCTACACTCTTATTACCTGAAAGGAATTGTGAAGCAAAAGGGTGAGCACAACTAGCTCAGTAAAGAATATCATGACTAAAGATAATTCAATTATCAATAGCCTTCATCAACAATAAATCAGAGATTTAGAACATATGGTAAATGATAAAAATTTCAACCATAGTTGCAGCGGAACGAGCAATCCATTAGAAGAGTCAAATAGACTATAAAGTCTATTATCTTCTCCATGTTAAAAATCCACCAACAATATTTTATCCATGTAACATCACTCAACAGTTCCTTTCCACAATCATATGAATAACTCATAATCATAATTGTGACTATAAATTTTTCTTCGCACCCAGGACGAAGAATATTTTCATCACCTGTCTTTACCTGAAACATCAAAGATCATGGTTATACCAAATCACAGTTCCTGTTTATAATCATACTAACAAATCCATCTTTGCACTACGGGCCAAAGATATTCATCAACAAACCATCTTTGCACTACGGGCCAAAGATATTCAACAACAGTTCATCTTTGCACTACAGGCCAAAGATATTCATCAACAGGCCATCTTTGTACTACATGCCAAAGATATTCATCAACAATTCATATTTGCACTACAGGCCAAATATATTCATATCTCAAAGAAATATATAATCATTTCAAAATTTATATAAACAATAATTATAACCATGTTGATCAATTCACCTTTGCACTTAAGCTTAAGATATTCAATTATAAATTCAATGGTCATGATCATACCAGTCACAATTCAACCTTGCACTACAGGCCAAAGAGAACCCTAGTCATGATCATACCAATAATCTACCCATCTTTACACTCCAGTGAAAGAGAATTTCAACATCAGGGTTATAAAAATGTTATATGTAAGACCCCGAATTTTATGAAATAAAAGTATTCAATTTTTCTTATAATTACAATTCAGTAAATGATTAAATTGATAAAAAGTTAAAGTTATGGGTGAAATGTGAAAATTTTTCAAAATACACAAGTGGTTATAAAATAATCATTGTTGTCGGGGAATATTCATTTGGTCGTGGAATATTCTTTCTGTCGGGAAATATTCGTACGACGGCGCAGCTATTTGTGGGCCCCATAACGAATAACTGTCGGATGAAGAAAACGACAAATTTGAGTTTTTACAAATAACGGCGTAGTTGTTACTGTTAATACTGTTGAAATACCCGGTGGTTAAAATACAGTAATACGCGTTATTGCACAGTAGCACACGGTATTGCACAGTATTTTTGAAATTATTGATTCTTACGTAAGAAGGCACTACTCAATAATTGTTACAGTAGTTACTGTTCAATATTTTATTTTATTGATTTAATAATTGTCGCGTTGATATTTTATATTATTGTTGTTTCAATAATTGTTGCTGCACAGCATTTTCCTTTATCAGATCAATAATTCATATTATTTGAATAATATTATTAGATAACATTATTGGCAATGTCTAGAAAGTTCTGTCTAATGAGAGGTTTGGTTATCTGATTGCGCGCCAGTAAGGAGAAATTCTTATTGGAAAGCCCCCTCTTTCCTGGGAACGGCCTGGTTGTCATAAATGTGATTCTGTAATATTATTTGTGAATAATTAATTATTGATTCATATGATAAGGAAATATTTATATTATGTGGATATAAATGAGGGATATATTTTTGTGGTTAAAAATGAAGGAGTTAATGTTGAGATTTTTATCCGTATTTTTGTCGGAATGGAGGTATTAAAAATTAGGGTTTTTGAGATATTTTGCGGGGGTTATAATTTTTAATCCGACCGTTGGATCGTGGTAATTTTTGGATATGTTATACATATATAAGTTGAGTATATGTCCACAAATTTTGAACCGTTAAAAATGAACGTATGATTTGTTATGAATTTTACGAGATGACTGGTTCAGAAATTGTTGAATTTTCAGAGTTAATCATTTTGGTGGAAAATTCTAGAATTGGTGGGCCCCACTTGTGGTTGGTGAAGAAATGTGCTGAATTATATTTTAAATGTGGTGGGTGGGAATAGTAGCAGGTAAAGCCATCAGGTTGTAGGTCAAACCTACCAAAATTTTCCTATAAATAGAGGGCTAAGTTAGAATTGAAAATCACACCAGAAACATAAGCTTTCTCTCTTTCTCTCTCTATATTATGAAGCATATTTTGTGAGTATTTAGATACTTTGAGAGTTGCTATTCAGTGCAAGTTTTCTTCGACTTTACATTCCGGTCAGAAGTACTGCTCTTTTGAGGTAAGGGATAGTAAGAGATTTTAAGGGTTGTTATGATTTTCAGTTTCGTAATTTTTCTGAACTTCAAAAATTCTGGAAAAATTTGAAATGATATTTTGATGAGTTTTATTGATTGTGTCCAAAAATAGTGATTTTTGGATGTATAGATTGAGAGTTATGAATTTTATGAGAAAAGACTATTTTAAAAGTAACAGCTTATAATTCCTTGTGGTTAACTCCAAAATTGATGAAATTTTTATTGGGAGTACATGTATATGATAGAAGTATACTCTGTAAATTTCAGAATTTTTAGACAAAAGTATAATTTTTGATAAATGTCTAAATATTCGGCTATTTTGGCCATATGAAAAATAGTAAATGACTTTTAAAAATTCTGAGAAAAATATATGTTCACTATGGGACTATATTATGCTAAATCCCAGAAAAGAAATATTTTTGGAACTGATTTGGTATTTTTCATGAAAATGGTCTAGTTATGAGTAAATGAATTAAATATGTTTTGTGAAGAAAGAAAATTGGAAAATAGGATTTTATGGCTTGAGAATCCTATATGAGGTATATGCAGATTTTTGATGAGGGTTTTGGTTATTGATGATGAAATTGTAAGAGTTAGCATTTTATGATGATTAAATGCATTAATTAGTAAAGTGTAAACAATTAAAATAAATTGTTTATAAATTTAAGTAATGTTATTCTTTCAATATCATTATACCGAAATATTGGTATGGATTTTATTGTGGAATTTCTATCTTTTGTGTCGGGATTACTATTCATGAGTTACTATTCACGATTTACTATTCATGAGTTACGAATATTACTCTTGAGATTAAAACTATATGTTGATCATATTATTTTTATCATCATATATAACATTTTTATAACCCTGATGTTAAAATTCTCTTTCACTGGAGTGTAAAGATGGGTAGATTATTGGTATGATCATGACTAGGGTTCTCTTTGGCCTGTAGTGCAAAGTTGAATTGTGACTGGTATGATCATGACCATTGAATTTATAATTGAATATCTTAAGCTTAAGTGCAAAGGTGAATTGATCAACATGGTTATAATTATTGTTTATATAAATTCTGAAATGATTATATATTTCTTTGAGATATGAATATATTTGGCCTGTAGTGCAAATATGAATTGTTGATGAATATCTTTGGCATGTAGTGCAAAGATGGCCTGTTGATGAATATCTTTGGCCTGTAGTGCAAAGATGAACTGTTGTTGAATATCTTTGGCCCGTAGTGCAAAGATGGTTTGTTGATGAATATCTTTGGCCCGTAGTGCAAAGATGGATTTGTTAGTATGATTATAAACAGGAACTGTGATTTGGTATAACCATGATCTTTGATGTTTCAGGTAAAGACAGGTGATGAAAATATTTTTCGTCCTGGGTGCGAAGAAAAATTTATAGTCACAATTATGATTATGAGTTATTCATATGATTGTGGAAAGGAACTGTTGAGTGATGTTACATGGATAAAATATTGTTGGTGGATTTTTAACATGGAGAAGATAATAGACTTTATAGTCTATTTGACTCTTCTAATGGATTGCTCGTTCCGCTGCAACTATGGTTAAAATTTTTATCATTTACCATATGTTCTAAATCTCTGATTTATTGTTGATGAAGGCTATTGATAATTGAATTATCTTTAGTCATGATATTCTTTACTGAGCTAGTTGTGCTCACCCTTCTATTTCACAATTCCTTTCAGGTAATAAGAGTGTAGCTGGGTCGAGCGGGGGTAACAAGGGAATAGAACGGTGGTCATCATTTAGTAGTTATATTTGGTGAAGAAAATAGGGTGAGGCAAACCCAACGTTGGAAGGGTGTTTTGTTACTATCATACAAGATGTCTAATGACATACAACCTCGTGTCATCATAGGACAGGGTTGTGCTCATCCACTTGCTGAGTATATCTATGGGCACTACCTATATAATCTTGGTGTTTGTTTGAAGTATAATTCTCAATTAGAGACAGTGGAGATAATGATAAGTCAAGAGAAGACTCACCATTGGGAAGAATATGATAGTAATCTTCTCGTTTTTCTTTGGGGTCTATTGGGTCAACCAAGGATAATTCTGTGGCCATATGATATCTATCATAACCTAGACGCGTGGCCTCCCATGTACGAAGGTTTTCTTGAACACTTTCCAAAGATTCTAATTTCTAGAACAGTTTTTGACTATACCTTTATGTAAGGTGTCATTGTGAGGTGATGTCCACGGTTGGAACATGAGTCACATTTGGTATATATTTGTATCCAAACTCACAGCGTATGTGTTGTTGTATTTTACATGACAATTGTTGTAATAAAGTTGTAGTTATTTTCTGTACCATGTATTTGGCGACTCAGAATAGGTTGGATGGAATAGACCTATTTTGGGGTCGTCACATTATATATGATGATAAAAATAATATGATCAACATATAGTTTTAATCTCAAGATTAATATTCGTAACTCATGAATAGTAAATCATGAATAGTAACTCATGAATAGTAACCCCGACACAAAAGATAGAAATTCCACAATAAAATCCATACCAATATTTCGGTATAATGATATTGAAAGAATAACATTACTTAAATTTATAAACAATTTATTTTAATTGTTTACACTTTACTAATTAATGCATTTAATCATCATAAAATGCCAACTCTTACAATTTCATCTTCAATAACCAAAATCCTCATCAAAAATCTGCATATACCTCATATAGGATTCTCAAGCCATAAAATCCTATTTTCCAATTTTCTTTCTTCACAAAACATATTTAATTCATTTACTCATAACTAGACCATTTTCATGAAAAATACCAAATCAGTTCCAAAAATATTTCTTTTCTGGGATTTAGTATAATATAGTCCCATAGTGAACATATATTTTTCTCAGAATTTTTAAAAGTCATTTACTATTTTTTATATGGCCAAAATAGCCGAATATTTAGACATTTATCAAAAATTTTACTTTTGTCTAAAAATTCTGAAATTTACAGAGTATACTTCTATCATATACATGTACTCCCAATAAAATTTTCATCAATTTTGGAGTTAACCACAAGGAATTATAAGCTGTTACTTTTAAAATAGTCTTTTCTCATAAAATTCATAACTCTCAATCTATACATCCAAAAATCACCATTTTTGGACACAATCAAGAAAACTCATCAAAATATCATTTCAAATTTTTCCAGAATTTTTGAAGATCAGAAAAATTACGAAACTGAAAATCATAACAACCCTTAAAATCCCTTACTATCCCTTACCTCAAAAGAGCAGTACTTCTGACTGGATATCGGATATGATGCTGAAGGAAACTTGTACTAATGAATAGCAACTCACCAAGTATCTAAAAACTCACAAAATATACTTCATAATATAGAGAGAGAAAGAGAGAAAGCTTATGTTTCTGGTGTGATTTTCAATTCTAACTTAGCCCTCTATTTATAGGAAAATTTTGGTAGGTTTGACCTGCAACCTGATGGCTTTACCTGCTACTATTCCCACCCACCACATTTGAAATATAATTCAGCACATTTCTTCACCAACCACAAGTGGGGCCCACCAATTCTAGAATTTTCTACCAAAATGATAAACTCCGAAAATTCAACAATTTCTGAACCAGTCATCTCGTAAAATTCATAATAAATCATACGTTCATTTTTAACGGTTCAAAATTTGTGGGCATATACTCAACTTATATATGTATAACATATCCAAAAATTACCACGATCCAACGGTCGGATTAAAAATTATAACCCCCGCAAAATATCTCAAAAACCCTGATTTTTAATACCTCCATTCCGACAAAAATACGGATAAAAATCTCAACATTAACTCCTTCATTTTTTAACCACAAAAATATATCCCTCATTTATATCCACATAAAATAAATATTTTCTTATCATATGAATCAATAATTAATTATTCACAAATAATATTACAGAATCACATTTATGACAACCAGGCCGTTCCCAGGAAAGAGGGGGCTTTCCAATAAGAATTTCTCCTTACTGGCGCACAATTAGATGACCAAACCTCTCCTTAGACAGAACTTTCTAGACATTGCCAATAATGTTATCTAATAATATTATTCAAATAATATGAATTATTGATCTGATAAAGGAAAATACTGTGCAACAACAATTATTGAAACAACAATAATATAAAATATCAACGCAATAATTATTGAATCAATAAAATAAAATATTGAACAATAACTACTGTAACAATTATTGAGTAGTGCCTTCTAACGTAAGAATCAATAATTTCAAAAATATTATGCAATACCGTGTGCTACTGTGCAATAACGCGTATTACTGTATTTTAACCACCGGGTATTCCAACAGTGTTAACGGTAACAACTACGTCGTTATTTATAAAAACTCAAATTTATCGTTTTCTTCACCCGACAGTTATTCGTTATGGGGCCCACAAATAGCTGCGCCGTCGTACGAATATTCCCCGACAGAAAGAATATTCCACGACCAAACGAATATTCCCCGACAACAATTATTATTTTATAACCACTTGTGTATTTTGAAAAAAAATCATATATCACCCTTAACTTTAACATTTATCAATTTAACCATTTACTGAATAGTAATTATAAGAAAAATTGAATACTTTTATTTCATAAAATTCGGGGTCTTACACATACCCCTCTGCAAGTATAATAAGTGATCAGCTTTATTATACCCTATATTATGCATAATACTTAGGTCGCGCGCAATGGTCGAATATACGACTTAAAAATGTTCCCTTTATATAAAAGGTTGTTCTTCTCAGTCTCAAAATCAAGATTTGATTTAACAACGAAATTTAATGATTTTAATTTTTATTTTCTTATCGATCTAGCCAAAATAATTGGCATCGATCTATCAATAACAATTGAATTCTCTTCTCAAATCTATCAAGTTCTAACCAATGTTATTCTAGCCAGAATAATTAGTTAAGACATTTCTCAACATAATTTGACAATAAACAAGAATTATCTGTACTGTCAATTCTATCTTCTACGAATATGAATATCCAACCACAGTTATTCTATAAATGTATATTCTCTGAATCAGTAATTCAATTTGAATTATTAATCATGCACTAACTGTGAATAATCAACAATAAATTCCCTGGACATGGTATAATTAGCAATAATTAACCATTATAATAATTGAATGAATATAACCCAAGATTGAGTTAGAAAATTTGCCTTTCGCGTTGATTACTGCTATACAATAAACTTATCTGCGTTCGTAAGACCTATAACCAATAATATCGGTCTCACAATTAGCACAATAATGCACAACACACAATACTGTAATTTACAGTCAAAATTCTCCTAGGCACATTACCACATAGCCACATTAGTGTTTATAACCTATATAAACACTTATCAAGTCTAACTATTTCGGTCTGGTTGGACTTCGGTTCATTCTCGGTGTCCTAGTCACCCTATCCGACAATTAACACATTAATTGTCAATTAAAATTGGTCTCTAAGCTTCAATATTATTTTAGATAAGCCAAATATCGTTTATAATATTTTTCGGAAGCTTTTAATAATTAATAAACAATTATTATAATTTATAATAATTTTTCAAATACTGTAATCATTTTTAAATGATTTAAATACTCATTAATTTCACTATCATTAATATTTAATAATATAAAAATATTAATAAAATACTTGTCAAAATATTAAAGTTATTATTAATAACTTAAATTATTTTTGAATCATCAATATTCTACTTAAATGATTTTTAAATTAATTAAAATAATTTTTAAACCATCGCCATTAATATTTAAATATTAATAAAAATATTAAAAGTCATTAATTATAACTTAAAATATCTTTAAAATATTTTTCTCATTTTTAAATGATTTTTAAATCAATAAAATCATTTTTAATTTATTTATTTAATATAATTCTTAAATAAATCTAATATCATTAATATTAATTTATTAATGAGAATTCTCCAAAAATATTGAAATATATATATTTTATAATTCAAAATATTTTCTAACACTTTATTCTTATTTAAATTAATTTTTAAATCAATAAAATCATTTTTAACTTATTTATTTAATTTAATAATCTAATATCATTAATATTAATATATTAATAAAAATTCTCCAAAAATATTAAAAGTCACATTTTATAACTCCAAATATTTTTAAATACTTTATTCTTATTTAAAATAATTTTTCATAATATTAAATTATTTTTCTCTAATTTATTTAATACACTAATTAAATAAATTAAATACCTCTAATATTTAAATAATTATAAATATTAAAGAAAAATATTCTAATTGGTCAAAAATTATTTTTCATAATTTAAAATAATTTTTAAAGCCATTTTTAATAATTTTTATAATTTAATTTCTATTTTTAATTAATTACCGAAAAAATCAGAAAATAAATTAATTAATCCGTCGCTAATAGCCTATAGCGACACTTAGCGTCGCTGTTGGTGTTCTTGAGCTCAAGAACACTGACAGCTTCGTTATCAACCTGTCATGTTTGACCGCGTGTAAATTCCAATCAAAGTTGTTTCTGGTCTTTATTGAACATGGATCTTAAAGTCAGTTTACAATATTACAACTAACAATCAACATCTTGGTCATATCAAAACATAACAAGAAGATCTGTGCCTTCAAAGAACTTATCAGACGGTTTCTGGGTTTTCCCAGAAACCCAGCAGTCCAAGTGCCTACTTTCCAGCCCAATTAATTTAATGTTCCGGTCATGATTAATGTGTTCTTATGGTTCAAATCTACAGTACTCATGTAATAGAATATATATACAACAACCGAGCAGTCCGAATACATCACAGATTCAAGATTAAGCTCGGTCAAATCTTGTCAGAGATCTAACTCACAAGGTTTCTGGAAATTCCAGAAACGTGATCCGTGTTCGTCTGGCCTTGTTTGACCATTAATTATACTCGATCTATTATCTGTTTGTGGAACCTAAAACCATGGATCTAGAGTCCATACAACAGACTACAATACGGTTACTCTAACATCAACATATACACATCCAAACGGACAGATCCGGACCTTACAAAAAGTTGTCAGACACCGAAAATGACTTTCTGGGTTACCCAGAATTCGCCCAGTCAACGTCGGTCAACGGGTTTTGACCGTTAATAACTCATTATCTGGAAATCAAATGACCCTGATTCTACTTGCAGATTAATGACCACTGAAGATTGGGTAATATACCCATGAATCGGATATACTTGGGTTTAAATTATTGTATTTTCGAGTCATTTAGGAATGTTTTTACTGTGTTTATGTGTTGTATTGCAGATACGGAAGCTGAGGAGACAAATTGGGGATTTAAGCTAATAAATGGCAAAGTCGTAATTTTCTAGAAGATAGCGCCGGGGCGCTGTGTTATACATTGCAAATAGCGCCGGGGCGCTAAGCTGTGGCTGGGTCTGACGCGGATCGCGCACGTGAGGCAGGTTGGACAACGCTTTGACTATTAGTTGGACCTTGTTGGAGGAATTTATGAGGAGTCTATTTTGGATTAGGAGTAGTGGAGTTGAGGGAAGTAAAAAATAAATATATATATATATATATATATATATATATAAAGTGATTCTTTTTATTGGTACAGAGAGGGGGAACATCAGGGAGATTAACGGAGGAAGAGGAGCAGATCTGAAAGCTGAAAAATTGGAGTTCTTCTTCTTTATTCTTTTAAATTGTTAACTTATTGAGGATGATTTATCAATTATTTATAGTTTTTATTTTCGTCATGAACTAATTCCTTTTATTAAGATTCTAATGGAACTTATTATGGTTATGAGTTAATTATTTAATTTATTCCAATTATTTATGTTGAAGTGAATTATTCATCTTGCTTTGTGTTTATTGATTAATTATTTGGCCAATAATTACCTTGTTACTCTAGAAGGAATTGGGAAAGGAATTCTAGAGTTAGAACTAGGCAGGGTGACATGTGACTTAGTTATTTGCACAGTGAATAATTAGGTTTGTGAATAGAATGAGAATATCTATTTGCCGCATGTAACATAAAAGGAATTGGGTGTGTAACGAGTTTAATTCAATTATTTTGCATAGAGATATAGTAAAATTAATCTGGGTTAAATAGAAGGCAATTGATCACTCGAGAGAGGGCTTTTGGCATTTGAGAATTCCTGCTAACAATTCAGTAGATGTAATAATTGGGATAATTAGATAATTGATTTAATAATCATAATTTGGGAAATTGGAGTCTTAATTATTATTTATTTGCATTCATATAATTATTGATTTGTTCTTTGTTTTCTTTTAGAATAATTTCTTGCTTTATCAAAATTAATTTTTCTTTTAGTTTTAGAGAATCAAAATTTTCGGTTGTTTAAATAAAATTGAATTGATACAGTACTAGTAGGTGGAGTTTATTAATTGGAATTCTCTGAGGAATCGACACTCTAATTTATCATTATATTACTTGTTGACCGTGTATACTTGCACGTATCCATTGATTGTGAAATCAATCAACAAGTTTTTGGCGCCGTTGCCGGGAAATTCTTTGTTAATATTAATTCCATATTAGTTATAATCAATTCGTTCTTAATTTAAACGTTACTTATTTTTCTTCTTGTCTTTGTAGGAATTCTTTGAAATTGTATGCTCACTAGATCAAAGGCGAGAAAGGAACTTTTTCCTTATACAGACAAGATTGAAAGGGAGTTCCGGAAAGCGCAATCGACTAGTGCAGCACCACCCGAGGAAGAAAAACTGGCAGAACAAGAAATTCTAGTGAACATGGCAGGGAACGATCAGAAACCACTTCGGGACTATGCCATGCCGAATGTCACGGATATTCAGTCGAGTATTAGGAGGCCGGCAATCAATGCTAACACCTTTGAGATCAAACCGGCAACCATTCAAATGCTTCAGAATCAATGTCAGTTTGGGGGTAGTTCATTAGATGATCCGAACGAGCACATCTTAAGTTTCTTGGAGGTTTGTGACACCTTCAAATTTAATAACGTGTCAGAAGATGCTATAAGGTTGAGAATGTTCCCATTTACCCTGAAAGATAAAGCACGAAGTTGGTTACACTCTCAACCTTCGGACTCAATCCTTACCTGGGACGATTTAGCTCACAAATTTCTAGCTAAGTTTTTCCCACCAGCAAAGTCAGCAAAACTACGGAACGATATTCATACCTTCGCACAGTTTGATTCAGAATCGTTGTATGAGGCGTGGGAAAGGTTTAAGGATATGCTCCGCAAGTGCCTACACCATGGAATTCCACAGTGGATGCAATTAGGGATATTTTGTGATGGTTTACAAGCATCCACGAGAGCAAGTATTGATGCAGCAGCAGGAGGAGCGATTATGTCAAAAAATTTGGACGAGGCATATAAGTTGTTAGAAACGATGGCCACCAACAACTATCAGTGGCCCATGACAAGAAATAACCCTCCGAAAATATCGGGAAAGTATGATGTGGATGCGATAACATCATTACAAGTGCAAATGACCGCAATGGCTAAGCAGATAGAATTATTACGACCACAATCCACTCAGCAGGTAGCGATGGTTTGTGATATATGTGCTGGGGGTCATACTATGGATCAATGTGCCATAAATGCTGAAGCAGCGCAATATGTGGGGAGTTATAATCGATCTACTCAGCCTTATCAGAATCAAAATGCATATAATCTGGGATGGAGAAATCATCCGGGTTTTTCATGGAGTAACAACCAAGCTGCAGAACAAGTGCCAAAACAACAAAATAATTCCGGGTTTCAAAACCAGACACAACAAACTGTGAGGAAAGCAAGTTGGGAAGAAGCCTTGGAAAGGTTTGTGAAAGCAACTGAGAAAAGGAGCGAGGAGAGTGATAAGAGATTTAATCAATTGGAGCTAAGTATACAAAGTCAGCATGCATCAATAAAAAATCTAGAAAATCAAATGGGACAAATGGCACAGGCATTGAATAACCGACCATTGGGAACACTTCCGAGCGACACTGAGAAAAATCCGGGCAGAGATGAGCATTGTAAGGCGGTAACCCTACGAAGTGGAAAAGAACTACCAGAGTCCATCACAGATAAGGAAAAAGAGGACAAGGTATCAATTGAAACTGATGAAGTGGTGGAGACCGAAAAGCGTCAAGATGAGACCGTACAGCAGAAAAATTCGGAACCAACCAATACAATGCCTCCCATACCGTATCCGCAGAGATTTCAAAAATCCAAGTTAGATAAGCAGTTCTCACGATTTTTGGATATCTTCAAGAAATTGCATATCAACATCCCCTTCGCCGAAGCCTTGGAACAAATGCCGAGTTACGCAAAGTTTATGAAGGAGGTTTTGTCAAAGAAGAGGAAATTGGGTGAATTTGAAACAGTAACATTGACAGAGGAATGCAGTGCTATCATTCAGAATAAATTACCGCAAAAGCTCAAGGATCCAGGTAGCTTTAATATTCCGTGCGAGATTGGAAATCAGTTTTCGGGACGAGCTTTATGCGATTTGGGGGCCAGTATAAACCTAATGCCATTATCCGTCTACAGCCAGTTCGGACTTCAGGCTGCACGCCCAACAAATATCAGTTTATAGTTAGCAGATAGGTCGGTTACATATCCACGAGGTATAGTTGAAGATATATTAGTAAAAGTGGATAAATTCATCTTCCCTGCGGATTTCTTTATTCTAGATTGTGAAGTGGACAATGAAATCCCGATCATTCTTGGGCGTCCATTTTTGGCGACAGGAAGAACATTAATTGATGTTCAAAAAGGTGAATTGACAATGCGAGTTGAAGATCAACAGGTCACCTTTAACGTTTTCAAGTCAATGTCGTACCCAAAAGAAAAAGGTGAATGTATGCGGGTTGACATCATGGAGGAATTGGTGAATCATAAATTCAACATAACTTTTTCGGAGGACCCACTTGAAACAATTTTGCTCGGGGTAGATGACTATGGTATTGAAGAGGATATCGAATATGTCAAATGGCTAGACACGCCATCAGTGTTTCGGAAAGGCAATCAATCCTTCGACACCATAGAGAGGCCCGAAGCGGAAGTTAAAAAGTTCAAACCATCAATAGAAGAGCCACCGGTGCTAGAGTTAAAGCCATTACCATCCCATCTGCAGTATGCTTACCTGGGCAAAGACGATACCTTACCAGTTATTGTTTTAACAGAATTGAATGATACGCAAAAGGAGAAACTGCTGCGTGTCTTGCGAAAATTCAAAACAGCAATTGGGTGGACTATAGCGGACATTCGAGGTATTAGCCCATCATTCTGTATGCATAAAATCTTAATGGAAGAGGGGCAAAACCAACCATAGAGATGCAAAGAAGGCTAAACCCCATCATGAAGGAGGTGGTGAAAAAGGAGATTATAAAGTGGTTGGATGCTGGCATTATTTACCCGATCTCAGATAGTTCATGGGTGAGTCCTGTACAATGCGTACCAAAGAAAGGGGGTATGACAGTGGTGAAGAATGAGGCGAATGAGCTCATCCCTACTCGAACAGTTACAGGATGGAGAGTATGCATGGACTACCGCAAGCTAAATAAAGCCACACGCAAGGATCACTTCCCCTTACCATTCATTGATCAGATGTTGGATAGGTTAGCGGGACATCAGTTCTATTGTCTCTTGGATGGTTATTCCGGATATAATCAAATTGCTATAGCACCAGAGGATCAAGGGAAAACGACCTTCACATGCCCATATGGTACGTTTGCATTTTGGCAAATGTCTTTTGGTTTATGTAATGCACCAGCAACCTTTCAGCGATGCATGATGGCAATCTTCTCCGATATGGTCGAGAAAAATTTGGAGGTGTTTATGGACGATTTTTCTGTGTTCGGTGATAGCTTTGATTTGTGCCTGAGAAATCTGAATTTAGTGTTGAAACGGTGCGTGGAGACTAATCTAGTTCTTAATTGGGAAAAATGCCACTTTATGGTGAAGGAAGGGATTATTCTCGGGCATAGGGTTTCTGCAGCAGGATTAGAGGTGGATAAAGCGAAGATTGAGACTATTGAGAAATTACCACCTCCATCATCTATGAAAGGAATTCGGAGCTTCTTGGGACATGCGGGTTTCTACAGACGTTTCATCAAAGATTTTTCAAAAATTTCAAAACCTTTGTGTTCCCTGTTAGAGAAAGATGTGCCCTTCAAAATAGATAAGTCATGTATCGAGGCATTCAAAATTTTAAAAAAAAAGTTAGTATCTGCCCCAATCATTGTCGCACCCGATTGGTCTATACCATTCGAATTGATGTGCGACGCCAGCGACTATGCAGTGGGAGCAGTTTTGGGTCAACGGCACAACAAAATTTTCCATACAATCTATTACTCAAGCAAGATGTTGACAGATGCTCAGTTGAACTACACAACCACCGAAAAGAACTACTTGCAGTTGTGTTCGCCTTTGACAAATTCAGAGCATACCTAATCGGAACCAAGGTCATTGTCTATACTGATCATTCTGCAATCAAATATTTGATCGAGAAGAAGGATGCCAAACCAAGATTGATACGGTGGGTGTTATTGCTTCAAGAGTTTGATTTGGAGATTTGGGATAGAAAGGGTACAGAAAATCAAGTAGCAGATCATCTTTCGCTATTGGAAAATGATGAGGTGCAGAGAAAAGACAATGCATTGATTAACGAGAAATTTCTGGACGAACAACTTCTCCGAGTAACCACAACACTGCCTTGGTATGCTGATTATGTGAACTACGTGGTTGCTAAGGTGTTACCACCGGAGTTGAACTCACAACAACGAAAGAAATTCCTCCATGACGTGAAACAGTACTATTGGAATGAACCATTCTTATTTAAAGCCTGCGCGGATCAAATGATTAGACGTTGTGTGCCACATAAAGAGATGGACAGTATCTTGGGTCATTGCCACTCAACCGATTATGGAGGTCATTATTCCGGTGATCGAACTGCGGCGAAGGTGTTACAATCAGGATTCTACTGGCCTTCGTTATTCAAGGATGCATATCTCTATGTGCTAAAGTGTGATCGATGTCAACGCGTAGGTAATATCTCCAAGCGAAATGAAATGCCACTCAACTCTATATTGGAGGTAGAGCTGTTCGACGTCTGGGGAATCGATTTCATGGGACCGTTTCCCTCATCTTTTAATAATCAGTATATTCTGTTGGCGGTGGATTATGTGTCCAAATGGGTAGAAGCCGCAGCTTTGCCCACAAATGATGCCAACGTCGTTCTTCGATTCTTAAAGAAAAATATCTTCACGCGATTTGGAACTCCGCGGGCAATAATAAGTGATGAGGGAACGCATTTCTGTAACAAGAAGTTCACAAAATTGTTGGTGAAGTATGGGGTTCATCATACAATAGCAGCTGCGTATCATCCCCAAACTAATGGCCAAGCTGAGGTCTCCAATAGGGAGGTTAAGAGGATTCTGGAAAAGGTGGTCAATCCGTCACGAAAAGACTGGTCTTTACGTCTTGATGATGCTCTATGGGCATATCGTACAGCATACAAGAATCCGATCGGTATGTCACCTTATCGAATGGTTTACGAAAAGGCGTGCCACCTCCCAGTCGAGTTAGAGCATAGTGCACACTGGGCCATTCGGAAGCTAAATTTTGATGAACAAGCAGCAGGTGAGAAAAGGTTACTGCAGTTAAATGAGATGGATGAACTTCGTTTCAACGCTTATAAAAACGCGAAACTATACAAGGAGAAGGTCAAAGCATGGCATGATAAGAAAATTCTCACTAAAACATTTGAACCGGGCCAACAAGTCTTGCTTTTCAACTCGAGATTGCGTTTATTTCCTGGGAAACTGAAATCACGTTGGTCAGGTCCTTTTACAGCCGTGTCTGTTGCACCACACGGTAACATCGAGATTGAAAAACCAAATTCAAATTGCCCATTCAAGGTCAACGGTCAAAGACTCAAACATTATTGGAGTGGGCCCATTGAACGTCAAATTACAGTCATGAACCTCTCCAACTCAGTGGAAAATTGAACACACCAGCAAAGTCGGGCCGACGTCAGTAAACCAAGCGCTTATTGGGAGGCAACCCAATCATTTTTCTTTTTAATTTTAATTTTAATTTTATTTTTATTTTTATTTTGATTCTTGAATTTATATGTTGTAGGGAACAAGAGCCCCGGCTCTCAATTTGTGCTACAACACAGCGCCCCGGCGCTATGCACTTCATGACCTTTCTGACCTCTAGCGCCACGGCGCTGTCTCTAAGGGCAATTATAGCACCCCGACGCTATCCCCATCCAAGAGCTACTGACCATTAGCGCCCCGGCCCTCAATTTGTGCTACAACATAGCGCCCCGGCGCTGTTTCCTAGTCTATTTTGAGCGCCACGGCGCTGTGGTTGCGTCCCAGACTCCTACTTGCACTTAAATACCGGACGGTTACATTCCTTTTCTATTTCAACTTCTCTCCTCTATTAAGTCCATACCACAAGCCTTCCTTACCTTCATTATTTTTTTCTTCTGGGATTTCATAATTAATATCAGGTAGATACGATCCATTGTTTGTTCCATAAATTTCATCTTTCTCAATCAATCAACAAGACCTAACCAGGTATGTCTTGAATTATATTTGATTTTTGGGGCAAGCTATCTACGGATATGGTTGGTATGTACATATTCTACTAAATGTATATCTTTTTACACCAACATCGAAGAATGTCACTCTCCTGATCTTGATTATATTTTTACGACACATGTGTTAATTCTTAAATTGGGAGCATATGTTATTCTAAATGTTTGACTGACAGGGATGCATGGTACACCCACAAGGTGTTTGATAATTTGCCCGAATCATTAATCTTGTCTACATGCACATATATTACCATGTTTCGCACTATCATTCTGGACCTTCATGCTACCGCAATGATTTTAATCTACTGTAGCACATAGTTATCATTACACATAGTCACTTAGAGTGGGGGAAATTACACTATTTTGATACATGCATGTCTCTTATTGCACTACATGGCAACTCTTGCGGACATTTCCTGTGTGGCTTGCGTTCATTCTCGAAACTGAATAATCCTTGACTCCGATTGATACTATTGTGCATGTTGTTGCATTTTTGTGTCCAGTATCATCCCCCACTAATGTAGTCAAATTCGACATATATTTTAAAGTTTGGGGTTAAAGTCAAACCTAAGATTATCCAATTTCAAATTTTATTCGATGCTAATACATAAATATGCTTGTAATTGTAGAATTTTTGGCATGGCATCCAAACGCCAACGTGGTGAAGGGTTAGGGACCGCCTCAACTCCACCTCCGTGATTTGACAGCCGCCGTTTTGTCAGTCATACGACTCAGGAAAGATATAATCGAATGGCTACTCGGTCATTGGTTCCGGAGCGTGGGTTGAGACCGGATCAATCAAAGGATGGCGACATGACAGTCATGATAGCTGAGAGGAACTGGTTCACACTTACCGAGTAGCCCGAACCAGCCGTAATAACAGTGGTGAAAGAATTTTATGCCAACGTGCCCGAACATGATCACTATACGGTATTTGTAAGGGGCAAAACAGTGGAAATTGGCGAAGAGGACTTCAATGAGTGTTATCAATTGCCAGTTGAGGATTTTCATGATGAGTATGCTGGTTTTATTAGTGATGGGCCGGACTATGAACAGATAATACGTGAACTTTGTCAGCCGGGCACCACATGGACCGTGCATGAACGCGAAAACATGACTTTCCCACTATCGAATCTTAGCTTATATGGGAAGGCATGGTATGCGTTCATTTACGCAAAACTCATGCCATGTACACATGTGAGTCATGTTACTCGGGAACGTGCAGTCCTTCTTTACTTAATCATCAAAGGCTATAAAATTAATGTGGGACATCTCATTTTACAATCTGTCCTTCGAGCATCTCGTGGAAGTACCACTGGAGGGTTACCACATCCGTCTCTCATCTGCGTTTTGTGTGCCAAGTTTGGTGTCAAATGGAAGTCCGACGAGATGATTTAAAAGGCCATGCCAGTGCTGGACCACAAGTTGATAAGTAGATACAAAGTGTGGATAGGTGGGGCAAATCACTCTAGGGGATTGGGTTTCATAATTCCCCAAGTTGCACCTGCACAAGACCCCCCACCTCAGGCTCCATCTACAGCAGCTCATCGTGGTGTGGTCCCCAAAGCTGTCCAGCGGGAGATAGATGGCTGGTTTTACAACATGGAATCCCAGAATGTGCGCTTGTTGGAACGTCAGGACGTGATTTTCAAATTTTTTGTTGACCAGTTTGCTGCACAGAATGCACTGACCGTCCAATCACATCCGAGCGTGCAACTTAGCCATTTCCCAACTGCTCCTGTTCTTCCTGTATTTCCCCCTTCCGATCAAGAGATGACCGAGGATGATGATGCACCACCCGAAGAATAAGCTCGTCAGGGAAGTTCTCTGTTTTATTTTGTTATATTTTTCGCATGAGGACATTGCTCTAGATTAGTTTGGGGGTAGTTAAGTTTTATTTTTAAATTTCTAGTTTGTTATTAGTTTGTGGATTTGGATTGTTATTGATAATTCTGGCGTTTGCTCCAGTGCGTTTATTCGGGGGCCAATGATGAAATTAGAATTGCATGAACAAGTCTAGTAAGGATTGTTGAGTCAGTTAATATGATTGTCTGGACATGATTTGAATCTCTATCTGTTTGACACTGATATTATAGGTTAGCACTTTGAAAAACGACCATGTTGGCTATGATAGTTTAAATGGTTAGATAATAGAGTTCTAAAGGATGATTGCTAGTGAAATGAAAAGACAAGTTGAATAGCTAGTGAAGACTGAATTTATACATAAACTCGTGTTTGGGGGAAAAATATGTGGGATATATAAGCTTTGAAAAAAAAAGAAAAAAAACCAAGAATGAAATATGTTGAGTCTTGTGGTGGGTTGAGGTGAAGCACTCCCCATAAACACAAGCGTGAGATGGAGCGTAAAACGCACTCACCAACCATCTATGAAAAAAAAAATTTAATAATAAAGCGGGAAAAGTGCAAAATGCCCCCGTCTGAAAAAAAATATTAAGCATAAGTATTTCATGTTGACCCTTAAATTTTTGGTGATTGTTTAATTTCAGTCGAATCTAGTTTATTTGATGAACTCTTGAGTAGAGCTGTATGAAGTTTTTTATAAACTTTATTATTTTTCAGCGTTTTGCTTTTCATTAGTTAGCATGGTTGTTGAACACACACTCACAATATCAGTAATAACAGATTTGGATTGGTTGATTGTTGGGATATCATTGATCTGTGTTCACAAGATGTATTAGCATGTTTTTGTGATTTTTCTGAGGCCTATGGATATACGTAAGTTATTGGATGCTGGAATTATGTTCATTCAGTTAGTTGCAATTGCATGTGTTGTGTTTTTATATTGTTAGTATTGTTTTGTGTTTGTTGCTTGAGGACATGCAACGGTTTAAGTTTGGGGGTATTTGATGATTGGGTAATATACCCATGAATCGGATATACTTGGGTTTAAATTATTGTATTTTCGAGTCATTTAGGAATATTTTTACTGTGTTATGTGTTGTATTGCAGATACGAAAGCTGAGGAGACAAATTGGGGATTTAAGCTAATAAATGGCAAAGTCGTAATTTTCTAGAAGATAGCGCCGGGGCGCTGTGTTATACATTGCAAATAGCGCCGGGGCGCTAAGCTGTGGCTGGGTTTGACGCAGATCGCGCACGTGAGGCAGGTTGGACAACGCTTTGACTATTAGTTGGACCTTATTGGAGGAATTTATAAGGAGTCTATTTGGATTAGGAGTAGTGGAGTTGAGGGAAGTAAAATATATATATATATATATATATATATATATATATATATATATATATATATATATAAAGTGATTCTTTTTATTGGTACAGAGAAGGGGAACATCAAGGAGATTAACGGAGGAAGAGGAGCAGATCTGAAAGCTGAAAAATTGGAGTTCTTCTTCTTTATTCTTTTAAATTGTTAACTTATTGAGGATGATTTATCAATTATTTATAGTCTTTATTTTCGTCATGAACTAATTCCTTTTATTAAGATTCCAATGGAACTTATTATGGTTATGAGTTAATTATTTAATTTATTCCAATTATTTATGTTGAAGTGAATTGTTCATCTTGCTTTGTGTTTATTGATTAATTATTTGGCCAATAATTACCTTGTTACTCTAGAAGGAATTGGGAAAGGAATTCTAGATTTAGAACTAGGCAGGGTGACATGTGACTTAGTTATTTGCACAGTGAATAATTAGGTTTGTGAATACAATGAGAATATCTATTTGCCGCATGTAACATAAAAGGAATTGGGTGTGTAACGAGTTTAATTCAATTATTTTGCATAGAGATATAGTAAAATTAATCTGGGTTAAATAGAAGGCAATTGATCACTCGAGAGAGGGCTTTTAGCATTTGAGAATTCCTGCTAACAATTCGGTAGATGTAATAATTGGGATAATTAGATAATTGATTTAATAATCATAATTTGGGAAATTGGAGTCTTAATTATTATTTATTTGCATTCATATAATTATTGATTTGTTCTTTGTTTTCTTTAGAATAATTTCTTGCTTTATCAAAATTAATTTTTCTTTTAGTTTTAGAGAATCAAAATTTTCGGTTGTTTAAATAAAATTGAATTGATACAGTACTAGTAGGTGGAGTTTATTAATTGGAATTCTCTGAGGAATCGACACTCTAATTTATCATTATATTACTTGTTGACCGTGTATACTTGCACGTATCCATTGATTGTGAAATCAATCAACAACCACATACCAGACTATCAATCCAAAACACAAAACAAGAAAAATCAAAAATAGACACGGATCTGTGGCTCCTGACATTAGCTTGTCAGACCACAAATCGTGTTCTTGACAGTTTTGGAAAAACTCGATTTTAAATCATTTTGATGCTATGGATCTATGTTATATCAACATAGATAATCATAAAACATTATCTAGCAAAGATCTAAACACATAAACACAAACTTTTTCTTAGCACGAAGGTTCAAAAAGCAATTTAGGGTTTATACCTTTAGGTTCAAATACTTGATCTTAATCCTCCTAACTGATCTTGATTGATCAAGGGGCTACTTTAGGGACTGAGTAACTTGATAATTTCGGAGGTTGAGAGAGAATAAGAGTTGGTGAGAGCTTTCAAGAAAAATGGGCTAGCAAATGGACTTTCTCTATCTTATAATCTATATATAATGTGATATGTTGCTATGGCTGATGCAATGGACTGATTTGCTGGATGAATTGTTGAGATTTTAAGTTCCAAAGTTAAATTAGTGGTTCACCAACTAAAGGTGTTGGTGAATTTTGCAAGTTACCATTTAAATAAATAAAAAGGGTATTTTAGTCGTTAGCAAATTAATTTTAATGGCAATCTTGATAAATTCACAAACCCTTAGGGTTTAACCCTAAGGTTCTAACCCTTAGGTTTTAAATATTTAGCTTCTAAAAATTTCTAATTAGCGTTTTTAATTAGAAAAATTAAAAAGTAAAGATTTTAAATTACAATTAGGGTTTGTAAAATAGAAATTAATATTTCTAACGTATAATTAGGGTTTACTAATTATATTAACATTTAATAAACACATTAGGCTTGCTAATTAGGATTAGGGTTTCCTAATTAGGGTTTAGGATTCCCGAATTTAAAACTAGGATTTCCTGGCATTCGATTAGGATTTTTAACTGCGCGTTAGGGTTTTTACTCTTGAGATTAGGGTTTATAATCCCTTATTAGGGTTTACTAATATTAAACCTTATTCGATCTATTATTAATCAAAAATTCTAAACAATACACACGCGTACTCATTAATATAATTATTTTAATTATATTTTAAATCGAATCCCTCTCTAGAAATTAGGGTTAGGGTTTCTATTTTTTGTTAAGCACAACTCTACTCTAAATTCTTAGTCAATACACAAATTGACTAATTCTCTAAACTCGTATCACAGATACTTGTCACTAAATTGATAATTAATATTAATATTAATAAATAAATAAAAAAATTTATTCGTAAAATTCGGATTATTCGAAATCTCGGGTTATCACAATATTGAAAGTCCTTGTAGTAGGTCGGCTTGACTGTGCTGGTCCAGTGATAGTCAATGCACCACCACCGTTGTTGTTTCCTTTTCCACCACTTGCATTTCTCGCTGGCTTCTTAGGGCAATCACGAGCCATGTGAGCCTTTGAACTGCAGGTATAACATGCTCCTTTCTTCGGATTAAAACAGTTCGGTGCAATGTGTCCCTCCTGACCACAGTTGAAACACACTCGCTTTCCCTTCAAACATACTCCAGTATGGTTCTTCCCACACGTCGCACAAGCTTCAAACTTTTTCTTCTGCTGATTTCCCTGCTATCCTCCCGCAGTCGAATTATCGCTCCACTTCCTCTTCTGACTGTTACTTCCAAAGTTACTTCCACCAGCCTTATTTTCATTCTCATTCTTCCTCTTCTTCTGTTCTTGGTTGTATTTGGTCAAGGCATCGCTTCCACCTTCTGCGATAATTGCCTTTTCCAATACAGCCGCAAATGTATTCAGCTGGAACATTGAAACCTTGCTATAAAGCCAGGGTTTCAATCCTTGTTCGAACCTTCTCGCTTTACGCTCGTCAGTATTGACTTGATATGTGAAAAACCTTGCCAACTCGTTAAACTTCGCAGCATATTCTGGCACCGTCATCGTTCCTTGCTTTAACTTCAGAAATTGCAATTCCAACTGATTCCGAGAACTCGCTGGAAAGTACATTTCAAAGAACATCTCCTTAAATCTATGCCACGCTATCACTCTGTGTCCCCCACGAACCTTATTTGCCTGCCACCAGTAGCTAGCTTCAGACTTCAGCATGAACGTTGCGAACGCAGTCTTCTGATCTTCGTTAATTCTAGCAACGTCGAACACCTTTTCTATTTCCATAATCCAGGTTTGGGCTTCCACTGGATTCATAGACCCTTGAAACTCTAGCGGTCCTACCACTTTGAATTCTTTAAAGGTCGTGACTTAAGCTTGCAGTTGATTCGCAAGTGCTCCCATCAACAAAGTTACCAACTGCTGAAACGGGTTAGCATTGGCCTCGTTATTATTATTAGTAGACCCCTCAGGAGGTGGTTGTTGACGTGGTTATCTTCTTCTAGGAGGCATTTTCTGTTAAAATATACGCTTATTAGTTCATCACTCAACTTCTTGAGTATTTGAAGTTTAACTTAAATATTCCAAAATGAAAGCTATAACACATAACATTTCAAATAAACTTTTATTCATTCATAAAGTTTTAAAACATATTAAAGATAGCATATCTGCTATAAACATCCACTTTCCTGAACTAAACAAGCTTCAGGATTACATTCTCATGCTATCCCTTTATTCATCTCAAATAAGGGATTCACAGTTTATTTATTCACATAATTAACCACATATTATTATCACTCCTATTCTATCTAGGCATATTAAGACGTTGTAAGGCTTCTCGACGTTCCTCCTCCATAATACGATACGTTGTTCTACGATCCATCACGAACCACGACGAGTCCTCAAACTGAGGTGGATAATAATAGACTCAATCCTGGGCCCTATCAATCGTAGAATTAAAAGCATAATCCATCTCGTTCATCTTGGCTTTCTTCACTTGAACCTTAGCCTCAACACTGTCTGCACGTTGAGTCGCCTTCATCCAAGCATCCTCTGCTCTTGCACGCTTAGCTAATTCTTCTTTGAAGTCATCTTTTAATTTCTCCATGTCAGTCTTCATCTTCTTGTTCACTGCCAACAAATCTTCATGCTAACCTTTCGTTTGCACTAAGTCCCAGTCCGTGTTTCTAAGGCGTGAATCGAGTTCTTAAATCTCCGCATCCTTCTGCTCCATCATAGCATGATGCATCTCAACCATCTCCTTCAGTTCCTCAACATTATCCTGCAATTCTATGTGACGGTCGTACAAAGCGTCATACATCTCAGCTGATATGGAGTTTGGTGGAAACTCCTCAGGAACCTCTTCCTCATTATCCTCCTCTATCTCCTTAGAACTAACCTCCTCGGGATCGATCACAGGCTCATCCTCCTGAATCAACTGTTCCCGCACAACGTGAATATCCCGGGGTTCATCATCTCTAGGTACCTGAGGTATCACCTCCCTAGCTGGACTGGATCCTCCTTCGTTAGACATCCAGTCAACAAAATATTTTATGTTTTACTTAACATTATCGATACTTGCGAGCATATAAGTTATTAACACATAGCACATAATGTCTTTTATTGTTTAGCTTCAATGGATGCCTTAATCCATTTCTTAAAACCCGATAAGAGTTAAACACCTCTATGTTTTCTGTTTCCTTAAAGGTTACTTCCTAAGGTTTACCCACCTAAGGTTCATAACCTAAAGCTTTGATACCAATCTGTGACACCCCCAAATCTGGGTACTTCATTTCCACCGAATTTGGTGCTCACTATCAAAATAATTACATCTAACTACCCATAATAAAGGATAAAACATTAAATAACTTAAGCAATAATCTTTCCTATTAAAGGGTTACATCTCATAAACAATTCCAGGTAATCTAACCTTAAATTATTACATCAGTTTACGAAATATATCATAAAAGAAAACAAGTCTTATAACATCATGCATTTAAATAGATTCTAAATAATTCTTCATCACTTGGAAATCTTGCCCTTTCATTTGCTAGTAGATGGCTCATCACCTCTTTCGACTTTAGCTGTATTGTTAATTGCAAGAGTGAGCAAATAATTGCTCACTGATATAAAAAGTAGTAATAACAACATGAGAATGAACAACGAATGCTGAACAATAATGAACTTGTTCTATGAATCAAAAATAGAAAACAGGTTTGAACTTTAATATCTAAGGGTCATAGGACCACGAACTATGTCTCCGGTATTTAGGTATTATTATCTTAACCTTAACAGTCATTAGACTATACAGACTCTTCTTAACGTACTTAGGGGGATTAGCCCTTTGTACCATGTATTGTGTACAAACAT
Organism: Panax notoginseng; assembly: GCA_016801055.1. Lineage (NCBI taxonomy): Eukaryota > Viridiplantae > Streptophyta > Magnoliopsida > Apiales > Araliaceae > Panax > Panax notoginseng. Next base: position 29,143,377 of record CM029019.1, read on the forward strand.
CTAAACGTTACACGTACAAAATCTACTGTGTTAGGGTTGTTCGTCTCAGTTTGAATTTAGAATTTACGCAGTAAAGAAAGTTTAGTTTGGAACTAGCTTATCAGTGTTTCTAGAATTTTAGAACACTATTCAAATTCCATCAATAAAGGTTTGCTTACTACTTAAAGGTTTAATATAAGAGTGTATAACTGAACAAGGCTATCAAAGTCAAAGATCGGATATCAACAATATAATTGAATAAACACGATACACATGCAAAGTGCTATATCTAAAAGAGTTAGAACAATCTTATTTGAATCAATGTATTAGAACAATATATGCTTTGAATAACATTATTAAGATTTAGGAAATAAAACTCGCTCGAGGTAACGAATTAGGTTACAAGAGCTTATACAACATACGCAAGATAGACTAGGCTTGTTTAATAAAAAGAGTTAAGGTTTAGGAACTTGCATTCATTAATAAAAGAATGAAGTTAGAAAGCTTGCTCAATAATGACAAGATAGAATTAGAAACGTGCTCAATGTAAAAAGATAGGTTTAGAAACTTGCCTTGTATGTAAGCTACACAAGTGTAAAATAATCTCCAATTACCCTACATATATCATTGAAATCGCAACAACAATTAGTTGTATGAATATTAGCTTTATGGGTATAACCCATCATTTAGGTCGTAACCTTAACCTAACATCTAACCACGCTGGTTAACATCCTTAACAAATCTGAAATCTCATTACGATCCAACATAACTTAATCGTTCATCTCTAACTTTGAAAACATCACATTCGGTTTCATTTCATAACTTATTTAAATAATTATTTAAAATCTTTACACTTTGCATTACAACACATTACAATCTGTTATTATAGCTTATATTATGTCTTAACATCATTAGCATTCATGTTTAACCAACATAAGACCATAAATCATAACCTGCAAATAAGCAGACTTCACTGCCACAGATCAGGGTATAGCTCAGCTGCTCTGGCGCAACTGCTCTGGTGCACAGACAGAACCAAAAACACAACAACAGTGTTCCGTTTTTAGCCAAACAAACACGAATTTCACCCCCAAAACAGTGAAATTAACACAAACAATTGATATAAGACTATCATAAACATGATTGCTAACATATTCATCAACATAGAACAATTTAACAACAACTTTGACTAATTTAATTCTTTAAATTTCATGTTTTCTCATGAAAACTCTATTTTTGAGTTTCTTCCCAAAAATCATCATTGTAATCTCAATTTTTCACCAAATTACTTCGTTCAAACTACACTCTCTTCGTTTTTAAACGAATTAGCATAAACAAGACTCAATTTGCAATTTAGCATATGAATTGGCCACTAAAATTGGTACTTTACACAAGTCATATGGAAAAATATAAACACTGTCATTTTACTCTTCTCCCTATAAACCAATTTCTCACGAATTTGACAAACAAGTATCAAGTATACATGATGATTAACAGATTTTGCAACACTATATGCTCATACATGTACCACAATTCACGTGATTTCCAAATCATATAAAATACATAGTACTAGAATTAAGAGTTAAAATTAAGAATAGTTTATACCTTGATTTAGCAAAATGATTACCCAATCCTTCTCTTCCACTTGACACTCACAGAAACTCTCTCAAGCTCTCACTCACAATCTCCTCTGTGTTTGTCTCTCTCACTACTCTGGTAGTTCTCCTTAGCAAAATAAAATGCGTGAAACATAAACTGATATGGCATGTACTTATCAGTTAAGAAAATTAAAGTCATCAGTTAAATAAACCAAAGGTCACAAGGCTTTGTTTGGCCACACACCAAAACCCCCAACTAGATTATTTTAATAATATTATATTGTATAGTTTCATGTGTCACACTCTAGTTAACCAAATAACTTTAGCTTAATTAATTTAAATAACTTGTAATGGTAATTAAAATAATTTCTATTATAATTATATTTATGAGTAACAAATAATTATATATCTAATTTAATTAATAAATTAGAAACATCACTTTAATTAATTTATTTATTTCCTTTAAATTAAACAATTTATTTAATTTAATTATTTTCTTAAATATTAAGCAAATAATTTAATTAAATTAAATCCTTCAAATAAAATTATCATTACTCAATTTAATTAACATTAATCAATTTAGTTACTAAATTAATTAACCACAATTCATCAATTATTTATTTTCCTCAATAAATAAATTATTTAAAATATTTAATTTAATTCAATAAATATTTAAATTAAATTACAAATTTCTCGATCGTTACAAAGGAGCTGGGACCACCGGAGTTTTTTGGAGAGCCAAAACCACTTAAGGCAGAGACCTGAATAAAGCAGATCAACAAGATATTTAATGTCTTGAGATGCTCCGAGGAGCAAAAGGTTCCCTTTGCCACCTTCATGTTGCGGGCAGAAGCAGATTACTGGTGGAAATCTGTAAAGCGTACTCAACCTGCCGTACTGAAGATGTCTTGGGAGAAATTCCAAGAACTGTTCAACGACAAGTACTTTTCCGAAAATATTCGTCACATGAAGGAGGTAGAGTTCATCAAGCTGGAGTAGAACAATATGACCGTGTCGCAGTACGAAGCTAAGTTTGCCGAGTTGTCCTGATTTACGTCCCACTTGGTTGATAATGAGGAGAGAATGACGCAAATGTTTCTAAGAGGTTTAAAACCTAAGATACGTCAATACCTAATTTCTCATAAACTGTGTTTGTATTCAGATGTGATAAATAGGGCTCAGTTATTGGAACGTGATAATGAGTCAACCCAACCAAGAGAGAGCAGCTGGTAAAATGATAATACCAGTGGCAGCAGTCATCGAAGCGGTGGCAACAAACGTGGAGGGAATCAACATGCCAGAAATGATAACCACTTCGGTGGTAATCATGGCCAAGATAATAAGAGTGGACATTTCAAGAAGAGGAGATTCAACAATGATGGAAAGACGTCAGCACCAGCACCCGTTGTTAAGGGAGGAGAACGACCACCTATCATATGCTTCAAAAGCGGAGGGGAGGGACACATCAGTCCAAACTGCGCGATGCAGTCCAAAGCGTGTTATAATTGTGGAAGAGAAGGTCACGTAGCCCGATTTTATCATGCACCGAAGACAAGTCCAGCTGGGATAGAGGCACCAAAGGCCGTCCCAGAAAAGTCAAAGTCGGTAGTTCAAGGGAGAGCGTTTGTCGTGACCTCCCAGAAAGTAAGGAACCCGAACGAGATCATCACGGGTAAGCTTATCATAAACTCTAGCGAAGTCTATACCTTATTTGATACCGGTTCTACCCATTCTTTTATTTCTCCTACTTGCGCTCAACGTTTAAATTTGACTCTGGAGAAATTAGACTTTGACTTATATGTTGAAACTCCATTGGGAGAAACCTTCATTACATCCACTATTTATAAGTCTTGTTTGGTTCAAATTGGTACCCTCACATTACCTGTCGATCTTATTTGATTGAAAATACTTGTATTTGACGTAATTCTAGGGATTGATTGGTTAACTACTCATCACGCAAAAATTGATTATTTTCGTAAAGTTGTTAGCTTTCATATTCCTAACCAACCGATTATACGAATTCAAGCAACCAAACCATTAAAATCAATCACTGTCATCTCAAGCCATAAAGCTATTCGTTTATTAAAAAATGGATGTCAAGCTTTCTTAGCTCATGTCACGGATTTAAACAAAAATACGTCAGTTTTGAATGATATTTCTATTGTTAATAAATTTCCTGATGTATTCCCTTCCTGGCCTACCCCCAGAGCGAGAAATTAAATTTTGTATCGACCTTGAACCTGGTACAAAACCCATTTCCAAAGCCCCATATCGAATGGCTCCTATTGAACTTCAGGAGTTAAAGACCCAATTGCAGAAATTGTTAGACATCGATTTTATTCGCCCTAGTATATCTCCTTGGGGTGCTCCTGTTCTATTCGTGAAGAAGAAAGATGGGAGTATGCGACTTTATATCTATTATCGGGAGTTGAATCATGTCACCATCAAGAATAGGTATCCATTGCCACGTATTGATGACCTATTTGACCAGTTGCAAGGCGCCAAATTCTTTTCAAAGATCGATTTTCGTTCTGGATATCATCAGTTAAAGGTTAGAATCGATGACATTCCAAAGACGGCTTTTAGAACTCGGTATGGGCATTATGAATTCCTAGTCATGTCTTTTGGATTAACTAATGCTCCTGCTGCCTTCATGGATATGATGAACCGAGTATTCAAGGAATATTTGGATCACTTTATGATCGTCTTTATTAATGACATCCTCATATATTCCAAAAGTCGTGAAGATCATGAGCAGCACTTGAGGTTGATACTCCAAAAGCTTCGTGAAAACAAGCTTTATGCCAAGTTAAAGAAATACGAGTTCTGGCTGGAGGAAGTAGCATTCCTTGGGCACGTAGTATCAAGTTATGGAATATCTGTTGACCCGGCAAAGATTGAAGCTATTCAAAGTTGGGAGCAACCTAAATCAGTGACCGAAGTACGTAGCTTTCTCGGCTTAGCTGGTTATTATCGGAGATTCATAGAAGGGTTTTCTCGAATCGCTACTCAATTAACTCAGCTTACTCGAAAAGATATAAAATTCAGTTGGAGCGTGGAATGTGAGAAGAGTTTTCAAGAACTCAAGAGGAGAATCATTTCAGCACCTGTTCTAACAATACCGTCTGGCTCGGAGGGATTTCTCATCTACAGTAATACTTCGAACAAAGGGTTAGGATGTGTTCTCATGCAACATGAGAAATTCATAGCTTATGCCTCTCAACAACTCAAAGAATATAAGAGAAATTATCCTACTCATGATCTAGAGTTGGCAGCTGTTGTCTTCGCACTTAAAATTTGGAGGCATTACTTGTATAGGGAGAAAGTGAAGATCTTTACGGATCATAAAAGCCTCAAATATTTTTTCACTCAAAAGGAACTCAACATGCGGCAACGACGTTGGCTCGAACTGTTGAAAGATTATGATCATACTATTCAATACCATCCTGGAAAAGTGAACGTAGTAGCTGACACATTGAGTAGAAGATCATATGAGGGTACAAGTGCGATATTGTCAACGCAAAGGCCCATTTTGTATGACTTGCAAAGGATAGAAATAAAGTTAAAGACTCCAGGGACCCATGTGATGATGGCAAATATACGAGTAGAACCGACTTTAATCGATAAAGTTAAAGCTGTTCAAGCTACAGACCTGGAACTGATGCGTATGAGGAAAAAAGTGCAAGAAGGTGCTATACTGGAAGCAAGAATCGATGAAAAAGGAATACTTCGAGTCAACTCCAGACTTTGTGTTCCTAACGACCCTGATTTAAAGTATAAAATTATGATGGAGGCGCACAAAACACCGTTTGTAATCCATCCTGGGAGTACCAAAATGTATCATGATCTTCGACATATATTTTGGTGGAGCAATATGAAGAGAGAGATAGCGGAGTTTATCTCAAGGTGTTTAACTTGTCAATGAGTCAAGGTGGAGCATCAAGTACCAAAAGGTCCATTGCAACCACTTGAAATTCCAGAATGGAAGTGGGAGCACATTACCATGGATTTTGTTATCGGTCTTCCCAAGGTTTCTCAAGGCATAGATGCGATTTGGGTCATTGTTGATAGATTGACCAAGTCGGCTCATTTCTTACCTATACGAGAAACTTATACACTTGAATGTCTTGCTCGTATATACATAAACGAGATTGTAAGATTGCATGGTATGTCAGTATCCATAGTTTCGGATCTAGACCTAAGATTCACTTCAAGATTTTGGGTTAGTTTGCAAAAAGCTATGGGCACGAATTTACGATTTAGTTCGGCTTATCATCCTCAAACAGATGGGCAGTCAGAGAGGACTATTCAAACTCTTGAAGATCTATTAAGAATCTGTGTCCTTGACTTCAAGGGAAGTTGGGACAAGTTCTTATCATTGGTGGAGTTTTCCTACAACAACAGTTATCAAGCAAGTATTGACATGGCTCCATTTGAGGCGTTGTATGGGAGAAAGTGTCGTTCTCCAGTATGCTGGGATGAGGTGGGTGAAGCAACATTGTTGGAACCGGAGTTGGTACGTATGACTACGAAAAAGATTCAAACAATCTGACAACATATAAAAACCTCGCAAGATCGACAAAAGAGTTATGCTAATCTTCATCGAAAGGACGTGAAATTCGATATTGGAGAACATGTGTTGTTACGTGTTGCTCCATGGAAAGGAGTTACGAGATTTAGAAAGAGAGAAAAGCTCAATTCTCGATTCATTGGCCCCTTTTTAATCCTCGAACGAGTAGGAACTGTGGCCTATAGACTCGCCTTACCGCCAAGTATGTCTCGTGTTCATAACGTTTTTCACATATCTATGCTACGTAAATATGTGAAAGACCCGAACCACATTATTGAGTTAGAACCGGACGAAATAGCGGGAGATTTAACGTATGAAGAGGTGTTAAAATCTTAGATAAGAAGGAGCATATTTTACGCTCCAAGGTTATACCTCAAGTCAAAGTTTTGTGGAGAAACCACGATGTTGAGGAAATGACCTGGGAGTTAGAATCTGAAATGAAATTAAGGTATCCTTACCTCTTCGATATACCAGGTACGTACTCTAATTTCGAGGGCGAAATTTTATAAGAATGGGAGGTTGTAAGACCCCAACTTTTATGAATAAAGATGAATTTTCTATAAATATCATTTTTAAATATTATGGAGTGAATTTGATATAATGTTATAGTTGTGGGTAATATTTATAAATTTTACAAAGTACGCAAGTTGTTATATAATATTCGATTGGTCGGAGAATATTCGTACGACGGCACAATCATTGGTGGACCCCACAAAGGAATTATTATCGGATTAAGAAAACGACAAAAATATCTTTTTATAAAATAACGGCGAAGGTTTTACCGTTAACTGTTGGAATACCTGGTGGTTAAAATACAGTAATACGCGTTGTTGTACAGTAGCACACGGTATTGCACAGTATTTTTAAATTATTGATTCTTACGTAAGAAGTCACTACTCAATAATTGTTACAGTAATTACTGTTCAATATTTTATTTTATTGGTTCAATAATTGTTGCGTTGATATTTTATATTATTGTTGTTTCAATAATTGTCACTGCACAGTATTTCCCATTATTAGATCATTAATTCATATTATTTAAATAATATTATTAGATAGCATTATTGGAAATGTCTAAAAAGTTCTGTCAAGGAGAGGTTTGGTCACCTAATTGCACGCCATTAAGGAAAAATCCTTATTGGAAGCCCTCTCTTTCCTAGAAACGATCTGGTTGTCATTATTGTGATTCTGTAATATTATTTGTGAATAATTAATTTTTGATTTATATGATAAGAAAATATTTATTTTATGTGGACATAAATGATGGATAGGAAAATATTTATTTTATGTGGTTATAAATTAAGGATTTTAATGTTGAGGTATTTTATCAGTATTTTGTAGGATTGGAAGTATTAAAAAAAATTAAATCTGTGTTCTTAAAGCTCTATTGCGTGAGTTATAATTTTGATCTGACCGTTGGATCGTTGTGATTTTTGGATATGTTATGCATATATAAGTTGAGTATATGTCCACAAATTTTGAACCGTTAAAAATTAACGTATGATTTGCTATGAATTTTATGAGGTATTGAAAATCATCTGTTTGTGAATTTCGGATATTTTCTGTTTGAAATTTAGAAAAACTTAAACTTACAAAGTTGTAGAGAATTAAATTTCCTATGGAATAGACATGAGATTCGAATTTTTCTGATAAAAGGGCTATTTATTATGAATTTTTGAAGTTCGAAAAATAAAATAATTTTTATTAAAATTGGGTGGGACCCACTTTTGTTTTTTATAAAACATGTGGGCTGCTATTTTTTTCAGAAATGACATGCTAGATTTTTCAACAACGTGTGCTTGGAAGATGAGAAAACAAAATAATATTATTTTATTATTTTAGTCTCCTATGACGTTCTAGCATTTTCCTATAAATAGGCGCTTAAGTTTGAATTGAAAATCACACCAGAATCAGAGAAGTCTTCTTCTATAATCTTGAGCGTATTTCTTTAGAGTTTTAGAAAGCTTTGAGCGTAGAAAACAATGAAAGTTTTCTTTAAGAATATCCCCGCAATACCAGTTGGAATACTCTTCTTTTCAAGGTAATGGATGCTATTTTGTTCAATATTCGCTTGAAATAATATTTTCTTCCATACTTTGTAGTATGTAAGTAATATTATTTCGTTTCAGATTTCGAATTTTATACTCATTTTGTTAAAATTTTGGCTTCTATACTCCATGAAATTAGTAGAATATACTTGATATTTACGCTTCATCCAGTATCTTTTCATGAAAATATTATTCTGAGCATTCTTGATAAGTTTTAACTTTTTCATGTCAGAGTACTATTCACCGGATTACTATTCCTGAAGTACTATTCACGGGATACTATTCACTCGAGTACTATTCACCCGGGGTACTATTCATGATAAAAATTGAATCGTTTTCGGTCCAAATTATTTTTAGTACAATATTATTCTTGAATTTTACTCCACAAAGTAGTATCATGTTGACAATTTGGACTTTATTGATTTTTGAATAAATTAAATTATAAATCTTTAAAAATTTATCCTTAAACTTGTTTTATTAAATTCTTATATTATTGTCATCATCCTCATGTTTATATTCTGTTGAAAGTCATCTGTGGCCTGTAGTGCATAGATGGACTTGGTATGATTATGACCAGGGATTATTCGGTATAATCATGACCTTAATGTTACATATGATGTGGTAAAAGTCCTCATTGGCCCGTAGTGCATTGGTGGACAGTTGTTGGCATGATCATGACTATTGATGAATACACGAATATCCTTGGCCCGTAGTGCATGGATAATTTGTGGTCGTGATACTAATGAATATCATTGGCCGTAGTGCAGGGATGATGTGGATTATTTATTAAGCTGAGTGTCTGCGATAAAAGTGATAAAAAAATCTTTTAAATCATAGAAGATAGTAGATTTTATTCTCTACTTGACTCTTCTAATGGATTGCTTATTCCGCTGCAGTTAAACTTGACGTTTGTTATATTTTATTAGTTTAACATTGTTGAAGGCTAATGATAAATTATTCTGTATTATCTTAGTCATAATATTTCTTACTGGACTAGTTGAGCTCACCCTTTTGCTTTCATTGTCCTCTTCAGGAAATGAGAACGTAGCCCGGACTAGTCAAAAAACAGAGTGATGGTTCAGATGATAGCATTAGTAGTCCTCACTATTCTATGAAATAATGTGATAATAATTGTATTGAGGACTCCATTTGAGTTGAATACTTTCTAGAAGACAATATTCGTTTTAAAACTCTCAATTTATGCTTTGTCGTATTTTACACGACAATTGTATTATTAAGTTGTATTTGATTTTTGTACCATATTTTGGGCGACTCAAGATGGGTGATGTATACCTATTTTGGGGGCGTCACAATTTCTCCCTATTGACGCGCAATTAGGTGATCAAACCTCTCATCGACAGAACTTTCTAGATATCGTCAATATTACAAATAATAATATGAATAACTTTGTCGTCTTAATTATTGATTTAATAATATAAAATATTGACAATAATTGAATCAAATAACGTGAGATATTATGCAGCAATTACTGTAGCAATAATTAAAATAAATTGAGTGACTTCTCACGTAAGCATCAATAATCAATACCGTCTGCTACTATGCAACCACGCATATTACTGTACTTTTCATCACCGGGTATTTCAATAGTTAACGGTAAAACTTCCGCCGTTACTTTTATAAAAAAGATATTTCTGTCGTTTTCTAACTTAGACAATAATTCCGTTGTGGGGTCCGCCAATGATTGTGCCGTCGTACGAATATTCCCTAACCAATCGAATATTTTATAACAACTTGCTTACTTTATAAAATTTATAAATATTACCCACAACTTTAACCTTTTATCAATTTGATAGTTTACCAAATAGAATAATATCTATACGAAAATTGAATACTTTCATTTCATAAAATTCGGGGTCTTACAATCTCTCCTCCTTATGAAATTTTGCCCTCGATATTTACCTACCTAGTAGTTCAAAAGGATGAGGAAACCTTGTTTTCATTTCAGCTTCTAACTCTTGAGGTATAACCTTTGAGCGTACAATATGTTCCCTCTTATCTAAGATCTTAACAGGTACCTCTTTATACGTTAAATCTTCCTTTATCTCGTCTAGTTCTAATTCAATAATGTTGTTCGGGTTGTCCACATATTTACGTAACATCGATACGTGAAAAACGTTATGAACACGCGACATACTTGGCGGTAAAGCCAGTCTATAGGCCATAGTTCCTACTCAATTGAGGATTTCAAATAGACTAATAAAATCGAGGGTTGAGATTTCATCTCTTCGTCAATTCTTGCTTCTAGAATAACACTTTTTTCCACCTTCTTCTTCATATTCATCAGCTTCGGGTATGTAGTTTGAGCATCTTTAACTTTATCGATTAAAGTCAATTTTACTCGTATATTTAACATCATCACGTGGGTCCCTAGAGTCTTTAACTCTATCTCTATTATTTGTAAGTCATACGAAATGGGTCTTTGTGTTAACAATTTTGCACTCGTAAACGCATACGATCTTGTACTCAATACGTCAGCTACTACGTTTGCTTTTATAGGATGGTATCGAATGTTATTATCGTAATCTTTCAATAGCTCGAGCCAACGTATTCGACGCATGATACGTTCGTTTTAAGTGAAGAAATATTTGAGGGTTATAGAAATGGGTTTTGTACTGGGTTCAAGGTCAATAAAGAATTCGATTTCACGCTCTGGGGTAGGTCAGGAAGTTCTTCAGGGAATACGTTAGGAAATTTATTAACAATAGAAATATCATTTAAATCTGACGTATTTTTATTTAAATCCGTGACATAGGCTAAGAAAACTTGACATACGTTTTTCAATAAACGAATAGCTTTATGGCTTGATATGACAGTGATTGACTTTAGTGGTTTGGTTGCTTGAATTCGTATAATAGGTTGGTTAGGAATATGAAAGCTAACAATCTTACGAAAATAATCAATTTTAGCATGATGAGTGGTTAACCAATCAATCCCTAAAATCACATTAAATGCAAGTATTTTCAAAGAGATAAGATCGACATGTAATGTGCGGGTGCCGATTTGAATCAAACAAGAGATATTGGTTAGGCCTCAACAGTGTAAAAACTGATAGAATACAATAGACAACAAGTTTAGATCAACAACTGCAGCGGAACAAGCAATCCATTAGAAGAGTCAAGTAGAGCATGATGTCTACTATCTTCTATGATTTAAAAGTTCATCATTAATATTTTATCTTTGTAACACAACTCAATAAATATTTCACATCATCGAATTATTCATGCACTACGGGCCTAGGATATTGGTTAGTATCACCAGTGGTCATGATCATGCTAAACAACTGTCCATCTATGCACTACGAGCCAAAGAGGACTTTCACCACATCATTTGTCTGTAACATTACAGGTCATGATTATACCAATACACAATTCCTGATCATAATCATACCAATCAACAGTCCATCTATGCACTACGGGCCAAAGATGACTTTCACCACAATATAAGCATGAGGATGATGACAATGATATAAGAAATCAATCAAGTGAGATCAAAGATAAATATTAAAGATTTATAATTCAATTTATCCAGAGTTTAAGAATGTTCAAATTGTCAACATGATAATTAATTGTGGAGTAAAATTCAAGAATGATATTTATGTATCAAAAATAATTTGGACAGAAAAAAACTAATTTTATCGTGAATAGTAGTACCTCGGGTGAATAGTATCCCGTGAATAGTACCCGAGTGAATAGATTAAAATTTAATAAGAATGTTCAGAAAAATATTTCAGTGAAACGATACTAGATGAAGCGCAAAATTCAAGGATATTCTACTAAAAAATTCAGAAAATATAGAAGCAATACTTATCAAAATAAGTGTAGATTTAGGAATATGAAATAAAATAATATTACTTATATACTATAGAGTATGGAAGAAAATAATATTTCTTACGAATATTGAACGAAAATAATATTCCTTACATACATAAAAGATAATATCTTATACGAATATGAAATAAATAATACCCCTTACCCTAGTAGAAGACTAAATCTGATTGGTATAGCGAAGAAATTCTTGAGAAAAATTTGCATTATTTGTAACACTCAAAGTATTCTTATACAAGAAAGAAATACGAACAATATTATAAAAGAAGAATTCTCTGATTCTGGTGTGATTTTCATTTTTTAACTAAGCATTCTATTTATAGGAGAATAGCAAGACACTATTTAAAATTTTCACGGGTGAACAAAACGAATTCACGGGCGAAGATTTCGTTTGATTTTCTAATTTTTACTATTCATCACTGTGTAATAAAATATTCTAATAAAACAAAAACTTTATATAAAATATAATATATTCTATTTATAATATAATAAAATTAATAACTTTATATATAATATAAAAAGTATTCTGTTTTATATAAATTTTTTTTATTTTATTACTATTATAATAATAATAAAACAAAACTGAGATAACTTTTTACCGACGATTTTAAAAAATGAGTAAGTGGGGGTCCATGTAATAAGCCAAACTTACAACAAATACTTCATGAAAAACCCATCTATTTATATCAAAAATTGAATAAATATTTATTACAAATCACTTATCTTCAATAAACACATTTTAATCTTTCAACAATTATTCATCATTAATATTATAACTCACAATATTGATGGGAGCTGTCGTTTACACTCCTAAATTAACCTCACTTTCACTTTACAAATTCAAATAATTAGCACAGTAGTAAGCAAAGATCGATCCCATAGAGAGTGATTTATTTTATATTTATCCTATGATTTCTAATGAAAAGAGGATTTTTAATTAATTAACTAAATTAACAAGAATAAAGTAATAAGAATAAACAATGAATAAAAATTTTCAGTTCTTTAGTTCAGGATCACCTTTTTACAATAATAGATTAATCAAGTGTAGCATTATTTATCCTTCAATGAAACTAATAGCCCTAGGTAACAACAAGCTATGCTACCCGAAACTCTCCTTAGATTGTCACTCAATGAAACAAGTTCTTCACAAGATTCTAACAATTATATAACCTAGAACAAGCTCTCTAGATTTAATATAATAGCAGCATTAAGAATTAGGGAATTAGACTATTCCAAGCAACAAACACATAAGCTCGGATTGTTTAACTTGTCTTCTGATAATCACAGCAATACTCAAAAGCTTGTCCACAATCATGTATTACTAATTACTACTTGTGATCAGAAACAATATCAATTACACGTAATATTATTCCTTGATCTAGCATATGATATTCGTTAACCAACTCAATCCTGCAGAAATCAAATCAGTTAAGCCAAATAACATTCAGAAATTAAATCAGATTATCAAGAATGAATTTCATGTGAGAAGGAATAAATAATGAATACTCAATTAACCATTAATTATAAATAAGGTTCAACATCCCTTAGAACTGAATAAAAAGAACTTAGCTCGTGTCTTCAATCCTCCAATGTTGTAGATGAGAGAATGTAGTAGATGATTGAATGAATAAAATCCTGACTCTCATCCTCTATTTATAGTGCTAGACAAAGTCCTAAATCCTATAGAAAGTAGAAATCCAAATCCTAAAAGGAATTACAAATTACGCCAATTTTCATAAAGAAATAGAATTCAATTTGGAAATAAATCTTAGTCTAAAAGAAATCCTAATTACAATAGAATTATAAAAACTATTCTTCTAGAATCTAAAATTCAGATTTGAAATTAGAATTAAATCTCACAATTGCCATGTGCTTAAACTCATTGCCGCGTGAATTCAAATCCATTTATGATACTAATTGTTGAATCCTTGATTTGTTAGGAATCCCGTAAACCTCCTCCAATTTATTTCCAAAATCATGAAACCCCTTCAACTGTACCTAAAATAAAAATATAAGAATAATGAGTTTATTTAGGCACAAAATAAATACAAAAGATTAAGTATCAAGGAATAAAAGTATAACATATTTCATACTCATCAAATTCCCCCACACTTATCTTTTTACACGTACTCGTGTAAACCAAAAATTTGATTTTCAGAAAAAATTCTATTCAACTATAATGTCAAAAGATTTCAAGGTACAAATCATGATTATCAACACTAAATTTATAAAAATCTAATCAACGCCTTATCAATCAACTCACAATTACCAACCTTACCATTTTACCAATGAATTTCATTAAACCAAATTGTAACCATATAAGAAACTTTCTCAAAATTTACATACTTACTCAACTTAGTTACCATGGAGCAAAAACCGTGCACACTTACTCACAACCAAGAAGAAATTTTTTTTTTGCTTTTTAATTTTTTTCATAGAACCCTTTTTTTTAGTACAGATGAATGTATTTTCATGCTTTTCTCGTATACTTTTTTCGTATACTTTTTTCTTTTCTTGACATGTGCAATGTCTCCTTTTCTTAGGCTTTTCAGAGTTACCCATTAGCGAACTTTCCACCAACGACTCCCAAACCAGATGATCTTAGGGCGCTAGCTGTAGAGACACCCCTAAGGCTTACTTATTCAAGTAACAAAGGCCACAAAAGTCGACTAGTCAAGCTGCTTTTATCCATCACACTTTTCAGCGTGAATACCGATGCTTCCCGAGGCTTAGATACCCAGTTATTTCGCACAATGGACATTGAAGCAGATTTTCAATATTCTTTTTTTTCTTTTTTTTTCATTCATCATTTTTTTCACATGGTTCTGCAACAACATAAGCAAGTTAAACAGTTCTAAGTCATAAAATCAGTGCACATAGACAACTCCATAAATAACTTAGCCAAATAAACATGCTTCTCATATTCAAGTACTTATGAATCACAAATTTAATTCAAATCAATTACTATGGATCATAGCTTAGTTGTCATCATTCATTAACAAATTAAGCATCAAACAGATTCTGAATTTTAGCATCAATTTTCAATCTTTGACTTTAACCTTCGAACACATAGGCAAATAGAACCATGGAACCAAAATTTTTAAAAATTTTCAAAAGCATTAATTTTTTTCAAATTTCCCATCAAAGTCAGTTCAATATTCCTAAGTAAAATAAAAACCTAAATCTTTCCCCCACACTCAAACCTTACATTGTCCCCAATGTAAGAAAATCATGCAAAGAAGAAAATACTAGTAGCTAACATGCAATAAAAAAAACTAAAAAGTAAAAGGATAGAAAAATCAAATATGAGATCTTGGGTTGCCTCCCAAGCAGCTGCCCTTGTTTATCGTCATTGGCCTGAAATCATCCTTCTCATCCTATGTAATTGGACTTGTGTACTTCAAGTGGACTGGTAACAGCTTCAATTCTTCATTAGGAGCATCCTTCAGATCCTCATTTTGCTCCATTCCAGCCCTCAAATCCTCCTTGTATAATTGTATTTGATCAAAAGATTTCTGCACTATAGAGTCAACAACATCAATAAAAAAAATAGAATTAATATTACCAAGATACCTTTTAACTTCATATATGCTGAACTGGACATGTGCCTCATCCAATTCCATAGTTAAGGTCCAATGGTATGTATCATGTAGTGTTTTTATTGTTTGCACCGATGTATCCTCTATATCCTTTTTGTAAATATATGCAGAACTTATCAATTTGTTTTCCTCTTCCTCTTGTTCATCCTTTTCAGACTTTGAATACTTGATTTCTTCTTCAAATTCAGTAGTAGCCTCAAGCACTTCCAACTGGTTTCCACTAGTGAACTCCTCATCATCTTTAAGTTCTTGTTCCCTATTCGAGATTTCTTCTAGAAATTTTTCATTAGACTCTCTATACCACGTTGAATTTTTTCCAACTTTCCAATTCCTTGTTAGAACTTGGGAAAAAGGTAGTTTCGGTTCATAAGTTGAAAGAGGTGAAAATTTATGCTTTAATACATCATTGTTGTTTGTTTCACTATTGTCTGACTTGTTTTGTATTGACTTTTCTTGTTGCTGATCCTCTGCACCACATCTCAATGTTATGGCACTTACATTTTCAATAGTTTGAGAAAGTGACCTTCCTACTGTGGTTGCAAGTTGATCAACTTAATCCCTCAAATCTTGAACAGAAGTTCTTGTCTCCTGCTGGAATTGTTGTGTCTGACTCATGAACTGTTGTGTTTGGTTCATGAATGCCTTAAACATATCCTCCATAGATGTCCCAGAATTGACAGGTACTTCTTGGTTTTCTGTGTGATACTGAGGTTGAGCTTGTTGAATACCTTGCGTATTCCTTGCAGCCATTTGTCGAACTAAAATAGTTAAATCAGAAATCTGCTGCTCCAAGTCTCTCGTGCTTACCCCATTTACCCTTTGTGGTGTGTGATCCATCTTAGTTCCATACTGTTGTGAGTTAGCTGCCATGTTTGCAATTAAGTTCCTTGCCGCTTCTGGAGTCTTGTCTACCAGTGTTCCTCCACTTGCTGCATCAATCATGCTTCTTTCCATTGGTAGCAACCCCTCATAGAAGTACTGGATCAAGTAATGTTCATCAATTCCATGAGGTGGACAGCTGAAACACAACTTCTTGAACCTTTCCCAATACTCATAGAGATTCTCTCCATTGAACTGCCTGATTCCACATATCTCCTTTCTTATTTCGGTAACTCTTGATGCAGGAAAATACCTCTCCAAGAATAACCTTTGCATATCAGTCCATGATCGTATTAATCCTGAAGGTAGATAGTATAACCAGTCTTTAGCCAAATCTGCTAATGAGAATGGAAAAAGTCTAAGCTTGATCTCCTCCTCTGCCACTCCTTGTACTTTCATCGTCGAACACACCACATGGAACTCCTTTAGATGCTTATATGGATTTTTACCTGTAAGACCACGAAAAGTAGGCAAAAGATGAATTAGTCTAGAGTTAAGTTCAAAAGCAACATCTAAGGTATGATACTCAATACAAAAAGATGGTTGAGTCAGATCAAGAGTAGCCAGTTCTTTCAAAGTTTTGTTATTTTGTGGCACCGCCATCTCTTCCACTTCAAGTGATGGAACAAGAACTTCTTTTGTATCTACAGTTTTCTCTATCTCTTGATCAAAATTTAAGTTAACAAAGTTAGAGGATTGAGTCATAAAACAAAAACAAAAAGAAAATAATAAAAATAAACGAAAACAAAGAATAAACAAAACAAATAACACTCCCCGGCAACGGCGCCAAAATTTGGGAACTGTCGTTTACACTCCTAAATTAACCTCACTTTCACTTTACAAATTCAAACAATTAGCACAGTAGTAAGCAAGGATCGATCCCACAGAGAGTGATTTGTTTTATATTTATCCTATGATTTCTAATGAAAAGAGGATTTTTAATTAATTAACTAAATTAACAAGAATAAAGTAATAAGAATAAACAATGAATAAAAATCTTCAGTTCTTTAGTTCAGTATCACCTTTTTACAATAATAGATTAATCAAGTGTAGCATTATTTATCCTTTAATGAAACTAATAGCCCTAGATAACAACAAGTTCTGCTACCCAAAACTCCCCTTAGATTGTCACTCAATGAAACAAGCTCTTCACAAGATTCTAACAATTATATAACCTAGAACAAGCTCTCTAGATTTAATATAATAGCAGCATTAAGAATTAGGGAATTAGACTATTCCAAATAACAAACACATAAGCTCGGATTGTTTAACTTGTCTTCTGATAATCATAGCAATACTCAAAAGCTTGTCCACAATCATGTATTACTAATTACTACTTGTGATCAGAAACAATATCAATTACACGTAATATTATTCCTTGATCTAGCATATGATATTCGTTAACCAACTCAATCCTGCAGAAATCAAATCAGTTAAGCCAAATAACATTCAGAAATTAAATCAGATTATCAAGAATGAATTTCATGTGAGAAGGAATAAATAATGAATACTCAATTAACCATTAATTATAAATAAGGTTCAACATCCCTTAGAACTGAATAAAAAGAACTTAGCTCATGTCTTCAATCCTCCAATGTTGTAGATGAGAGAATGTAGTAGATGATTGAATGAATAAAACCCTGACTCTCATCCTCTATTTATAGTGCTAGGCAAAGTCCTAAATCCTATAGAAAGTAGAAATCCAAATCCTAAAAGGAATTACAGATTACACCAATTTCCATAAAGAAATAGAATTCAATTTGGAAATAAATCTTAGTCTAAAAGAAATCCTAATTACAATAGAATTGTAAAAACTATTCTTCTAGAATCTAAAATTCAGATTTGAAATTGGAATTAAATCTCACAATTTTCATGTGCTTAAACTCATTGCCGCGTGAATCCAAATCCATTTATGATACTAATTGTTGAATCCTTGATTTGTTAGGAATCCCGTAAACCTCCTCCAATTTATTTCCAAAATCATAAAACCCCTTCAATTGTACCTAAAATAAAAATATAAGAATAATGAGTTTATTTAGGCATAAAATAAATACAAAAGATTAAGTATCAAGGAATAAAAGTATAACATATTTCATACTCATCAATTGACAACCAGATTATTCATAGGAAAATGGGGGCTTTTCGATAAGGACTTATCCTTATTGGCGCGTAATTAAATAACCTAACCCCTTTACTCGACAGAACTTTCTAGACATTGTCAATAATGCAAATAATAATATGAATAACTGTGTCGTCTCAATTATTGATTTAATAATATAAAATATTATTTATAGATGATACTGTAACAATAATTGAATCAATAATATGAGATGTTATGCAGCAATTATTGTGTCAATTGTTAAATAAACTGAGTGACTTCTTACGTAAGAATCAATAATCAGAGATACTGTACAGTATCGTGTGCTACTATGCAACCACACGTATTACTGTACTTTTATCACCGGGTATTTCAACAGTTAACTGTAAAAGTTTTGCCGTTATTTTTATAAAAAAATTATTTCTGTCGCTTTCTATATCTGACAGTAATTCCGTTGTGGAGGGGTCCACCAATGATTGTGTCGTCGTATGAATATTTTCCGATAAAAAGAATATTCTCCGACCAAACGAATATTTTATGACAACTTGCTTACTTGCAAATTTTGCATATATCACCCATAACTATAGCATTACATCAAATCCACACCTTATTATTCAAAATATCATTTAGAGAAAATTAAATCTTTATTTATAAAAAAGTTGGGATCTTACATATAGTATAGTGACGAAAAAAATATTTAACCCATTTCAAACGTTTTAGCTTAAAATTTGAAACTAATTTTTTATTCATTAACTAGGCCCCACAAGTTTGGTCGTCCTCGCTTGATTCGACAATAATGGGGGTTCAGGTTGTGGGGATGTGTGTGATTTGTGTGTTCAAACTAGCAAAAATTAATAATTGTATAGAAGTAATATAAAAGAATTTGGAAGTTTAATTTGGAAAAAGGGAGATTTTGGGAAACGAGATGGGACGAGGGAAACTATAGATTTATTAGGTGGGGTATGAATCATTCTCATTTTTACTAAATTTATGAATTTTATTGCTTATAAGAAGTTATGAAATGAATTATTTCACCTGCATTCTATTTTCCCTTAATTATTACATTATTTTACTAATTTCATTCGATTCAAACTTAGCAATAATCAAGGGGAATAGTGTCTTGACACTTCTTTTTCCCCATTCAACAATGGTGTAGCCTTGGAAGAAATTTGGATGACTTCAACTTGACATGGAGTTCTACTTTGTTCTTAGAAGTTAATTATAGAACTTTAATTGGTCCAAAATTTGATTAAAAATTAATAATCATACCAAAAAGTAGATGAAGCAAACATGCTCATTATGAGATTGTCTTTGCAAAATTATAACCTTCGCATAAAAGCATAATTTTATTTTTTTTTGGTTGCGGAGGAAATAAGTCTACTATCACATACAACCGCTCATATACCGCTCACATACATATTTGACATGACCCACCTGTAAAGTAAGTTACGTGAGTCATACCAATATGCATGTGAGTGTGATGCTGAAATTATAGTCTTCAGCTAAACTTTAGAGAAATTTAGGAGAAGAGAAAGAAAAACAGAGTAAAAGATATATATTACTTTCTTATATTAACTTTAGCCCCAAGATAAGATACTTATAGGCATCTAGTACAAGATTCTAGATAATTCATCTCAACCCTACGTCTTTATTAATAGCTAGTTATTTATCAACCCTTGGATTGCATACTGACATCACCTAACAAACTATCTAGTGTTTCCCTTTTCTGCCCCTGTGGTATCCTTGCAGCCATGTGGGTTCTTTAATTTGTCTCCTTGATCTTCTGAGCTCATTTAGTGTGAACAAGTCTTTCAGCTCATCTTCTAGCTCCATTTGATCACCTTCCTCCTTTCTCTTCAATCCCTCTGTAATGATTTCCTCATTATCTGTAATCTCCATGTTAGTTTGTTCCTCGTTATTTTCCTTCTGCATTGATGTTGCTTCTTCATTGATATGAATTAGTTGGCTGTTAATATTACCAACTGGGTTGGGACTCCTATTTGTATCAGAGTGTATGTGAGCGATTGTATGTGATAGTAGACTTATTAAGGCGGAGGTAGAGGTGGAGGTGGATGTGGGGTGGGGGAATGTTAATCTCTCAATCTGACATCAAATAGTCAAGCTAAAAGAATTAGCAATTTTATAAAAATCTGATTTGAGCTTTGGCCAAGCAGATTCTGGTGCTTGTGCATTTAGAGTGAACAACCTTCCTTTGCTAGCACAACAAACTGCCACATTATGTCGCTTGAATGATGGGCTTTCCACTCTATATTCCAACTCATAGTATTTAACATTCTTCAAATTATCTTCTCTCAAATTTGATTGAATTAATGTCCCTTTCACATTCGGCCGGCGGCCGGATCCGGTAATCGTGCCAACCACCGCTTCTCCTACCTCACTTGGTCCTCCAAATGCTTCAATCCTTCAAACAGATAGTAAAAAAAATATAACAGTTATATTTGTTTGTAAATAAATATAGTTGGCATTGGACTATCTGTCTTAATTTAACACTATTTCGAACTATTTTATCTCATGTCGATGAAATTAAACTTACGAGAAATCAAAAGCAACTGGTGAGACGATAACACTGACATTGAGCTCTCCCGTGGATCCTGGAGGACCAAATGCAACTACAGGTTCATTAACATTTCGCCGACGATTTAGGGGAGGTGGATCAAGTGATCTTTTCATTTCTTCTTTTCCAGCCGCTCGATATAATAGTGTTTGATCTCCTACCCAATTTGCTGGGTATATAAATTCTGGTGTTCAAAAAGAATTAAGTTGATAAAAAATAAAAACTATCCATACAAGAAATTAATGAAGAAATACACATCCAATGTACAGGCCGTACGTGTTGAGCTCTAATGGTGGCTTTATCATCTTAATCAAAAATACATAAGTTGAAAGAAAGAAAAACATAAAATTTCAAAATATACGTTCAACTTCTTTTCAACGTCAATTTCATCTATTTTCAAATTCAAAAATTTAATATGATTCATTTAATTTTTGAATAAATCAAAATTTGAAATTAGTATTATTATCGTACTCTAACATTAAATTAATTCATTTCAATTTTTTATTTAAAAATATCTCAAATAAACTTAATATTGCAATATCATTTTCAGGCCACCACTGTAAAAATTATTTATTCTTAAAAACATTGAGAAACTAAATATTTCATAATTGGAAGAAAAATTTAGCTTTATTTTTATCATAAATCAATGTAGAGAAGACCAATTGACTAACCAAATCCTTCAGTAGACTCAATGCATCGACTGTAGCCTTCAACTGGGTAAAGCACATCCAGCTTAAGATTCCGGGAATTCTCCGGCGAAAACCCAAGAAGAAAGCTTGTAATTCCGGCAAAGTTAGCACCAACGGCAACTAGAGAAGCTGACCCAATTCCTGTTAAAATCCGCCGCCTAAACACGGATGCAAGTGGCACAAATTGTTCGGCCGGAGACTTCCCCGGCCGGAATGGTATCTCTTGTAAGCTGTCTTTCCGGTCACCGGACGGTTGGGTCATAGAAATCCGACAAACAAAGTTAGTTTTACATGCACAAAAGTGGTGTTGCATGGCCATTGTTAAAATGTCATATTGTTTACAAGGGCTAAGGTTATCATGTGGAAACTTAGATCTCCTGGTTCCACTACTCCAAATAATAATCCACTCAACCAATGGTAGCATGACACGTAGCATAAAGCTTATATTTATTTCCTATTTTGTTGACTTTTGAGATTATTTGGCGTTGACAGTAAGCTAGGTTGAATACGTGGCAGTATGTGATTGGGGGTGCAGTTAGCTTTCCATGTTGTCTGTGTATAATGCTTGCAATTTGAGTGATAATGCTATCTAGCTTTTAGTGGTTCTCAATCTCCTTCTCTTCTTGTTCAATTACCTACTGCATTACACTGGGCTATAAATCATTGGGTACCCAAGGGATTTTTTATTATTAAGAAATTGGAATAATCTCTTAATTAGTCCCAAAAAATTAAAGTTTGTTCATGTTTAATTTTTAGCTATTTTTTCAGCATATTTCGTGTCCGGATTATATAATCTCTTCAATCACAGTTCAATTTAAAAAAAAAAATTGAAGAAGAGAAATTTAAGTAAGAGTATAAATGAATCGAGTCGATCCGAGTATTGAGTTGTTTAGATTTAGTTCATAAAATTTATCGAGTATAAAATAAGGTTTGATCGAGACTCATTTAACTACCGAGTATCGAATCCGAGTAGTTTGAACGTTTCAAACGAATATGATCCGAATATTAATATAAAATTACAATTTGAGGAGGTTCGAATAATTTATCGAACTTTAAAATTTGCTCATATTTGACTCATTTATATTTTGAATCGAGTTTGAATCGAACTTTTAGTCAAGCGAGTACGAATCGAGTCCGAATTATTTGTTCATTTTACACCCTTAAATTTAAAGGAAAAAATTTGAAAAAATAGCTATATTTAAAATATTAACCCAAAAACCAACTATAGTTTGGGGACCAAAAGTGAACCCCTGAATTAATATATATCTTTCCAAGTTGTTATTGAGTTTCAAAGTGACCTTTTAATTGAAAAAAATTTATTATAAATGTAGATGCGGATATAAATGTCGTGATTTAAAAAGTCACATATTATGATACGGATGAAGATTCAACCTTAAAAATAATATTCAACTTAATGAATAAAATTTATTTAATTAAGATGTTAATTATTTTAGAACTTGTTAATAAATTAATTCACTAAAAGTTTTGATTAATTTATTCTCATATCAAATAATATTATATTTGTTGGGCCATGATACTTTATGTATTGGGCCGGACTGAATGGGTCCGTCCCTTGGGTTATATTTATTATGTCTTGAATGTGTTGGGCCGAATCGTTGGGCTAACCCATCAAACTGATGATATCTTGACTTGGGTTTTGACCGGTAATGATGACCAAAATAGCTGTTGACTGATATGTCTGCAAGGCATTAATGTGGATGAGATCTAGTCGACCGACGGTGGAAAACAATGATGGGATGGAGCAGGTAAGCTGCATGCAGTCGGCTGAGATCACCATGAATGGCGGGCTGTGTCAGATGGCAGTGGGTGGCACGAGAAACCGAGATTAGAGTATATGAGACAAGGATCACACAAATTAGAAGGTAACTAATATTTTTCTCTCTCTCAATATACTAGATATTATTTTCTTCCATTGTTAACCATGTGATCGCCTGTACTGACTCTTACGCCGAAGTTATCCCCCGACGGTCGAAGCCGTCAAGCTTTTGGTGTTGTCGTGTTTACTGTGCAGGATCAGACGTGTCTTACGTGATTGAGACGTGTGGAAAGGATCTTGGCGTTAACATTGGTGCTAGAAGGAGGGGCTATTTTTCTAGTGTCTTGAGTTTTCAATCACAACTTTTCAGTTATTCTACGTCGGAAGTTATGGTGAGGAGTAGAACGGTCACGCCGGAAGGACATCCGATGGCTGTTAGTTCGTCCATATAGCGAGTCTCTGTCAAGGATCGGTTAGGTCCTTCAAAAAGTGCTCATGATAGCATGACTTCCAAACATAATTCAGAAGGTTCTCGTTCGAGAGTCCATGGTGATGCTAGAAGGAGATTGGTTTTTGCAGCTGATAAAGAGCGTGATCATGGTCGAAAACGGGTAGAAGGCACTCCGCCTAGAACTCGACACCGAAGTGGTCCGGATGATAAAGCTTCCAAGCTGGCAAAAATGGCAGACGAGACAGATAAAGCTTTAGAGGTTCTTTTAAAACAGAGGGAGGATATAGCCGAACAGATGCTTCTTATGGCGGAGTTGAAGGACAAAGCGTCTAGCTATGCTCAGTCCGAGGAGTATAGTAGGCCCACAGGAACGAGACAGAGAAGAGGAAAGGAGCCTGTGCACCCTGGTCATGAATCTCGAGGCCGACCTCGGGATCGAAAAAGATCAAGAAGCCCTACTCCTCAGAGATCGAAGAGGGTACTCCACCCTATCGGTTCCAGGGAACATGGTCGAAGCAAACAAAGAAGCAGGTCCAGAGAGTATACGCTTGAGAATGCAAAGAAGGTACCCCGCCTTGAGTATTCTCATCACAGCGACAGAGCCCCACACCGAAGTAGATCCAGATGTCACACTCCTGAGAGTCCACTGAGGGTACACCGCCATGTGGATACTCGTCATTAGAGAAGTCCATCGAAGGTGGGGGGTTTGAATGATAAGGGACGGTCTACTCAGAGGATGGGAGATTCTCAGGAGAAAGAAGTTTCTTCACAGCTAGAAGGAATAGAGTTTCTGATCAAGGAATTGAAGGAGCTTCGGAAACAGCTGTCTGAAGTCCAACAAGTAAGGGATTCTTCGGGAAAAAAGGCATCTCCTTTTTCCGCGGATATTCTTAAGGAAAAAGCTGATCCTACTAAGAAGTTGCCTCATATGGAGAGTTATGATGGGTCTGGGGATCCTTATGACCATAGTCAGGCGTTTGACAGATTGATGGATTACTACGACTTTAGTGATGCTGCTAAATGCCATACGTTCATGACGACTCTCAGGAAAGATGCAAGGCAATGGATGGGTACTTTGCCTTCGGACTCAGTATCATCTTGGGTAGATTTATGTGGCAAGTTCTATGCTCGTTTTGGAAGCAACAAAAGAAGGGGAAAGCCAACAAATTCATTGGCCCAAGTTCGATAATTTTCGAATGAGTCCTTGAGTCAGTGTGTGAAGCGTTTCAGAGAAGCAGTTGGTCAGGTAACAGACCTCAATGATCTTTAGGCTGTGGGACTGTTTCAGAATGGTCTAGATCTGGTGAAGTCAGAGAAGTTGGTAAAGAAGCTGATGTTTCACCACCCGAAGAGTCTAGTTGAAGTTTTCGATAAGGCGGAAGGCTATATAGTGGTAGAGGAGGCTATAAATAGTTTGAAACGTCCTTCTTCGGACAGGCTAAAAGAGACAGACCGGGATAAAATCGAGAGCAGTCAGAAGAAGAGCGAAGCGAATAATGACCGTTATGATGGAGGGTCAAAGAAGTACAACAACAACTGGCGTCAAGGAGGGAATCGTCCACCTGCTCCTGCCCAGAAGGTGAATAAGGTATACACCAAACTGAATATGGACAGGGCTGTTATATTGGATCAGATCAGGAACCAACCTTACTTTGAACCACCCCGTGACAACATTAAGCCTGGGGCGGGTAATACTCGCAAGTATTATGGTTATCATCAGGCATCGAGTCATGACCCGAATGAATGTTATACTCTGAAGGAATTTGTGGAAAGGAAGGTTCAGAGTGGTGTGTTGGTCCAGTATGTAGCCGGAAGAGATCATCAACAGGAACAACCGAATGATGATCAGACTATTCAAGTGGTTCAACCTGTACCACATGCTCCTAATCAGCCACCAAGGCACGTCGTTGATGTTATTACCGGGGGGACAGCAGGAAAGTTTGTAGGGAGGAAGAGATGTGAATATTTGGATTCGGTTATGTCTGTGGCGGGTGTTCTCCCGAAGACTGACAAACCGTATCCAGGGATGGTCATATCCTTCACTGATGAAGATTACCCTTCAGAGCCCATCGAACCCCATGAAGGAGCACTGGTGATTACTGCACAAGTGGGTTCAGTGGGCATGAAGAGAATGATGATTGACAACGGATCTTCTGTTGATATTTTGTATGCCCATACTTATCAGAGGATGCATCTGGATGGGCGAAAGATGGAGGTCAGACAGGAAGCTCCCTTATATGGCTTCAACAATGATCTAGTCAAAGTTATAGGAACTATCGAGCTACCAGTTATCTTCGACACGGCTCCTCAATAGGTAGAAATAATGTGTAAATTTTATATTGTGCATGTAGATTCGGCTTAC
This sequence comes from Panax notoginseng, assembly GCA_016801055.1. Classification (NCBI taxonomy): domain Eukaryota; kingdom Viridiplantae; phylum Streptophyta; class Magnoliopsida; order Apiales; family Araliaceae; genus Panax; species Panax notoginseng. Next base: position 29,169,847 of record CM029019.1, read on the forward strand.
AACTCCATATTGGGTAGACCTACTTTGACCGCTCTGTAAGTCGTGACATTAATTCCTCACTTTAAGATCAAGTTTCTGTTACAGCGCACGGGGTTGGTGAGGTGGCAGGGGACATGGTTGATGACATGATTGTGAAGAGCATGATAGTTCAGAAGCACTTGGACGATTTGGAAGAATGCTTTCAGACAGTCCGTCATCACAACTTGAGGCTGAATCCAACCAAGTGCACATTCGGGCTCGGTGCAGGAAAATTCTTGGGTTATCTGGTCAGTCAGAGGGGTATCAAAGCTAATCCAGAAAAGTTCAAGGCTATTTTGAACATGAAGACTCCTCAATCATTTAAGGATATTCAACGTCTAATAGGAAAAATTACAGCTTTGAGGAGATTCATGTCTAAATCAGTAGAGAGATGTTTGCCGTTCTTTGACACGTTGAAAGGGCCGAAAAATGCAAAGACGTTTCAATGGACTTCAGAATATGAAGATGCCTTCTAGGGAATAAAGACGTAATTGTCTTCGGCACCTTTGCTGGTGAAGCCAGTTCCTGCGGAGCCATTATATTTGTATCTGGCAGCTAGTTCATTGGCAGTAGGAGCCGTGTTGGTTTGAGAAGTTGGGGGAAAGTAGCATCCGATTTACTATATAAGTCATGTCCTTAGGGATGCTGAAACAAGGTATCCGAATATTGAGAAATTTGCCTTTGCTTTGATGATAGCCAGTCGAAAGCTTGGGAAATATTTTCAAGGTCGGCTCTTGGTGGTTTACACGGATCAGCCTCTAAAGAAGGTTATGAGCAAGCCTGAAGTATCGGGGAGACTTGCTGCTTGTCTCAATTTTTCATAGAATATCATCCTCGAAACGCTATAAAAGGTCAGGCTTTAGCAGACTTTTATGGTAGAATGTTCGTTTTCGGAAGCTGATGATTGCTTGGCAGAAGTTAAAATATCTGACCGAGCAGTTGCAGTGCTTCAGCCTAATCAAAGTTCGTGGACGCTGTATGCAGATGGGTCTTCTACTTCGGACATCAGTGGGACAGGGATTATTTTGACAAGTTCAGAGAGATTCAAAGTGCAGTAGGCCATCAGATTTGGATTCAGAGCAACGAACAACGAAGCGGAATACGAAGCGGTGCTAGCAGGAGTACGACTGGCAAAGAGTCTTGAAGTTCAGAAGCTGATTATCTATAGTGACTCTCAACTAGTCGTCAAGCAAATTTTAGAGGAGTATGAAGCACGAGGACCAAAAATGATCAAGTACCTGGCAGAGTTGAAGGATCGGCTTCAGTATTTCCTTTCCTATGAGTTTCAAGGCGTTGAGCGTAACGATATTTCTATTGCCGATACATTATCAAAGTTGGCTACTACGGACGCGAATATTTTTGATAGATCTATTTACTTGGAAATTTTGCAGCATCCTAGTGTTCAGTACGAATCGATAATGTGTGTTGACCGTTCCAACTGCAGGTTGACTCCATATCTGGAGTATCTGGCAGATGGCGTCCTTCCTACGGATTAGATGCTTGCCAAGAAAGTTAAGTACAAAAGTGCTAACTTTGTTCTTATTGATGGAGATCTTTATCGCAAGGTCTTTTCATCTCCATTACTGAAGTGTTTGACTTCGTCCAAAGCTGAATGTGCTCTTCGGGAGGTTCACGAAGGCATATGTGGCGACCATATGGCTACAAAGTCGTAAGCCTACAAAGTACTTCGTCAGGGGTATTACTGGCCTACACTTTTCAAAGAAGCTACGGAGTATGTAAAGAAGTGTGAGAAGTGCCAACTCAACAGTCCGATCCCACATCAGCCACCAGAAGAGCTATATTCGATTCTATCTCCTATACCTTTCGCTGTCTAGGGGGTAGATATACTGGGTCCATTGCCGAAAGTTAAAGGTCACCAACCCCGTGCGCTGAAGGTGGTAATATCGAACAACGGACGCTAGTTTGTGGGATCAAAATTTGAGGCATTCTTGAAGGAGCTGGGGGTTCAGCATAGGAAGACTTAGGTAGCTCATCCATAGTTTAACGGGCAGGTGGAGGTAACCAGCAGAACGCTGCTGAATGAGATCAAGCGTAGATCGGATGAAGCTAAGGGAAGATGGCCAGAAGAGCTGCTCAGCGTGTTTTGGGCTTATCGGACTATACTGATGACCACAACGAGAGATTCACCTTTCAGGCTGGCCTATGGCACTGATGCCTTGGTCCCAGTTGAGATTGGATCTACAAGTCTTCGGGTCAGTCAGTTTAAAGAAATATACAATGAAAGGAGGTTCGGGTGGACTCGCTGACCATTCGATAGTAGCCTATCTGGTCGGTGGAATCCTGTGGGTTTGTTAGGCCCTTCGTGGTAAACAAATTACCTATGATACAGATCTACCTCACACTTCGGTAACGAATAAGTATTGCATTACTTTATTACCTGATTTTGTTTAAGTGTTGAGTTCGAATTATGTTATTACTTGATCTTATTTGTTATATGACTTGATTAATTGTTTACTAACAATTTAAGTTAAGTTTAAGAGCTTGTACATTTTTCAAATTGATCGATGATGAATTATTGACAAAAAATAATTACAAAGGAGTAATGAGGAAAGAAGTTAATATTTCATTAACATGATATTGTTTACACAAGAAGTTAAGAGTTTTTACAGAATTCCTACAGCTAAAGGATAAGGGGAGTCATCTTCAGGCATCGTCCTCCCCATCCGAAGAGTCAAGAAGTTTGGGATCTACTTCGGCAGCAACAAGTTTTTCCTTGTAGTTGCTTCTGCATATCTCATAACCTTCGGTGTACATCAAGACAACTTCCTCATTCAGCTCTGCTTATTTTCGGTAGTCATCTTTTATCTGCTGACGTAGTTCTTCGGTTAGAGGAGAACCTAGCTCTTCTAGTGCTCGCAACTTATCTTGGAGCTTGCGACATCTGATCAAATGCTTTTCCTTATCAGCTTGAGCCCTCGCCTGGACTTCGTCGACTTGCTTCGTCAAGCTTAAGTTAGCTGTGGCGAGTTCTTTATTCTTATTATGAAGGGCTTCATTCCTCTGAACTAAGTCAACGTTCATGTCAACTGTAGCTCATTGGTTGGCCTTGGTTGTCTCTAGCTCTTCTTTAATTCGAGCCAAATCTTTCCGAAGACCCTCATTGGTCAGGAGGGTATCTCCGTGTTGGCTTCTCTCTCGGGCCAAGGCCGAGTTAAGAATGACGTTCTATCTTCGGGTCGCGTCATCTTCGGCTTCGGCTTCGGCTTCGACTTCAACAAGTATTATTCAACAATACTTGAAACATCCGAAAACAGCATTGGCCTGCATATATTCCGTATTATTCAACAAAGTTTTAAAGTATAAAGCAAATATGTAAATAATTAAGTTATTGACAGAAGTACCTTGGCCTGATATTTCATGCCTTCATCAATCAAGTCCCTGATGGAACTATTTTCGAACCGATGGTCATCGGTGTCACGAACGAATGAATCATAAAGCTGAAAAGGGAAGTTTTCGTCAAATTCAGGCCAGATGGTAGGAGATGACACGGCTTCTCGGCTGAATCTTGATGGGGATGGTGGTGGAGACTTGGGATCTTCGGGAGGAGGTGGAGGTTGAGTAGGAGGAGGTCTGGTCGGTGTTGGGGGCTGATCGTCGCAAGGTTGTTTTCTCTTTTGAGAAAGGGAAATGATCGGTTCCTCTATCTCCTCAACCTCGATATCCGGTTCGTTGATTTCAACCGGAGTTGTTGGGGGTCGAGAGGATTCAGGGGAAGGTGCTCGGAGGTCTTCAGCGGTTAAGGGTGTTACGACAGTTTTCCTCTTTTTTATACGAAGGACTCGCGTCCTTTCATCCAGAGGTAGGTCGAGAAGACCTGCACGGAAGGCTGGGGGTGGAACTGAGCTGGAGGATGGAGGAGGGTTCTATCTGGGCTTCTGGGAAGCTCTTATCTTTAGACGAGGTTGGTTGGGCTCCTCGACGTTGGTAAATTCTGTTGTAGGGGCTTCGACCCCTTGAGGTTCGGAAGTGGAAGGCTCTTCAGTTGGTACTTCAGTATGGGGCGGCGAAGATGTACCCGAAAGGAATCTGTCTAGATCCCTTCGGCCAATCGATGTCGATTTGATCAGAAATACTGCAGAAGATAAAAAGCAATAAGTCAGAATCAACATTTTCAAAGAGTATTCGATCAACTACGCATCCATGTAAGTTCAGAACTTACATTTATGGTCGTATAACCATGCTTGTTTGGTAAGAAGACCGTGGCTCCATTCCTTCTTAGGGAAATTATCCAGAAGCTCGATCATCTCCTTGACACGCTCTTCGGCTATATCCCCGAAGTCTACAGAGACTTTCTCCAAAGTGGTCCAGTTTGGGAGAGAGGTAATTTCGGGCCCTTTGACGAAGAGTCATTCCTTGTGCCATCCTCTGTTGCTGGAAGGAGTGCTGATCAGGGAATGCCTCTCGAAGTTCTCCCCGATCTTTGAGGCTATCTTGCTCAGAACTTTAAATCCCTTCTCTCGGGATTTGGTAATAGTGTAGATGGAGAAGAAGAAGTCGAGGGTGGGGGCGACGCCTACCTCGTGGCAGAAGGCGATGAACGCCAAAATGTGGATGTACGAATTTGGGACGAGTTGGGCGAATCCGACACCAACAAACCCCAAGAGGGTAACTAGAAAGGCATACAAGGGGAATCGGACCCCTTTCTCCAGAAGTGTGAGGGGCATAGCAGTCCAACCTTCCGGACATTGGTACATCATTCGGTGGCTGTCGGACGTCTCAGATGATGAGTCGCCGGAATCTGGTACCGTTCATATGTATTTTGAACGTCCTTTTCGGACAAGGAGGAGGGGGTGTTAACATGAGGAAATTTTTCTTCACTTTGGAAGAACACGGAGGGATTTGGAAGTGGTTTTTTCGGCGTATTCTTACTTGGGGTGGCAGTTGGATTGGGGTTTGACCCCGAGGCCATTTTTGTGGGGCTTGAAGAAGGATAAGCAGTAGAAATCGGAATGACACTAATCTGTGTGGTGTTATCGGAACTCTGGGAAGCCATTTCTGGAAATTTACAGAGGGAAACAGAAAAATCAGGAGAAAGAGGAGAGCAAGAGGCGTCTGAATTTCAAGTGAATTTCAAGTTGGCAGGTAAAACCGTCGAAATTGGGGGGGAACAATTTTTATACTGACGGTCTTTTCAAATTTTCCCGAAAATCGAAGGCGGCGCATTAAATGAAAGCAGTGATGGTGAATTGGAAGAGTTGACTTCTGTTTTTGGTCTTAAATTATCAACCGGATTGGGTTTTCCTAGTGGGCTTCTGGTTTTAATTTGAATGGCCATTTAAAATTTTCTTGGTTGAACCCCGGTAAGTTCTATTTTGGGCCTTTATTTATCTTATCATAATTCCTTTTGATTTAGACCGATGGCATTTAAACTTTTTTATTAAACATCCTGTTTAATAAAAGACTGGGGGGCAATGTTGGGCCATGATACTTTATGTACTGGGCCGGACCGAATGGGCCCGTCCCTTGGGTTATATTTATTATGTCTTGAATGTGTTGGCCGGATCATTGGGCAAACCCATCAAACTGATGATATCTTGACTAGGGCTTTGACCGATAATGATGATCAAAATAGCTGTTGACTGATATGTCTGCAAGACATTAATGTGGATGGGATCTAGTCGGTCGGCGGTGAAAAACAGTGATGGGATGGAGCAGGTAAGCTGCATGCAGTCGACTGAGATCACCATGGATGGGGGGCTATGTCAGATGGTAGTGGGTGGCACGAGAAATCGGGATTAAAGTATATGAGGCAAGGATCACACAAATTAGAAGGTAACTGATATTTTTCTCTCTCAATACACTAGATATTATTTTCCTCCGTTGTTAACGATCGCCTGTACTGACTCTTACGCCGGAGCTATCTCCCGACGGTCGAAGCCGTCAAGCTTTTGATGTTATCATGTTTACTGTGCAGGATCAGACGTGTTTTACGTGATTGAAACGAGTGAAAAAGATCTTGATGTTAACAATACTGTTACACTAAATTAATATCACTCACTACATTATTACTACACTGACTTCTCAAGTTCTAACTCTCATTTCATAAATATTATTATTGAGAATGTTAAATGCTATATTGACTCATTGAAGCTTAATATTTTTTTCTTTTTTATTTCTTTTAAGATATATAAAATAATTTGCATTCCACCGCAACACAAGAAATCGTAATATTCATGAGCCAAAGAAAATCCTTCCAATACCTGCTCTGTCCCAGCCATTATAAATCACCCTAAATTTTGAAAAATGCAGCTTTAACGGTCAAATCCTATCAAAACTATTCCCGCAATTCGAGCTGATCTCTCCTCTCGTCATCGTAAACCTAACCCACCATCACTACAACCCTCGTGGTCAACGCTTCATATATATATATAAATATATATAATAAGGGCTGGTAGATCTTCGAGCTCTTTGGGAGTTTCTTCACGAGAATTGCGCTACTTCTATCATTTTAATAGCCTAAAACTAACTTGGGGTTTACTTTTCCCGCTCGAAAGCTGGATTGAGAAGCAAGGTTTTAGTGTAGCTTTTAGGGGGTTTTTTTAAATACCCATTTCACGGAAATCTCAGATCAGTATTGAAGTGCTTATTTGAGCTGAATCAGAAGCTGATTTTGGAGTTTCAGAGCTTCTTTTTTCTTTTTGAGTAAAGGGTCAGTTCTTAATCATCAATAGAAAAATCGGAGCCGGGTAATTCATTTAAAGTTAGCTTCTTGATTGTTTCTTTGTGGGGAATTGTTTAGTTTCTAATCTTTCTTGTATTATCTTTAGTCTTGATATATCTGAACAAGATCAATTTAGTGTAATGTCTGTAGATTTTATAACTTACTGGATTTCTTCTCTGTTACAAAATTTGTGAATTTTTTTTATATATATTTGGGCATTAGTATTTAGTGTTTGATTATGATAATATCTTTCTTGTAATCTCTCTTTAAATTAGTCTTGAGGTAGTGTTTAAACAAGAGTTCAATGTAATAATGTCTCTAGAGTTTCATAATTGTATTGGATTTTTTAAAGTATTTTTCTTGAAATTTGTAGACAGTTGGATCTGATTAACTGGGAATTTGTGAGTATAAGGGATTTTTAGCTTTTAAGGATGGGAAGATTATGTTTTCCAAAGTGTAGGTTTATTCGAATAATGGGATTGCTTCAGATTTTATTGGGAGGGCTTGTTATAATTGTAAGCTTATCGAGTTTATTTAGGTTTTATTCTGCTGGATTTTTCTTAAATAATGAAGATATATGCCGGAAATTTTATGGCGTGAATGATCTTGATGAGGGTTTTGACATACGAGCTCTATCTGCTCGCGTTGGGGAAGTACTTAAAAAGATGGAAGATTTACAGGATAAGCTTGAAGCAACTGTGCAACAAATGGAAAAGAACAAAGATGTGATGGGTAAAAGTACGATTTCTAAATTGGAGTACAAGAAGTTTGTAGAGGAGGAGGTGATTCAGCCTCTTTACAGTGCTCACATTGCGCTTAGGCAAATTCGGCTACCTAAGGTTGAAGAGATGGGGGGGAATTTAACAGTAAAAGAGGATCCTTTGATCAATGCTTTTGTGATTGAGGAGATTCGAAAGTATATAACCCCGAAAGAGAACAGGGTTGGGAAGATGAATATATATGGAACAGAGAGGATATACAACACGATAGGGCATGCTTGTATATTAATGAGGAAGGAATTGGAAGAGTACATGGATTATGACATTGGATCTTATTGTAAAGATGATTGGAACCTCGCGCAAAAGCTTATGATTAATGGATGTGATCCTTTGCCCCGAAGAAGATGCTTGACAAGGGCCTCTAAGCTGTACAAGAAGCCTTTTCCTATCAATGAGTCTTTATGGAGACTGCCAGATGGTGGAAATGTTAGGTGGAGCAATTATCAGTGTAGGAACTTTGAGTGCTTATCGAGCAAGAATCCTAAACGGGGTTATTCCAAATGTACCGGATGTTTTGAAATGGAGAAGGAAAAGGTTAAATGGGTTACAAATACCTCACTTTTGATAGATTTTCTTATCAAAGATGTTTTGGCTATTAGGCCTGGGGAGATAAGGATAGGATTGGATTTTGGTGTTGGTACAGGGACATTTGCTGCGCGGATGAGAGAACAAAATGTTACAATTATCTCAACTGCTCTAAACCTCGGGGCTCCTTTCAATGAGATGATAGCACTTAGAGGCTTGGTTCCTTTGTATCTGACATTGAATCAACGGCTTCCGTTCTTTGATAATACAATGGACTTGATTCATACTACAGGGTTTATGGATGGCTGGATTGACCTGCAACTAATGGATTTTATTCTATTCGATTGGGACCGGATTTTAAGGCCAGGAGGTTTGTTGTGGATTGATCGCTTCTTCTGCAATAAGAAGGATCTGGATGACTACATGTACATGTTTCTGCAATTTAGGTATAAGAAACATAAATGGGTTATTTCTCCCAAGTCCAAAGATGAAGTTTTTCTTTCTGCATTACTGGAGAAGCCTCCAAGATCTTTGTGATTGTAAACTGTTATTACTTTGCATAGTTACAGGATCTTTGAGCAATATGTATTTGTTTCGAATTCAGAAAACAACTAGTTCTGAATCTTTCTTCTTTCTTGTGATACTATTTATTTTTGGCATAAAAGCTTTATATTTTCTTTTATCTTGCAATCAAGTGATAATTATGGCAAAGAAGTAACTTGTGCAATATTTTCCTTTCAATTTGTTGATGAAATTGCCACAAGGCCAGTAAGAAAACTTATAGGCAACAGCGGAAAGTCTTGAATTCTAGATCTTCATGTCTTTCCTTTTGTCTGCTTTGTTGTTCTAGTTTGACTTCCCCTTCTTTGTTCAATCCTTGCCACCATTAAATCTGATACTAAGAGTGGACGAGTGTTCTATCTTCTAGACTACCCAAACAAACAGTTCGAGTTTGGTGAGTGGGCTTTGAGCTATAACATGCTATGTTATCCCTGAGCCTCCACACTAAGAGCATTCACAACAGTTTCCAATAAATTCTATATTCCCAACTTTGAAGAATACATCAACAAATCATTATACAACAGTTTTCTTATCCTTATTTAACTCTCTATTTTAATCTTATATGCAAAATGATATTTCACACCCTCATTTAAGTGGACAACTCATTAATCATACACATCTTGACATTATTGTCACATGACTTTTTTACTACTTCATTTTTAAATTATAAAATTGATATAAATTTATTTAGTTTATGTTCATATAATCATATTTAAATTTACACAAATTAACTTTTTAAAAGTTAATATAGATTTTATGTACATTTACAGTTACAATCCATTCAATACTCGCTCCATAAATTTTTTATAATTTAAAATAAAATAAAATTTATCTTACAGTGGAATACAATTGATAAATTATATTCTCTTTTATAAATTATAAAATTATTATTAATTTTTATAAGTCAATTTGATGCATTCTCAAACTTAATAATTTTGCTAAGAATTGTAAAAATAATAAATTTTATAAGTAATAATATTTTTTTCTAAATAAGTTACAATATGTATTGATTGAATTTATATTAATTTTAAAATTAAAAATATCACATACTTACTTCAAAAAAGATTAATAAATTAATAGCGATTTTATAATTAAAAACAAGAGGTTATAATATATTACATCTATCATAAGCTCTAACGCATGAAGTCAATACAAATGTCAAATAGTTACAACGGTCAAAACATGCTTTTGACTGTTGGAACTTTTAAATTTTATTATTTAAGGAATCAATATAAGGAACCTGTTGAGTACATACTGAAAAAATTGAATCCATATCCTGCAGAATGACCTAATGACACTACAGAGCAGAGTAGATCCATCTGACATCTTCCCTTTTATATAGATCCATCTGACATCTTCCCTTTGGAACATAACCGTTTGGAGTCTTTCATTGACCATCTCCCTTTTAATCTCTGTCTTGTGAAGGAGCCTTTGAAATGCTTCAGTTTGAAGGCAACTATAATTATAACATTTAATGCTCCAGACTTTTCTGAGCACTGATGCAGAGTTGATGTGACAACTCCTTTTTGACTTTCTTGACACATCAGTCTGCTTTATCACCTAACACTTCATAGACGTTACTTTCAGCAGGCTTAGTAGGTAGTCATCCTTTTCTCTCGTTTCCTCGATTTACACCAAGGATGCTTGGTGAGTATATCGGGATCCTCAAATCACAACGTTCGAATGTCAGTCTTCTTTGCTTGGACATTCTCACTCTTCAGATGAATGCCCTCTACGATTTTGATGTTGACCATTATGAACTTTACTATTTCTTGTATGAGAAAATCGTAGGGTGACTTGTCCTTGACACCTTTTATGATTCCGAGAGTGCTCAACGTTGTACCATCTTGTGCTTAGCTTTACGATCATCCTTGCTTCAAGAACTATCAAGTTGATTGATAGCTATGACACCACAGTTTTCAAAACTCTTTTAATTTATCATGCTCAGCTTTCTTAACTTTCAGCCTTGTGATCTCTTGATCATACTCCATGGTAAGGCTGAGCTTTGATATCTTCTTTGTTTGTTCTTTGCTCACTTTGAGGCATGTTCACCTTGTATCACCTTTATCAGACTCTTTTCTCTATGGTGAGCACTACGATCGTAGTCTTCTGATTAACACTTGTATGAGATTCCTTTTGAATGGATTTTCACTACTCAATCAGCCTTGCTGATAGAGTTGATGCTTTGATGTGACGCCCCCCAAAATAGGTATACATCACCCATTCTGAGTCGCCAAATACATGGTACAGAAACAAATACAACTTCAGTAATACAATTGTCGTGCAGAATACGACAACACATATACTATGAGTTTGAATAAAAATATTATCTACTAGAGAGTATACAAACTCAAAAGGAGTCCTCATTACAATTATCACACTATTTCATAGAATAGTGAGGACTACTAATGCAACCATATGGACCGTCAATCTATTCCCCGACTAGTCCCAGCTATATTCTCATTTCTTGAAGAGAACAGTGAAAGAAAGGGTGAGCTCAACTAGCCCAGTAAGAAATATTATGACTAAGATAATGTACAACAAATTATCATTAGTCTTCAACAGGGAAAAATCTGATAAAATATAATAGGCAACACGTTTTAGATCAACAACTGCAGCGAAAAAAGCAATCCATTAGAAGAGTCAACTAGAACATAAAACCTACTATCTTTTATGATTTAAAAGATTTATCATTAATTTTATTGCTGAGATTCAGCTTAATAAATAATCCACATCATCGAATCATCCCTGCACTACGGGCCAAAGATAATCGTATTTTCATCAACGATCATGATCATGCCATAAAATAATTCATCTTTGCACCCTTGGCCGAAGAGAATCCATGGCCATAATCATACCAAAAATTATCCATCAATGAACTACGGGCCAATGAGGACTTTTACCACATCATTTGTAACATTACGGTCATGATTATACCGAATAATCCCTGGTCATAATCATACCAAGTCCATCTATGCACTACATGCCACAGATGACTTTCAACAGAATATAAACATGAGGATGATGACAATGATATAATAATTCAATTAAACAAGTTCAAGAATTAATTTATCTAGGAACCAATAACGTTTAAATTGTCAACATGATACTACTTTGTGGAGTAAAATTCAAGAATAATACTCAGTTGGTCATGTTCATCTCAACACATGTTCATCTTTGCACTACGGGCCAAAGATATTCATCAGGTAATCATTCATCTTTACACTACAGGCCAAAGATATTCAGTAATATCATCATTTAGGACTGAGGATGATGAAAAATATCTTAAAGAAAACGAATCCAGTGAGATAAAAGAACAAATATTAGGGATTCGTATTACAGTTCATCCAAGTTCAATAATACTCCGAAATAATCAATTTCGATGCAGAATTTAAAAATAATGATCAAAACATGGATACAATCAAAGATAGTAACCATAATAGCCATCTTGGATAAAAAGAAGAAAGTTTTATTTTTCAGTGAATAGTGCCGTATTCGTAAATAGTAACGTATACGTGAATAGTACCGTATACATGAATAGTAATCCCGACACAAAAAGTTTCAAATTTGATAAAAAGTTTAAACCAATATTTCGGCATGATATTGAAAGAAATAATATCATTTACGAAGAAAATAACATCCCTTACCTCAGAATAACAGTACTTCTGACTAAATTTCGGATATAGTGCTGACAGAAACTTGCACTGAATAACAACTCTCAAAGTATCAAAATACTCACTAAAATACGCTCAAGAATATAGAGAGAGAAAGAGTGAAAACTTATGAATTCTGGTGTGATTTTCAATTATAACTTAGCCCTCTATTTATAGGAAAATGTTAGCATGCCGAAGCAGACTTGACCTGCAACCTGATTGCTTTACCAGCTACTATTCTCACCCACCACATTTGAATAAAAATTCCAGAACATTTCTCACCAACCAAAAGTGGGGCCCACCAATTCTAGAATTTTTCACCAAAATGATAAATTCTGAAACTTCAATAATTTCTGAACCAGTCATCCCTTAAAATTCATAACAAATCATACGTTCATTTTTAACGGTTCAAAATTTGTGGACATATACTCAACTTATATATGTATAACATATCCAAAAATCACAACGATCTAACGGTCGGATTAAAAATTATAACTCACGCAATATAACTCAAAAATACTGGTTTAATTTTTAATACATCCATTCTGACAAAAATACTGATAAAACACCTCAATATAAACTCCTTCATTTTTAACCACAATAAATATATCCAACATTTATATCCACATCAAATAAATATTTCCTTATCATATAAACCAATAATTAATTATTCACAAATAATATTATAGAATCACAATTATGACAACCAGGCCGTTCCCAGGAAAGAGGGGGCTTTCCAATAAGGATTTCTCCTTACTGGCGCGCAATTAGGTGACCAAACCTCTCCTTAGACAGAACTTTTTAGACATTGCCAATAATGTTATCTAATAATATTATTCAAATAATATGAATTATTGATCTGATAATGGAAAATACTGTGCAGTAACAATTATTGAAACAACAATAATATAAAATATCAACGCAGCAATTATTGAATCAATAAAATAAAATATTGAACAGTAACTAATATAACAATTATTGAGTAGTGTCTTCTTACGTAAGGATCAATAATTCAAAAATACTGTGCAAAACCGTATGCTACTGTGCAACCACGCGTGTTACTGTATTTTAACCACCGGGTATTCTAACAGTGTTAATGGTAACAACTACGCCGTTATTTATAAAAACTTAATTTTGTCATTTTCTTCATCCGACAGTTATTCTGTTATGGGGCCCACAAATGGCTACGCCGTAGTACGAATATTTCCCGACAGAAAGAATATTTCACGACCAAACAAATATTCCCCGACAACAATGAATATTTTATAACCATTTGTTTATTTTACAAAATTTGCATATTTTACTCATAACCAAAATATTATATCAAATTAACACCTTATTATTCACAATAATAATTAGAGGAAATTTGATTTTATTCATTAATAAGTTGGGGTCTTACAACCTCCCCTCCTTATGAAATTTCGTCCCCAAAATTTACATACGTACCTGATATGCCGAACAGATGGGGATACCTCGTCAGATTCTAACTCTTGAGGTATAACCTTTGAGCGTAGAATATATTCCTTCTTATCCAAGATTTTAACATGTATCTCCTTATACGTTAAATCTTCCGCTATCTCGTCCGGTTCTTAATCAATAATGTGGTTCGGATCATCCATATATTTACGTAACATCGATACGAAATAAACGTTATGAACACGCGACATACTTGGCGTTTAAAACGCGTCTATAGGTCACAGTTCCTACTCGATCGAGGATTTCAAATAGACCAATAAAATCGAGGGTTGAGATTTTCTCTCTTCATCGACTCTTGCTCCTAGAATAACGCCCTCTTGAACCTTCTTCTTTACATTCATCAGCTCTGAGTCTGTAGCTTGAGCGGCTTTAACTTTATCGATTTAAAGTCGGTTCTAATCGTATATTTGCTATCTTCACGTAGGTTCGTATATTCGCACTCGTAAATGCATACGATCTTATGATCAACGCGTCAGCTACCACGTTTGCTTTTCCCACGATGGTATTGAATGGTATAATCGTAATCTTCAACAGCTTGAGCCAACGTCTTCAACGCATAATATGTTCGTTTTAGGTGAAGAAATATTTTAAGGGTTTTAGAAATGGGTTTTATACTGGGGTCAAATTTAAACGTTGAGCGCAAGTAGAAGAAATAAAAGAATATGTAGAACCGGTATTGAATAAGGTATAAACTTCGCAAGAGTTTATGATTAACTTACCCGTGATAACTTCGTTCGGGTTTCTCGACAAACGCTCTTACTTAAACTACCGACTTTGACTTGTCTGGGACATCCTTTGGCATCACTATCCCCGCAGGACTTGACTTCACTACAGGACAAAATCGAGCTAGGTGACCTTCTCTTCCGTAATTGAAACACACTTTGGGTTGCTGCATACTGTAACAACCCCAAAATAGGTCCATTCCACCCAACCCATTCTGAGTCGTCAAATACATGGTACAGAAAACAACTACAACTTTATTACAACAATTGTCGTGCAAAATACAACAACACATATGCTGTGAGTTTGGATACAAATATATATCAAATGTGACTCATGTTCCAACCGTGGACATCACCTCACAATAACACCTTACATAAAGGTATAGTCAAAAACTGTTTTAGAAATTAGAATCTTTGGGAAGTGCTCAAGGAAACCTTCGTACATGGGAGGCCACACATCTAGGTTATGATAGATATCATATGGCCACAGAATTATCCTTGGTTGACCCAATAGACCCCAAAGAAAAACGAGAAGATAACTATCATATTCTTCCCAATGGCGAGTCTTCTCTTGACTTATCATTATCTCCACTGTCTCTAATTGAGAATTATACTTCAAACAAACACCAAGATTATATAGGTAGTGCCCATAGATATACTCAGCAAGTGGATGAGCACAACCCTGTCTTATGATGACACGAGGTTGTATGTCATTAGACATCTTGTATGATAGTGACAAAACACCCTTCCAACGTTGGGTTCGCCTCACCCTATTTTCTTCACCAAATATAACTACTAAATGATGACCACCGTTCTATTCCCTTGTTACCCCCGCTCGACCCAGCTACACTCTTATTACCTGAAAGGAATTGTGAAATAGAAGGGTGAGCACAACTAGCCCAGTAAAGAATATCATGACTAAAGATAATTAAATTATCAATAGCCTTCATCAATAATAAATCAGAGATTTAGAACATATGGTAAATGATAAAAATTTCAACCATAGTTGCAGCGGAACATGCAATCCATTAGAAGAGTCAAATAGACTATAAAGTCTATTATCTTCTCTATGTTAAAAATCCACCAACAATGTTTTATCCCTGTAACATCAATCAACAGTTCTGGTCCACAATCATATAAATAACTCATAATCATAATTATGATTCTAAATTCCTCTTCTCATCCAGGACAAAGAATATTTTCATCACCTGTCTTTACCTGAAACATCAAAGATCATGGTTATACCAAATCATAATTCCTGTTTATAATCATACTAACAAATCCATCTTTGCACTACGGGCCAAAGATATTCATCAACAAACCATCTTTGCACTACGGGCCAAAGATATTCAACAACAGTTCATCTTTGCACTACAGGCCAAAGATATTCAACAACAGTTCATCTTTGCACTACAGGCCAAAGATATTCATCAACAAACCATCTTTGCACTACGGGCCAAAGATATTCAACAACAGTTCATCTTTGCACTACAGGCCAAAGATATTCAACAACAGTTCATCTTTACATTACATGCCAAAGATATTCATCAACAATTCATATTTGCACTACAGGCCAAATATATTCATATCTCAAAGAAATATATAATCATTTCAGAATTTATATAAACAATAATTATAACCATGTTGATCAATTCACCTTTGCACTTAAGCTTAAGATATTCAATTATAAATTCAATGGTCATGATCATACCAGTCACAATTCAACTTTGCACTACAGGCCAAAGAGAACCCTAGTCATGATCATACCAATAATCTACCCATCTTTACACTCCAGTGAAAGAGAATTTTAACATCAGGGTTATAAAAATGTTATATATAATGATAAAAATAATATGATCAACATATAGTTTTAATCTCAAGAGTAATATTCGTAACTCATGAATAGTAACCCCGACACAAAAGATAGAAATTCTACAATAAAATTCATACCAATATTTCGGTATAATGATATTGAAAGAATAACATTACTTAAATTTATAAACAATTTATTTTAATTGTTTACACTTTACTAATTAATGCATTTAATCATCATAAATTGTCAACTCTTACAATTTCATCATCAATAACCAAAACCCTCATCAAAAATCTGCATATACCTCATATAGGATTCTCAAGCCATAAAATCCTATTTTTTAATTTTCTTTCTTCACAAAACATATTTAATTCATTTACTCATAACTAGACTATTTTCATAAAAAATACCAAATCAGTTCCAAAAATATTTCTTTTCTGGGATTTAGCATAATATAGTCCCATAGTGAACATATATTTTTCTCAGAATTTTTAAAAGTCATTTACTATTTTTCATATGGCCAAAATAGCCGAATATTTAGACATTTATCAAAAATTGTACTTTTATCTAAAAATTCTGAAATTTACAGAGTATACTTCTATCATATACATGTACTCCCAATAAAAATTTCATCAATTTTGGAGTTAACCACAAGGAATTATAAGCGGTTACTTTTAAAATAGTCTTTTCCCGTAAAATTCATAACTCTTAATCTATACATCCAAAAATCACCATTTTTGGACACAATCAATAAAACTCATCAAAATATCATTTCAAATTTTTCCAGAATTTTTGAAGATCAGAAAAATTACGAAACTGAAAATCATAACAACCCTTAAAATCCCTTAATATCCCTTACCTCAAAAGTGCAGTATTTCTGACTGGAATGCAAAGCCGAAGGAAACTTGTACTGAATAACAACTCTCAAAGTATCTAAATACTCACAAAATATACTTCATAATATAGAGAGAGAAAGAGAGAAAGCTTATGTTTTTGGTGTGATTTTCAATTCTAACTTAGCCCTCTATTTATAGGAAAATTTTGGTAGGTTTAACCTGCAACCTGATGGCTTTACCTGCTACTATTTCCACCCACCACATTTAAAATATAATTCAGCATATTTCTTCACCAACCACAAGTGGGGCCCACCAATTCTAGAATTTTCTACCAAAATGATAAACTCCAAAAATTCAACAATTTCTGAACCAGTCATCTTGTAAAATTCATAATAAATCATACGTTCATTTTTAACGGTTCAAAATTTGTGGACATATACTCAACTTATATATGTATAACATATCCAAAAATTATCACGATCCAACGGTCGGATTAAAAATTATAACCCCCGCAAAATATCTCAAAAACCCTGATTTTTAATACCTCCATTCCGACAAAAATACGGATAAAAACCTCAACATTAACTCCTTCATTTTTTTAACCACAAAAATATATCCCTCATTTATATCCACATAAAATAAATATTTCCTTATCATATGAATCAATAATTAATTATTCACAAATAATATTACAGAATCACATTTATGACAACCAGGCCGTTCCCAGGAAAGAGGGGGCTTTCCAATAAGGATTTCTCCTTACTAGCGCGCAATTAGATGACCAAACCTCTCCTTAGACAGAACTTTCTAGACATTGCTAATAATGCTATCTAATAATATTATTCAAATAATATGAATTATTGATCTGATAATGGGAAGTACTGTGCAGTGACAATTATTGAACAACAATAATATAAAATTTCAACGTAGCAATTATTGAATCAATAAAATAAAATATTGAACATTAATTACTATGACAATTATTCAGTAGTGCCTTCTTACGTAAGAATCAATAATTTCAAAAATACTGTGCAATACCGTGTGCTACTGTGCAATAACGCGTATTACTGTATTTTAACCACCGGGTATTCCAACAGTGTTAACGGTAACAACTACGCCGTTATTTGTAAAAACTCAAATTTATCATTTTCCTTCACCCGACAGTTATTCGTTATGGGGCCCACAAATAGCTGCGCCGTCGTACGAATATTCCCCAACAGAGAAAGAATATTCCACGACTAACGAATATTCCCCGACAACAATGATTATTTTATAACCACTTGCTTATTTTGAAAAAAAAATCATATTTCACTCATAACTTTAAACTTTTATCAATTTAACCATTTACTGAATAGTAATTATAAGAAAAATTGAATACTTTTATTTCATAAAATTCGGGGTCTTACAATCTCCCCTCCTTATGAAATTTCGTCCTCGAAATTTACGTACCTGGTATTTCAAAGAGTTGAGAATACCTTCCTTTCATTTCAAATTCCATCTTCTCTGTCATCATAATTTCTCCATTGCTCATCTCCTGTATTTCAAATAACATTCTAGAATACAGCTTCAAAACAAGTGTTAATTTAATAAATTAACAAATCACATAATATCCCGATATTATGACTGACCAACAAATAAGCTTAGGTAGGACACACTAGCGAAGGATTTACTCATCTCTCCCCTCCTAGTTGTATTCCCCGATCTCCACCAGAGATCATATCCCCAAGCTCTGATACCAAATGTAACAACCCCAAAATAGGTCCATTCCACCCAACCCATTCTGAGTCGTCAAATACATGGTACAGAAAATAACTACAACTTTATTACAACAATTGTCGTGCAAAATACAACAACACATATGCTGTGAGTTTGGATACAAATATATATCAAATGTGACTCATGTTCCAACCGTGGACATCACCTCACAATAACACCTTACATAAAGGTATAGTCAAAAATTGTTTTAGAAATTAGAATCTTTGGGAAGTGCTCAAGGAAACCTTCGTACATGGGAGGCCAAGCATCTAGGTTATGATAGATATCATATGGCCACAGAATTATCCTTGGTTGACCCAATAGACCCCAAAGAAAAACGAGAAGATAACTATCATATTCTTCCCAATGGCGAGTCTTCTCTTGACTTATCATTATCTCCACTATCTCTAATTGAGAATTATACTTCAAACAAACACCAAGATTATATAGGTAGTGCCCATAGATATACTCAGCAAGTGGATGAGCACAACCCTGTCTTATGATGACACGAGGTTGTATGTCATTAGACATCTTGTATGATAGTGACAAAACACCCTTCCAACGTTGGGTTCGCCTCACCCTATTTTCTTCACCAAATATAACTACTAAATGATGACCACCGTTCTATTCCCTTGTTACCCCCGCTCGACCCAGCTACACTCTTATTACCTGAAAGGAATTGTGAAATAGAAGGGTGAGCACAACTAGCCCAGTAAAGAATATCATGACTAAAGATAATTAAATTATCAATAGCCTTCATCAATAATAAATCAGAGATTTAGAACATATGGTAAATGATAAAAATTTCAACCATAGTTGCAGCGGAACATGCAATCCATTAGAAGAGTCAAATAGACTATAAAGTCTATTATATTCTCCATGTTAAAAATCCACCAACAATGTTTTATCCCTGTAACATCAATCAACAGTTCTGGTCCACAATCATATAAATAACTCATAATCATAATTATGATTCTAAATTCCTCTTCTCATCCAGGACAAAGAATATTTTCATCACCTGTCTTTACCTGAAACATCAAAGATCATGGTTATACCAAATCACAATTCCTGTTTATAATCATACTAACAAATCCATCTTTGCACTACGGGCCAAAGATATTCATCAACAAACCATCTTTGCACTACAGGCCAAAGATATTCAACAACAGTTCATCTTTGCACTACAGGCCAAAGATATTCAACAATAGTTCATCTTTGCACTACAGGCCAAAGATATTCATCAACAAACCATCTTTGCACTACGGGCCAAAGATATTCAACAACAGTTCATCTTTGCACTACAGGCCAAAGATATTCAACAACAGTTCATCTTTACACTACAGGCCAAAGATATTCATCAACAATTCATATTTGCACTACAGGCCAAATATATTCATATCTCAAAGAAATATATAATCATTTCAGAATTTATATAAACAATAATTATAACCATGTTGATCAATTCACCTTTGCACTTAAGCTTAAGATATTCAATTATAAATTCAATGGTCATGATCATACC
Organism: Panax notoginseng; assembly: GCA_016801055.1. NCBI lineage: Eukaryota > Viridiplantae > Streptophyta > Magnoliopsida > Apiales > Araliaceae > Panax > Panax notoginseng. Next base: position 29,190,189 of record CM029019.1, read on the forward strand.
AGTCACAATTCAACTTTGCACTACAGGCCAAAGAGAACCCTAGTCATGATCATACCAATAATCTACCCATCTTTACACTCCAGTGAAAGAGAATTTCAACATCAGGGTTATAAAAATGTTATATATGATGATAAAAATAATATGATCAACATATAGTTTTAATCTCAAGAGTAATATTCGTAACTCATAAATAGTAACCCCGACACAAAAGATAGAAATTCTACAATAAAATTCATACCAATATTTCGGTATAATGATATTGAAAGAATAACATTACTTAAATTTATAAACAATTTATTTTAATTGTTTACACTTTACTAATTAATGCATTTAATCATCATAAAATGCCAACTCTTACAATTTCATCATCAATAACCAAAACCCTCATCAAAAATCTGCATATACCTCATATAGGATTCTCAAGCCATAAAATCCTATTTTTTAATTTTCTTTCTTCACAAAACATATTTAATTCATTTACTCATAACTAGACCATTTTCATGAAAAATACCAAATCAGTTCCAAAAATATTTCTTTTCTGAGATTTAGCATAATGTAGTCCCATAGTGAACATATATTTTTCTCAGAATTTTTAAAAGTCATTTACTATTTTTCATATGGCCAAAATAGCCGAATATTTAGACATTTATCAAAAATTGTACTTTTATCTAAAAATTCTGAAATTTACAGAGTATACTTCTATCATATACATGTACTCCCAATAAAAATTTCATCAATTTTGGAGTTAACCACAAGGAATTATAAGCGGTTACTTTTAAAATAGTCTTTTCCCGTAAAATTCATAACTCTTAATCTATACATCCAAAAATCACCATTTTTGGACACAATCAATAAAACTCATCAAAATATCATTTCAAATTTTTCCAGAATTTTTGAAGATCAGAAAAATTACGAAACTGAAAATCATAACAACCCTTAAAATCCCTTAATATCCCTTACCTCAAAAGTGCAGTATTTCTGACTGGAATGCAAAGCCGAAGGAAACTTGTACTGAATAACAACTCTCAAAGTATCTAAATACTCACAAAATATACTTCATAATATAGAGAGAGAAAGAGAGAAAGCTTATGTTTTTGGTGTGATTTTCAATTCTAACTTAGCCCTCTATTTATAGGAAAATTTTGGTAGGTTTAACCTGCAACCTGATGGCTTTACCTGCTACTATTTCCACCCACCACATTTAAAATATAATTCAGCATATTTCTTCACCAACCACAAGTGGGGCCCACCAATTCTAGAATTTTCTACCAAAATGATAAACTCCAAAAATTCAACAATTTCTGAACCAGTCATCTTGTAAAATTCATAATAAATCATACGTTCATTTTTAACGGTTCAAAATTTGTGGACATATACTCAACTTATATATGTATAACATATCCAAAAATTATCACGATCCAACGGTCGGATTAAAAATTATAACCCCCGCAAAATATCTCAAAAACCCTGATTTTTAATACCTCCATTCCGACAAAAATACGGATAAAAACCTCAACATTAACTCCTTCATTTTTTTAACCACAAAAATATATCCCTCATTTATATCCACATAAAATAAATATTTCCTTATCATATGAATCAATAATTAATTATTCACAAATAATATTACAGAATCACATTTATGACAACCAGGCCGTTCCCAGGAAAGAGGGGGCTTTCCAATAAGGATTTCTCCTTACTAGCGCGCAATTAGATGACCAAACCTCTCCTTAGACAGAACTTTCTAGACATTGCTAATAATGCTATCTAATAATATTATTCAAATAATATGAATTATTGATCTGATAATGGGAAGTACTGTGCAGTGACAATTATTGAACAACAATAATATAAAATTTCAACGTAGCAATTATTGAATCAATAAAATAAAATATTGAACATTAATTACTATGACAATTATTCAGTAGTGCCTTCTTACGTAAGAATCAATAATTTCAAAAATACTGTGCAATACCGTGTGCTACTGTGCAATAACGCGTATTACTGTATTTTAACCACCGGGTATTCCAACAGTGTTAACGGTAACAACTACGCCGTTATTTGTAAAAACTCAAATTTATCATTTTCCTTCACCCGACAGTTATTCGTTATGAGGCCCACAAATAGCTGCGCCGTCGTACGAATATTCCTCGACAGAGAAAGAATATTCCACGACCAACGAATATTCCCCGACAACAATGATTATTTTATAAGCACTTGCTTATTTTGAAAAAAAAATCATATTTCACTCATAACTTTAAACTTTTATCAATTTAACCATTTACTGAATAGTAATTATAAGAAAAATTGAATACTTTTATTTCATAAAATTCGGGGTCTTACACATACAGTTTGGACGGATGTCTCCCTCTTGTCCGTATTTAAAACATACGACCGGTGGTCGTTCTTATTCTTTTGAAACGAGTGCTGGTGTTACTGTCTTTCTATCATTATTGAACCTCCTCTTCTTGAAATTTTCACTTCTATTATCTTGGCCATTATTATCACCGAAGTGGTTACCATTCTTGGCATGATAATTTCTTCCACGATTGTTGTCACCGCTTCGATGACTGCTACCATTGGTATTATCATTTTGCCGGATGCTTTCTCTTGGTTTGGTTGACTCGTTATCGCGCTCCAATAACTGAGCCCTATTTACAACATCTGAATACAAACACAGTTTGTGAGAAATTAGGTATTGACGTATCTCGGGTTTTAAACTTCTTAGAAACATCCGCGTCATTCGCTCCTCGTTATTAACTAAGTGGAACGCAAATCGGGATAACTCGGCAAACTTAGCTTCGTACTGCGACACGGTCATATTGTTTTGCTCCAGCTTGATGAATTCCTCTTCCTTCATGTGACGAATACTTTCAGGAAAGTATTTGTCGTTGAACAATTCTTGGAACTTCTCCCAAGACATCTTGAGTGCGTCAGGCTGGGTACGTTTTACAGATTCCCACCAATGATCTGCTTCTTCACGCAACATAAAGGTGGCGAATGGAACCTTTTGCTCTTCTGAGCATTCCAAGACATCAAATATCTTGGTGATCTGCTTTATCCATGTCTCTGCCTTAAGTGGTTCTGGCTTTCCCAAAAACTTCGGTGGTCCTAGCTCCTTGAACTGCTTAGCGGTGACCAACCGTGGGTTGCGAGTGTTTCCACCTGCATTATGAACAGGAGTCTCTCTCATTTGATGTTGCATGAATTCTAAAAAGCTCCTAAACGTACCGTCGTTCGTCATTAGGTCGGTGCCGTTGTTCACCTGAGGATTGTTGCCTTCCTGACGCACATTATCTTGAGTATTGATCTGTGGTGACTTAACGGTCTCATGTGCTCCATTGCTATTCTCAACATTCTCGGATGTCATTTTCAAATACTGTCACAAAACAAGGGTTAATTGATATGCAACATATTATCCCTATATTCTGACCGACCAAACAAATACCAAATAATCTTAGTCAGGTCATACTAGCGAAGGAATTCCCCGTCTCTCCCCTCCTAGTTCTTGTGTCACATCTCAGCCAGGGATCATATCCCTAAGCTTTGATACCAACTGTGACACCCCCCAAAATAGGTATACATCACCCATTCTGAATCGCTAAATACATGGTACAGAAACAAATACAACTTCAGTAATACAATTGTCGTGCAGAATATGACAACACATATACTGTGAGTTTGAATACAAATATTGTCTACTAGAGAGTGTACAAACTCAAAAGGAGTCCTCATTACAATTATCACACTATTTTATAGAATAGTGAGGACTACTAATGCAACCATCTGGACCGTCAATCCATTCCCCGACTAGTCCTAGCTATATTCTCATTTTCTGAAGATAACAGTGAAAGAAAGGGCGAGCTCAACTAGCCCAGTAAGAAATATTATGACTAAGATAATGTACAACAAATTATCATTAGTCTTCAATAGGGAAAAATTTGATAAAATATAATAGACAACAAGTTTTAGATCAACAACTGCAGCGGAAAAAGTAATCCATTAGAAGAGTCAAGTAGAACATAAAACCTACTATCTTCTATGATTTAAAAGATTTATCATCAATTTTATTGCTGAGATTCAGCTTAATAAATAATCCACATCATCAAATCATCCCTGCACTACGGGCCAAAGATAATCGTGTTTTCATCAACGGTCATGATCATGTCATAAAATAATTCATCTTTGCACCCTTGGCCGAAGAGAATCCGTGGCCATAATCATACCAAAAATTATCCATCAATGCACTACGGGCCAATGAGGACTTTTACCACATCATTTTTAACATTACGGTCATGATTATACCGAATAATCCCTGGTCATAATCATACCAAGTCCATCTATGCACTACAGGCCACAGATGACTTTCAACAGAATATAAACATGAGGATGATGACAATGATATAATAATTCAATTAAACAAGTTCAAGAATTAATTTATCCAGGAACCAATAACGTTTAAATTGTCAACATGATACTACTTTGTGGAGTAAAATTCAAGAATAATAATCAGTTGGTCATGTTCATCTCAACACCTATTCATTTTTGCACTACGGGCCAAAGATATTCATCAGGTAATCATTCATCTTTACACTATAGGCCAAAGATATTCAGTAATATCATCATTTAGGACTGAGGATGATGAAAAATATCTTAAAGAAAACGAATCCAGTGAGATAAAAGAATAAATATTAGGGATTCGTATTACAGTTTATCCAAGTTCAATAATACTCCGAAATAATCAATTTCGAAGCAGAATTTAAAAATAATGATCAAAACATGTATATAATCAAAGATAGTAACCATAATAGCCATCTTGGATAAAAAGAAGAAAATTTTATTTTTTGGTGAATAGTGCCGTATTCATGAATAGTATCGTATACGTGAATAGTGCCGTATACGTCAATAGTAACCCCGACACAAAAAGTTTTAAATTTGATAAAAAGTTCAAACCAATATTTCAGCATGATATTGAAAGAAATAATATCATTTACGAAGAAAATAGCATCCCTTACCACAGAATAACCGTACTTCTGACTAAATTTTGGATATAGTGCTGACAGAAAGTTGCACTGAATAGCAACTCTCAAAGTATCAAAATACTCAGTATAATACGCTCAAGAATATAGAGAGAGAAAGAGAGAAAACTTATGAATTCTGGTGTGATTTTTAATTCTAACTTAGCCCTCTATTTATAGGAAAATGTTAGCATGCCGAAGAAGACTTGACCTGCAACTTGATGGCTTTACCTGCTACTATTCTCACCCACCACATTTGAATAAAAATTCCAGCACATTTCTCACCAACCAAAAGTGGGGCCCTCCAATTATAGAATTTTCGACCAAAATGATAAATTCTGAAACTTCAACAATTTCTAAACCAGTCATCTCTTAAAATTCATAACAAATCATACGTTCATTTTTAACGGTTCAAAATTTGTGGACATATACTCAACTTATATATGTATAACATATCCAAAAATCACAACGATCCAACGGTCGGATTAAAAATTATAACTCACGCAATATAACTCAAAAATACTGGTTTAATTTTTAATACCTCCATTCCGACAAAAATACTGATAAAACACCTCGATATAAACTCCTTCATTTTTAACCACAATAAATATATGCAATATTTATATCCACATCAAATAAATATTTCCTTATCATATAAATCAATAATTAATTATTCACAAATAATATTATAGAATCACAATTATGACAACCAGGCCGTTCCCAAGAAAGAATGGGCTTTCCAATAAAGATTTCTCCTTACTGGCGTGCAATTAGGTGACCAAACCTCTCCTTAGACAGAACTTTCTAGACATTGCCAATAATGCTATCTAATAATATTATTCAAATAATATGAATTATTGATCTGATAATAGAAAATACTGTGCAGTAACAATTATTGAAATAACAATAATATAAAATATCAACGCAGCAATTATTGAATCAATAAAATAAAATATTGAACAGTAACTACTATAACAATTATTAAGTAGTGCCTTCTTACGTAAGGATCAATAATTCAAAAATACTGTGCAAAACCGTGTGCTACTGTGCAAACACGCGTATTACTGTATTTTAACCACCGGGTATTCCAACAGTGTTAACGGTAACAACTACGCCGTTATTTATAAAAACTCAATTTTATCGTTTTCTTCATCCGATAGTTATTCTGTTATGGGGCCCACAAATGGCTGCGCCGTCGTACGAATATTCCCCGACAGAAAGAATATTCCACGACCAAACGAATATTCCCCGACAACAATGAATATTTTATAACCACTTGTTTATTTTATAAAATTTTCACATTTTACCCATAACCAAAATATTATATCAAATTAACACCTTATTATTCACAATAATAATTAGAGGAAATTTGATTTTATTCATTAATAAGTTGGGGTCTTACATTGATCTTCTATTTAATTGCAGATCATTCAGAGAATGCTTTCTGATATACTTCACGTAGACTGCATTCTTTAACTTGACTGGTCTTACAAGAGAAAGCGATCTATACATATACTTCAGGTGTGCTTCTGTAGAGAATCGTAGAGTGCTTCACGATTATGCCTTGGCTATATAAGCATCTGGCTGACTACTACTTTGGCTCTGGTTCTGCAAACTGTGATTTTGATGGATGACGACATGTAAACTTCACGATTCAGAGTCAAGTCTACGATTCTAGCTCGACAGGTACTTAGTAGACATCTTCTAAGTTTTTGAGTGCAGACTACGATTCTTGACTTGCTTGTTTTTGCAGACTCTACGTTTTCGAGAGCAGACTACTATTCTTGACTTAGCTCGGTAAACGCTCAGACCAACTCCACGATTCTGAGAGTAGCTTTCAAGACACACTACGATTCTGAATCAACTTCTTTGATACTCTATGATTCTGCCTTAACTTTTGTCATCTCTCGTCTGACTTGATAGTCTTCAATTCTGCTTCAGTAGACTACGATTCTGCCTTGTCTTCTTAGCAGACTTGAATAACTTGTGCAGAGCACTACGATCAGATATGCCTATCTATTATACTTAAACATAGATCAACCTAACAGCTTTGATCTATTATTCTATACATTCATTTGCAAAATGATAAACATTAAGCACAGATCAACCTAACAATTTTGATCATATCAATCTAAGTCCTTGTCCATATTTTCTATTATCTATTAAGGACTTTACATCTTTTATCAATGCAGACATATCTGCATATTCATTCATTTATTTCATCATCTTTATCATCAAATTATACGAATAAAGGAATACCATTCACATGCATATTCCTAACACAAGTGAACCCAAACCAAACTAGGCTTGTACTCAGATTACAAGAGTTATGAAAGAGTACAATTTTCAGCTCAAAAAGATTTAAGAATGATATAATCAGTAGTTGAAATAACACTAAATAAGCTCTCTGATGTATTATCAAATGGTTTTCAACTTCAAGTGTCATCCCTTCTTCAATAGCCAAGCATGAATATATATAGGATAGATAGCAACGACTAGTTCAAAATTGTTAGCAAGAATGGCTCAATGAAGGATAGATATATCAGCAATCTATTATAGCCAACAACTATAATATATTTCTAAATCAGCATATTTAAGATACAAATATAAGATATGCTAATTTAAAGAAATCAATAGGATATTCAAAGATATAGCAGTTAGAGTCCTACCATTAATCAGTTAAGAGAATTTTCATAAAAGACTCCTATTTAGCTTAAACAGATTCCTTAGCTAAACCAACTCCTAAATAAACTCCAGTTTGAATTTTGAATTGTTCTTTCAGCTAAAACAGAGTCCTAATAATATTCTAATTCAACAACATATAAACATGAATAATAAGACTCCTGAACTAGATATATTTTATACGAATATCAATTTATATCAAATGGACATATATCAAATAGGGTCATTACAATATCATATTTTATTAACCAATATAAAATACGTAATACATGCAGTTCATTATATAACCTTCATGTATAAACATATTGGATCGATCATCATATATTAAATTGACTATATATTATTTTCAACAAACCATTACAAAGTCAATTCAGCCCATTTAATAACTTATAATCTCTAGCATATTGTCATCATTAAAATTACAAAGTATAAAAACTAATAGTTCTATTGCCTCCATTTCTATATTGCTGCTTGTAACCAATGTTGTAAATTTCCTTCCTATTGTATTGATCATTATACAGTCTTTGGCCCTTGATTTGTAAGTCTTTTAACTACCTGGTGGCATGAGTATCCATTAAGTTTGAAGCACTCCTCTCTTATGTCTTCTCACTCTTCTCTATTGCAATATGTACAACACCTTTTTCTTGGCAGTTGAATGTATGCATGAGCTGCTTGAAGTTGTAACATAAGCAGTTGGTTGCAAGTTATCTGTTCCTGGCTGTAGGGCCTCCTTCGGTGCTAATATTTAAAGTCATCCTATTTTCTATCAGTAAGTCTACTATTACATATAACCGCTCACATATCGCTCACATACACTTACACATGAGCGGTTGTATGTGATAGTAAACTTATTTATTTTCTATCCACTACTAATTCTTGTTAAAATTTTGAAGTAAACTTTTGGAAGTTATTTATTAATTATTTTTATTTTTGAAAGACTTAGTGAGTAGTTATTATGTTTTTGTTAGATCATTGTAAAACTTGCTTCCACTTGATATCCCTTGCGCCTTCGACCAAAACTTCACTTTTCTATCAACCTTTCATCTTTCCATACATCTTAATCACTAACTACCCATAAATGTTCTTCATTTACCTAGGCTATTTAAAACTTTCAACATCCATCTACTTTGAGCCTTTAGACCCTACTCCACTCAAACCATAAATACACCCTCCCCCCCCCCCTCGGGTATCTTCAAACATTTTAATTAATACCAAATCACCAACAACTATCATTGCAATTTTGTTCTTATTTTTTCTTTTGTAAACTTAATTAAGCTTGTAATTGAAATTCGTCCATAATACAAGGTTCAAATTTCCATTCATTTTGGAGCTATACATATTTTCTTCATTCTTCTTTAACTTTAGTTGAAGAGTTAAAGTTAATAGAAAGCTAAGCTTATATTAACTTGTTTCACTTACAAAGAGAATTGTCCTATATATATATATATATATATATATATATATATATATATATATACACATATTAAATAACCACCTAAGTAAGAATCAAGTGATTTACAAAATCACATATGCTAAAATCAAAGGAATACATAATCAAAGATTTCCAAGAGATAATTATGGTAATTTAAAAACAATATCCTAAGTACTTGATAAATAAAAAACTACCCTAAATAACAATATTATGTTATTTCTCTAATACACCCCCACAAGCGAAATGTAGGTAACCGGAGCTTGACCATGGTGAAACACCCTCGGAGTTGTATAAGCAATAAAACAATAACCCACAATCACCAATGTATGTTGAAATGAAGAATTAATAGCTTGCATGATAAGTATTGCATATAACCAAGAAGACTGGAACGTGCTTGGTTGTTTGCACACTTACAACAAATATGAACTTTCTTGTACGTCTTGTAATATATTTCCATGAGCACTCTTAGAGAATTCCATTAATCCATCAAGATAGGAGATGTGGGTTGTATCAAGAGAAAATATTCGCTCATTTGAGGGATGAGGTAGAGATAATGAGCAAACTAAAAATAAATCCTTAAAGATGTCCAAGTGAGAATGAGAATAGTAATTAATTGCGGAGAAAAATTATGACGCCCCCAAAATAGGTATACATCACCCATTCTGAGTCGCCAAATACATGGTACATAATACAAATACAAACTTAAATATACAACATGAACTGTGAGTTTTAATACAAATATTGTCCTCTAGACAGTATTCAAACTCAAAATAAGTCCTCAATATATTTATTATCACACTATTTTATAGAATAGTGAGGACTACTAATAATATCATCTGGACCGTTACTCCATTCCCCGATTAGTCCCTGCTACGTTCTCATTTCCTAAAGAGAACAATGAAAGCAAAAGGGTGAGCTCAACTAGCTCAGTAAGAAATATTATGACTAAGATAATGCAGAATAAATTATCATTAGCCTTTAACAGTGTTAAACTGATACAATATAACAAACATCAAGTTTAACTGCAGCGGAACTAGCAATCCATTAAAAGAGTCAAGTAGAGAATAAAATCTACTATCTTTTATAATTTAAAAGGTTTTTCATCACTTTTATCGCTGGGACTCAGCTTAATAAATAATCCACATCATACCTTGACTTCATTTCAGATTCTAACTCTTGAGGTATAACCTTTGAGTGTTGAATACGATCCTTCTTATCCAAGATTTTAATACGTATCTCCTCATACGTTAAATCTTCTGCTATCTCGTCTAGTTATAATTCCATAATGTTGTTCGGGTCGTTCACATAATTACGTAACATCGATACGTGAAAAATGTTATGAACACGCGACATACTTGGCGATAGAACGAGTTTATAGGCCACAATTCCTACTCAATCGAGAATTTCAAATGGGCCAATTAAATCGAGGGTTGAGATTTCCTCTCTTCGTCGCTTCTCGCTTCTAGAATAACGCCCTCTTGAACCTTCTTCTTCACATTCATCAGCTCTGAGTATGTAGCTTGAGCGGCTTTAACTTTATCGATTAAAGTCGATTCTAATAGTATATTTGTTATCTTCACGCGGGTCACTAGAGTCTTTAACTCTATCTTCATCGTTTGCAGTTATACGAAATGGGTTTTTGTGTTAACAACGTCGCACTCGTAAACGAATACGATCTTCTACTCAATGCGTCAGCTACCACGTTCGCTCTTCCACGATGATATTAAATGGTACGATCATAATCTTCAACAGCTCGAGCTAACGTCCTTGGCGCATGATACGTTCATTTTGGTTGAAAAAATATTTAAGGGTTGAAGAAATGGGTTTTGTACTGGGGTCAATACAAAATTCAATTTCACGCTCTAGGGGTAAGCTAAGAAGTCTTCAAGAATACATCAAGAAATTTATTAATAATAGAAATATCATTCAAAACTGTGACCCTCATCCAAGACTTGGATAACATGTCACATTGATATCTATCAACTTGCCACCGTTATTCACGACGACCCCTACGGATAGTCTGGCTTTGGTGCCTTCCACACAAGGAAGTCACCAGATAAAGGCTCAGGACTTTTTACTTATAGCTTGATATGACAGTGATTGACATTAGTGGTTTGGTTGCTTGAATTCGTATAACAGGTTGGTTAGGAATATGAAAGCTAACAACCTTATGAAAAGCATGATGAGTAGTTAACCAATCGATTCCAAAAATCACATCAAAGGTAAGTGTTTTCAAAGAGATAAGATCGACAGGTAACGTGAAAGTGTCGATTTGAATCAACAAGATTTATAAACAGTGGAGGTAACGAAGGCTTCTGCTAACAAAGTTTCAACCAATAAGTCAAAGTCTAACTTCTCCTGAGTTAAATTTAAACGTTGAGCGCAAGCAGGAGAAATAAAAGAATGGGTAGAATCGGTATCAATAAGGTATAGACTTCGCAAAAATTTATAATTAACTTACCCGTGCTAACTTCGTTCGGGTTACTCGCTTTTTGAGAAGTCACGAAAAATGCTCTTCCTGAAACCACCGACTTTGTTTTGTCCGTATCCGCCTTTGGTGCCACCGTCCCAACTGGACTTAACTTCGCTATGGAGTACATTCCACCCTTAATTGCTTCATTGTATTCTTGACCCATGATTTGAATCATTACTATCTGAGCCATATTGAATTGGGGTTGACCGCTCTGCACAGAGTAATTTCAACTCGATGTTGGATTCTCCCAATTATTGTCCAAAAAGAGAAATCCATTTCATCTATCTTAGCCTTATTGGATCAGACGTCTTTTTCTAAAATATCAGCACGTCGTGCGGCTTTTACCCATGCATCCTCCATTCTCATTCATTCAGTTGTTTCTTCTTTCATCAGAATTTTGATCATAGAATTCTCAGATTCCAGCTCTAATATCTTATACTTTGCCAAAGAGTGCTTCTGTTCAATCATCGCACATCGGGTAACACAATTTTGAATTGTTGCATCCCTTTGCTCCACGACCGCCTGCCATTCTTCAACTTGTTCTTCTAACTCATGAATACGATTTTGCAATTTTACATTTTGATCATAAAGTTCTTCTAATAAATTCTCCTAAGGTTCCTCTTCTTCCTCACTCTCAGCTACTACCTCTGCGACTAGCTCGGGTGCAACTATTAATTCTTCACTCATCACATGGATATTTCTAATTCCTTCTTCGCCTGACACCACATTATCCTGGTTGGTGATTAGAGGCGTCTCCACGGTCTCATTCACTCCATTGTTAACATTTTCAGCTGCCATTTTTGAACACTACCACAAAACAAGAGTTAATTGACATGTCACATATTGTCCCTATACTCTGACCGACCAATTAAATACCAAATAAACTTAGGTAGGTCATACTAGCAAAAGAATTCTTCGTCTCTCCTCTCCTAGTTCTTATCTCACATCTCAGCTAGGGATCATATCCCTAAGCTTTGATACCAACTGTGGCACCCCCAAAATAGGTATACATCACCCATTCTGAGTTTCTAAATACATGGTATAGAATACAAATACAAACTTAAATATACAACATGAACTGTGAGTTTTAATAGAAATATTGTTCTCTAGACAGTATTCAAACTCAAAATAAGTCTTCAATACATTTATTATCACAATATTTTATAGAATAGTGAGGACTACTAATGCTATCATCTGGACCGTTACTCTATTCCCCGACTAGTTCCTGCTACGTTCTCATTTCCTGAAGAGAACAATGAAAGCAAAAGGGTGAGCTTAACTAACCCAATAAGAAATATTATGACTAAGATAATGCAGAATAAATTATCATTAGCCTTTAACAATGTTAAACTGATACAATATAACAAACATCAAGTTTAACTGCAACGAAACTAGCAATCCATTAAAAGAGTCAAGTAGAGAATAAAATCTACTATCTTTTATAATTTAAAAGGTTTTTCATCACTTTTATCGCTGGGACTCAGCTTAATAAATAATCTACATCATCCCTGCACAACGGCCAATGATATTCATTAGTATCACAACCACAAATTATCCATGCACTACAAGCCAAGGATATTCGTGTATTCATCAATGGTCATGATCATGCCAACAACTGTCCATCAATGCACTACGGGCCAATGAGGACTTTTACCACATTATTTATAATATTACGGTCATGATTATACCAATTAATCCCTGGTCATAATCATACCAAGTCCATCTATGCACTACAGGCCACAGATGACTTTCAACATAATATAAACATGAGGATGATGACAATGATATAATAATTCAATAAAATAAGTTCAAGAATTAATTTATCCAGTAACCAATAACGTCCAAATTGTCAACATGATACTTCTTTGTGGAGTAAAATTGAAGAATGCTCAGAAGAATATTTCCATGAAAAGATACTGGATGAAGCGCAAATATCAATGATATTTCACTAATTTCATGGAGTATAGAAGTCAAAGCTTTAATCAACTGAGTATAAGAGAATATATGAAACTGCAAATAGATTTTCGTCCACCATACGGTAATCCACTTAGACAGATCATTTTCACAATTTAATAAGGAATAAATACAAAGGATCATTCACCATGCATGTGATAATCCACATAGACAGGTTATTCCAACAGAATAATAAAGAATAGAATAATAGAAGAAATCACCATGCATGCGATATACTGCACAGACAGGTTATTCTAATAGAATAATAAATAATGGAACCAGGTCATGCGTAAACTGCACAGACAAGACGTTCCAACAAAATAATAAAGAACGAAACCAGGTCATGCGTAAACCGTACAGACAGGATGTTCCAACAGAATAATAAAGAACGGAACCAGGTCATTCGTAAACGCACAGATAGGATATTGCAACAGAATAATTAAGAATGGAACCAGGTCATGCGTAATCCGCACTGACAGGATATTCCAACAGAATAATAAAGAATGAAATATCAACAGAATTCACTAGGCATGCGATAAACCGCACAGACAGGTTATTCCAACAGAATAATAAAGAATGGAATAGCAGAAGAATTTCACCATGTATGCGGTACTTCGCATAAACATGTTATTCCAACATAATAATAAAGAATGGAATAACAGAAGAATTTTACCATGTATGCAGTACTTCGCATAGACATGTTATTCCAACATAATAATAAAGAATGGAATAACAGAAGTTCTCTTCATGAAGACGAAAGAAATAATACCCCTTACGAGTATAACAAATAATATCTCTTACCTTAGAAGAAACTGGATATAGGAGTAGTGAAGTAGCAGAATACTTTTCTTCTTTCTCTCTATAGTTTCTCTCTCTAGAGTTTCAGTGAATTCGTAAGAAATAATGAATGAATGAGCATCTATTTATAGGAGAATGGACTAAATAGTAACTAATTCATGAACGGTCCAGATTGATTTACTTTTAAACGGACGGTCCATATTGACTTACTATGCAGTATTAATAAAATATTATAATAAAACAAAATCTTTTAAATAAAATATAATATATTCTATTTATAATCTAATAAAACGAATAACTTTATAAAAGTTTTTTATTTTATATAAAAAGATTTTACTATGCAAACACTATACATGCACTATACAAATACTATGCATAATAGAATATTATATATTCTATTTAGTCTAATAAAACAAATAGTTTTATAAAAGTATTCTGTTTTATATAAAAAAATTTTACTATACAAATACTATGCAGACACTATGCAAATACTATGCATAATAGAATATCATATATTCTATTTATAGTCTAATAAAATAAATAACTTTATAAAAGTATTCTGTTTTATATAAAAAATTTTCTAATTTATTACACTTATAATAATAATAAAACAAAACTTATCACCTTTATTATAATTCACAATATTAATCGACCAGATCGTTCTCAGAAAAAAAGGGGGCTTTCCAATAAGGATTTCTCCCTATTGGTGCTCAATTAGGTGACCAAACCTCTCCATGGCAGAACTTCTAGACATCGTTAATATTACAAATAATAATATTAATAACTTTGTTATCTCAATTATTGATTTAATAATATATAAAATATCGACAATAATTGAATCAAATAACGTGAGATACTATGCAGTAATTATTGTAGCAATAATTGAACAAAACCGAGTGACTTCTCACGTAAGCATCAATATTCAATACCGTGTGCTACTATGCAACCACACGTATTACTGTACTTTTAACACAGGGTGTTTCAACAGTTAACGGTAAAACTTTCGCCGTTATTTTCATAAAATATTTTTATCGTTTTCTCAATCCGAAAATAATTCTGTTGTGGGGTCCACCAATGATTGTGCCGTTGTACGAATATTTCCTATTAAAATGAATATTTCCCGACCAATCGAATATTATATAACCACTTGCTTACTTTGCAAAATTTGTAAATATTACCCACAACTATAACATTATATCAAATTCACACCATAATATTCAAAAATATATTTTGAGAAATTTAAATCTTTATTAATAAAATTTGGGGTCTCACAATCTCCCCTCCTTATAGAATTTCGCCCTCAAAATTTACGTACGTACCTGGTGTGATGAGGATACCTTGACTTCATTTTAGATTCTAACTCTTGAGGTATAAATTTTGAGTGTTGAATACGATCCTTCTTATCCAAGATTTTAACACGTATCTCCTCATACGTTAAATCTTCTGCTATCTCGTCTAGTTCTAATTCCATAATGTTGTTCGGGTCGTCCACATAATTACATAACATCAATACGTGAAAAACGTTATGAACACGCGAAATACTTGGCGGTAAAACGAGTCTATAGGCCACAGTTCCCACTCGATCGAGGATTTTAAATGGGCCAATTAAATCGAGGGTTGAGATTTCCTCTCTTCGTCGATTCTTGCTTCTAGAATAACACCCTCTTGAACCTTCTTCTTTACATTCATCAGCTCTGAGTATGTAGCTTGAGCGACTTTAACTTTATCGATTAAACTCGATTCTAATCGTATATTTATTATTTTCACGTGGGTCACTAGAATCTTTAACTCTATCTTCATCATTTACAAGTTATACGAAATGGGTTTTTGTGTTAACAACGTCGCACTCGTAAACGCATACGATCTTCTACTCAATGCGTCAGCTACCACGTTCGCTCTTCCACGATGATATTAAATGATACGATCGTAATCTTCAACAGCTCGAGCCAACGTCCTTAGCATATGATACGTTCGTTTTGGTTGAAGAAATATTTAAGGGTTGAAGAAATGGGTTTTGTACTGGGGTCAATACAAAATTCGATTTCACGCTCTAGGGGTAGGCTAAGAAGTCTTCAAGAATACGTCAAGAAATTTATTAATAATAGAAATATCATTCAAAACTGTGACCCTCGTCCAAGACTTGGATAACATGTCACATTGATATCTATCAACTTGCCACTGTTATTCACGACGACCCCTACGGATAGTCTGGCTTCGGTGCCTTCCATACAAGAAAGTCACCAGATAAAGGCTTGGGATTCTTTACTTATGGCTTGATATGACAGTGATTGACATTAGAGGTTTGGTTGCTTGAATTCGCATAACAGGTTGGTTAGGAATATAAAAGCTAACAACCTTATGAAAAGCATGATGAGTAGTTAACCAATCGATTCCTAAAATCACATCAAAGGTAAGTATTTTCAAAGAGATAAGATCGACAGGTAACGTGAAAGTGTCGATTTGAATCAACAAGATTTATAAACAGTGGAGGTAACGAAGGTTTCTGCTAACGAAGTTTCAGCCAATAAGTCAAAATCTAACTTCTCCTGAGTTAAATTTAAACGTTGAACGCAAGCAAGAGAAATAAAAGAATGGGTAGATCGGTATCTAATAAGGTATAGATTTCGTAAAAATTTATAATTAACTAACCCGTGCTAACTTCGTCCGGGTTACTCGCGTTTTGAGAAGTCACGAAAAATGCTCTTCCTGAAACCACCGACTTTGTTTTGTCCGTATCCACTTTTGGTGCCACCGTCCCAACTGGACTTAACTTCACTATGGAGTACATTCCACCCTCAATTGCTTCATTGTATTCTTGATCCATGATTTGAATCATTACTCTCCGATCCATATTGAATTGGGGTTGACTGCTCTGCACAGAGTAATTTCGAACTCGATGTTAGATTCTCCCAATTGTTGTCCAAAAAGAGAAATCCATTTCATCTATCTTGGCCTTATTGTGTGACGCCCCCAAAATAGATATACAACACCCATTCTGAGTCATCAAAATACATGGTACAGAAACAACTACAACTTTATTAATACAACATAAAAACTGTGAGTTTAAATACAAATATTGTCATCTAGACAATATCCACACTCAAATAAGTCCTCATTGTAATTATTGATATATTATTTTATAAAAATAGTGAGGACTACTAAAATAACTTTCTAGAACCTTCATTTCATACCCCGACTAGTACTCGCTACATTCTCGCCTCATGAGAAGAAAAATGGAACAAAAAGGAAAAGGGTGAGCTCAACTAGCCCAGTAAAGAATATTATGACTAAGATAATATAGAACAAATTATCGTTAGTACTCAACAGGGAAAAATTTAATAGAATACAATAGACAACAAATTTTAAATCAATATTCGCAGCGGAACTAATAATTCACTAGAAGAGTTAAGTAGAGTACGAAATCTACTATCATCTATGAATTTAAAAGTCCATCATCAATATTTTATCCCTGTAACATCAATCAATAAACATCTTGAATCAAATATTCATCTTTGCACTACAGGCCAAAGATATTCATCAGTTGGTCATGTTCATCTCAACACCTGTTCATCTTTGCACTACGGGCCAAAGATATTCATCATAAAATTATTAATCTTTGCACTACAGGCCAAAGATATTCAATTATATCATCATTTAGGACTGAGAATGATGAAAAATATTTTAAAGAAAACGAATCCAATGAAACAAAATAATAAATATTAAGGATTCGTATTTCAGCTATTCCATGTCCAAAAATACCTCATAAATAATTATAATGGAGTAAAATTCAAGAATGATCAAAACATGGATACAATCAAAGCTAGTATCCATAATAGATATTTTGGACAAAAAGAAGAAAATTTTATTTTTCAATGAATAGTGCCGTATTCGTGAATAGTGTCGTATACGTGAATAGTGTCGTATACGTGAATAGTAATCCCGACACAAAAAGTTTTAAATTTGATAAAAAGTTCAGATTAATATTTCGGCATAATGATATTAAAGAAAATAATATCATTTAAGAATAAATAACATCCCTTACCTCGTAAAAATAGTACTTCTAGTTGAAACACCGGATATAGGCTATGACTTGAACTTGCACCGTATAGCAATACTCAAAGTATTAAAATAATCACAAGAATATGTTCAATATATCGAGAGAGAAAGAGAGAAAACTTCAGTTTCTGGTGTGATTTTTAATTCTAACCTAAGCACCCTATTTATAGGAAAATATTTAGAACACCAAAGCAGAAAATTTAATATAATATAAATATATATATATATATATATATATATATATATATATATATATATATATATATATATATATATATATATACAAATTTCCTACGTACACCTTTGGCAACTGAAATCAGCCCCTAGCACATGTTAATGATGCTTTCAAAATGTAAAAAACGTTTTTATTAATAAAAATAAATAAAACTTCCAAAAATTAATTATTTCAGAACTTCAATAATTCATAATAAATAGCCCTTTTGTCAGAAAAATTTGAACCACATGTTTTTTTCATAGAAAATTTTATTATCTACAACTTTGCAGAAGAAATTTTTTCTAAATTCCAAGCAGAAATTGATCGAAATCCATAAACGGACGATTCTACAGGCTATAATCAAATTTCAGTAAAGAAATGGGCCCACAGACATGTTTAACATGTTTTAAACATCTTTTGCAACAAAAATACGCTTCCTCCTCATATACTCATATATCCTACATTCATTTTAAAAATATCATCATTATTATATTATAATAATATAATAAAATATTATTTTATCAGAAAAGATAAAATATCGATTTACAACAATTATCACTTTAAAACTTTTCTCCATCTATATTCACATAAAATGAATATTTTTCCCATCATATAAATTAATAATTAATTATTCACAAATAATATTATCGAATCACAATACTGACAGACAGATAGTTTCTAGGAAAGAGGGGGCTTTCCAATAAGGATTTCTCCTTACTGGCGTGCAATTAGATGACCAAACCTCTTCTTAGACAGAACTTTCTAGACATTGCCAATAATGTTATCTAATAGTATTATTCAGATAATATGAATTATTGCTTCGATAATGGAAAATACTGTGTAGTGACAATTATTGAAACAACAGTAATATAAAATATCAACGCAACATTTATTGAATCAATAAAATAAAATACTGAACAGTAATTACTGTAACAATTATTGAGTAGTGCCTTCTTACGTAAGAATCAATAATTGGTGCAATACCGTGTGCTACTGTGCAACAACGCGTATTACTGTGTTTTAACCACCGGGTATTCCAACAGTATTAACGGTAACAACTACGCCGTTATTTATAAACAACTTATACTTGTCGTTTTCTTCATCCAATCTCTTTCCGTTATGGGGCCCACAAAAGACTGCGCCGTCGTACGAATATTCTCCGACAGGAAGAATATTCCACGACCAAACGAATATTCCCCGACAACAATGAATATTTTATAACCACTTGCTTATTTAAAATATTTGCGCATTTTACCCATAACTAACCTCATTAATCAATTCAACCCTTACTATTTTAAAATAATAAATAGAGAAAATTAAATTTCATTTATTAATAATTTGGGGTCTTACAACCTCCCCTCCTTATGAAATTTCGTCCTCAAAATTGACGTACGTACCTGGTGTTTCGAAAAGATGAGGATACCTCGCTTTCATTTCCGTTTCCAACTCCCAGGTTATTTTCTCAATAGCATAGTTTCTCCACAAAACTTTAACTTGTGGTATGACCTTTGTGCACAGGACATACTCTTTCTTATCCAAGATCTTGACAGGTACCTCCTCGTACGTTAAGTCTTCAGCTATCTCGTCCGGTTCTAACTCAATGACGTGGTTTGGGTCTTTTACATATTTACGAAAAACAGATATATGAAAAACATTATGAACACGAGACATACTTGGAGGTAACGCGAATCTATAGGCCACATTTCCTACTCGGTCAAGAATCTGAAATGGACCAATAAATCGTGGATTGAGCTTTCCTCTCTTCCCAAATCTTGTAACTCCCTTCCATGGAGCCACATGCAACAATACATGATCCCCAATTCTAAATTTCACGTCCTTTCGATGAAAATCCGCATAACTCTTTTGTCGATCATGTGCCGTTTGTATACGTTGTCGAATCATTTGGATATTTTCTGTAGTCATACGTACCAACTCGGGTCCCAACAATGTTTCTTCTTCCACATCATCCCAACATATTGGAGAGCGACACTTTCGTCCATATAATTCTTCAAATAGAGCCACACCTATACTTGCCTGATAACTGTTATTGTAAGAGAATTCCACCAATGATAGGTACTTATCCCAACTCCCTTTGAAATCTAGGACACAAAGTCTTAATATATCTTCAGGAGTTTGAATAGTCCTCTCTGATTGCCCGTCTGTTTGAGGATGGTATGCCGAACTGAATCATAAATCTGTGCCCATAGCTTTTTGCAAGCTAACCCAAAATCTTGAAGTAAATCTTGGGTCACGATCCGAAACTATGGATACTGGCATGCCATGCAATCTCACAATCTCATCTAGGTACATACGAGCAAGACGTTCAAGGGAATAAGTCTCCCGTATAGGCAAGAAATGAGCAGACTTGGTTAATCTATCAACAATAACCCAAATAGCATTTATGCCTCGAGAAACTGTGGGAAGACCCGTAACAAAATCCATGGTAATGTGTTCCCACTTCTATTTCAGAATCTCAAGTGGTTGCAATGGGCCCTTAGGCACTTAAGGCTCCGCCTTTACATGTTGACAAGTTAAACACCTCGAGATAAACTTTGCAATCTCTCTCTTCATATTGTTCCACCAAAATGTATGTCAAAGATCACGATACATTTTGGTACTTCCAGGATGGATTGCAAATGGTGTATTGTGTGCCTCCATCATGATCTTGTACTTCAAATTAGAATCGTTAGGAACACAAAGTCTGGAGTGGACTCGAAGTATTCCTTCTTCATTGATTCTTGCTTCTGGAATAGCACCTTCTTGCACTTTGTTTTTCATACGCACCAGCTCTGGGTCTGTGGCTTGAGCAACTTTAACATTTTCGATTAAAGTTGGTTCTATACGTATACTTGACATCATTGCATGGGTCCCCGGAGTCTTGAATTCTATCTTCATCTTTTGTAAATCACACCAAATGGGCCTTTGTGTTGACAACAACGCACTTGTTCCCGCGTATGATCTTCTACTCAATGCATCGGCTACCACGTTTACTTTTCCAGGATGGTATTGAATGGTATGGTCATAGTCTTTCAATAGCTCGAGCCAACGTCGTTGCCGCATGTTGAGTTCTTTTTGGGTGAAGAAATATTTGAGGCTTTTATGGTCTGAATATATCTCCACTTTCTCCCCATATAGATAGTGCCTCCAGATTTTTAGTGCGAAAATGACTGCTGCCAACTCTAGATCATGAGTAGGATAATTCCTCTCATATTCTTTAAGTTGTCATGAGGCATAGACTATAACTTTCCCACATTGCATGAGAACACATCCTAGCCCTTTGCCTGAAGCATCGCTGTAGATAACAAATCCATCCGAACCAGATGGTATGGTTAAAACAAGTGCCAAAATGAGTCTCCTCTTAAGCTCTTGAAAACTCTTCTCGCATTCCTCGCTCCATACGAATTTGCTAGCTTTCCGAGTCAGCTGAGTTAATGGAGTAGCGATTCGAGAAAATCCTTCACGAATCTCCGATAATAACCAGTTAAGCCCAGAAAGCTACGTACTTCGGTCACCTACTTCGGTTGTTCCCAACTTTGTATTGCTTTAATCTTCGCCGGGTCAACAGATACTCCATGTTTTGACACCACGTGCCCAAGGAATGCTACTTCCTCAAGCCAGAACTCGCATTTCTTTAACTTGGCATATAACTTGTTTTCACGAAGCCTTTGGAGTACCAGCTTCAAATGGTGCTCATGATCTTCACGACTTTTGGAATATATGAGGATATCATCAATAAAAACAACAACGAACTGATCTAAATATTCCTTGAATACTCGGTTCATCATATCCATGAAAGCCGCAGGAGCATTAGTCAATCCAAAAGACATGACTAAGAATTCATAATGCCCGTACCGAGTTCTAAAGGCAGTCTTTGGAATATCCTCAGTTCTAATCTTCAGCTGATGATATCCAGAACGAAGATCGATTTTAGAAAAGAATTGTGCTCCTTGTAACTGGTCAAACAGGTCATCAATACGAGGTAGCGGATACCTATTCTTGATAGTGATATGGTTTAATTCCCGGTAGTCGATACAAAGTCGCATACTCCCGTCTTTCTTCTTTACGAATAAAATAGGAGCACCCCAAGGAGATGTACTAGGACGAATGAAAACGATGTCCAATAACTCCTGTAATTGGACCTTTAACTCCTGAAGTTCAATAGGAGCCATTCGATATAAGGTTTTAGAAATGGGCTTTGTACCAAGTTTAAGATCTATAAAGAATTCAACTTCACGTTTTGGGGGTAGACCAGGAAGTTCTTCAGGAAATACGTTAGGAAAGTCAATAACAACAGGAATATTATTCAAATATGACGTATCTTTATTCAAATCCATAACATGGGCTAAGAAAGCTTGACATCCGTTTTTTAATAAACGAATAGCTTTATGACTTGATATAACAGTGATTGATTTTAATGGCTTAGTTGCTTGAATTCGCACAACAGGTTGCTTAGGAATATGAAAACTAACAACCATACGAAAATAATTAATTTTGGCATGATGAGTAGTTAACCAATCAATCCCTAAAATCACGTCAAATGCAAGTATCTTTAAAGAGATAAGGTCAACAGGTAAGGTGATGGTGCCAACTTGGATCAAACAAGATTTATAAACAGTGGATGTGATGAAATTTTCTTCTAACGGAGTTTCAACAGATAAGTCAAAGTCCAATTTCTCAGGTGTCAAGTTTAAACGTTGTGCACAAGCAGGAGAAATAAATGAATGGGTAGCACCGGTATCTAGTAAGGTATAAACTTCGCAAGAATTTATGATTAGCTTACCCGTGATTACCTCGTTTGAGTTCCTCGCATTTTGACCAGTCACAACAAATGCTCTTCTAGGAAAAGTTGACTTTGACTTTTCTGGGACAGCCTTTTGAGTCACCATCCCCGTTGGACTTGGTTTTGCTACAGTGTAATCTCGAGCGATATGTCCTTCCTTTCCACAGTTATAACATACCTTAAACTGTTGTGGGCAGTTTGGGCTGATATGTCCTTCTTTTTTGCACTTATAGCATATGACCGGTGGTCGTTCTCCTCCTTTAGAACCAGTTGCTGTTGGTGCTGACGTATTTGTATTGTCATTGTTGAATCTCCTCTTTTTAAAATCTCCTCCCGACTCGCTTCATCTATTCTCATGGCCATGATTACCACCAGAGTGGTTGCCGCTCTTGTCCGTATTTTTCTTTCTCCGCTAGTTATCGATGTTCTGATGACTGTTGTCACCAGTATGATCCTGGTTGTGGTCCCTCGATTGAACGTACTCGTTATCTCGCTCTAATAATTGAGCCTTGTTGAAAACATTTGAATAGAGAGAAAATTTATGTGAAATGAGATATTGACGTATGCCGGGTTTCAAACCTCTCAGAAACATCCGTGTCATACGTTCCTCATTCTTCACTAAATGAGGTGCAAACCTGGACAACTCTGCAAACTTCGCCTCGTACTGGGACACCGTTATGTTATTCTGCTCCAGTCTAATAAACTCTACCTCCTTCATATGATGAATACTTTTAGGAAAGTACTTGTCATTGAACAGTTTCTGAAATGTTTCCCAAGACATGCTAAGTGCGGCTGGATGGGTACGCTTTACAGATTTCCACCAGTAATCTGCCTCATTACGGAACATAAAGGTGGCAAATGGAACCTTCTGTTCTTCTGTGCATCCCAAGACATCGAATATCTTGGTAATTTATTTGACCCACGTCTCCGCCTTAATCGAATCCGGCTTTCCCCAGAATTCTGGTGGTCACAACTCCTTAAACTGCTTGGCTGTGACAAACCGTGAATTGCTATCATTTCCTCCTGTATTTTGAACACAAGTCTCCTTCGTCTGATTTTGCATGAACTGCAAAAAGCTTCTAAACATCCCATCGTTCATCATCTGCTCAGTGGTGTTGTTCACAGGAGGAACATTGCCAGCCTATTGCATGTTTTCCTCATTGGTGAGTACAAGTGTCTCCACGATTTCGTTTACTCCACTGTTCACATTCTCAGTTGCCATTCTTAAATACTGCCATAAAATAAGGGTTAATTAAACAAATTACCAAATCACATAATACCCCTATATTATGACTGACCAACAAATAAGCTTAGGTATGACACACTAGCGAAGGATTTACTCGTCTCTCCCCTCCTAGTATTATTCCCCGATCTCCACCAGAGACCATATCCCTAAGCTCTGATACCAACTGTGACGCCCCCAAAATAGGTATACAACACCCATTCTGAGTCGTCAAAATACATGGTACAGAAATAACTATAACTTTATTAATACAACATTAAACTGTGAGTTTAAATACAAATATTGTCATCTAGACAATATCCACACTCAAATAAGTCTTCATTGCAATTATTGATATATTATTTTACAAAAATAGTGAGGACTACTAAAACAACTTTCTAGAACCTTCATTCCATACCCCGACTAGTACTCGCTATATTCTCGCCTCATGAGAAGAAAAATGGAACAAAAAAGAAAATGGTGAGCTCAACTAGCCCAGTAAAAAATATTATGACTAAGATAATATAGAACAAATTATCATTAGTCCTCAATAGGGAAAAATTTAATAGAATACAATAGACAACAAATTTTAAATCAATATTCGCAGCGGAACTAATAATTCACTAGAAGAGTTAAGTAGAGTATGAAATCTACTATCATCTATGAATTTAGATGTCCATCATCAATATTTTATCCCTGTAACATCAATCAATAAACATCTTGAATCAAATATTCATCTTTACACTACAGGCCAAAGATATTCATCAGTTGGTCATGTTCATCTCAACACCTGTTCATCTTTGCACTACGGGCCAAAGATATTCATCATAAAATCATTAATCTTTGCACTACAGGCCAAAGATATTCAATTATATCATCATTTAGGACTGAGGATAATGAAAAATATTTTAAAGAAAACGAATCTAGTGAAACAAAATAATAAATATTAAGGATTCGTATTTCAGCTATTCCATGTCCAAAGATACCTCACAAGTAATTATAGTGGAGTAAAATTCAAGAATGATCAAAACATGGATACAATCAAAGCTAGTATCCATTATAGATATTTTGGACAAAAAAAAATTCATTTTTCGGTGAATAGTGTCGTATTCGTGAATAGTGCCGTATACGTGAATAGTGCCGTATACATGAATAGTAATCCCGACACAAAAAGTTCTAAATTTGATAAAAAGTTCAGATCAATACTTCGGCATAATGATATTGAAGAAAATAATATCATTTAAGAAGAAATAACATCACTTACCTCGTAAAAACAGTACTTCTAGTTGAAACACCGGATATAGGCTATGACTTGAACTTACACCGTATAGCAATACTCAAAGTATTAAAATACTCACAGGAATACGCTCAATATATCGAGAGAGAAAGAGAAAGAAAACTTCAGTTTTTGGTGTGATTTTCAATTCTAACCTAAGCACCCTATTTATAGGAAAATGCTTAGAACACCAACGCAGAAAATTTAATATAATATAAATATATATATACAAATTTCCTACGTACACCTTTGGCAACTGAAATCAGCCCCTATCACATGTTAATGATGCTTTCAAAATGTTAAAAACATTTTTATTAATAAAAATAAATAAAACTTCTAAAAATCAATTATTTCGGAACTTCAGAACATCAATAATTCATAATAAATAGCCCTTTTGTCAGAAAAATTCAAACCACGTGTCTTTTTCATAGAAAATTTCATTATCTACAACTTTACAGAAGAAAAGTTTTCTAAATTCCAAACAGAAATTGACCGAAATCTATAAACGGGCGATTCTACAGGCTATAATCAAATTTCAGTCAAGAAATGGGCCCACGGACATGTTTAGCATGTTTTAAACATCTTTTGCAACAAAAATACTCTTCCTCCTCATATACTCATATATCCTACTTTCATTGTAAAAATATCATCATTATTATATTATAATAATATAATAAAATATTATTTTATTAGTAAAGATAAAATATCGATTTTCAACTATTGTCACTTTAAATTTTTTTTCCATCTATATCCACATAAAATGAATATTTTTCCGATCATATAAATCAATAATTAATTATTCACAAATAATATTACCGAATCACAATATTGACAAACATGCAATTTCCAGGAAAAAGGGGGCTTTCCAATAAGGATTTCTTCTTACTGACGCGCAATTAGATGACCAAACCTCTCCTTAGACAGAACTTTCTAGACATTGCCAATAATGTTATCTAATAATATTATTCAGATAATATGAATTATTGCTTCGATAATGAAAAATAATGTGTAGTGACAATTATTGAAACAACAGTAATATAAAATATCAACGCAACAATTATTGAATCAATAAAATAAAATACTGAACAGTAATTACTGTAACAATTATTGAGTAGTGTCTTCTTACGTAAGAATCAATAATTGGTACAATACCGTGTGCTACTGTGCAATAACGTGTATTACTGTGTTTTAACCACCGGGTATTACAACAGTATTAACGGTAATAACTACGCCGTTATTTATAAACAACTTATACTTGTCGTTTTCTTCATCCAATCTCTTTCCGTTATGGGGCCCACAAAAGACTGCGCCGTCGTACGAATATTCCCCGACAGGAAGAATATTCCACGACCAAACGAATATTCCCCGAAAATAATGAATATTTTATAACCACTTGCTTATTTAAAATATTTGCGCATTTTACCCATAACTAACCTCATTAATTAATTCAACCCTTATTATTTCAAAATAATAAATAGAGAAAATTAAATTTCATTTATTAATAATTTGGGGTCTTACATATTGGAGCGGACGTCTTTTTCTACAATATCAGCACGTCGTGCATCTTCTACCCATGCATCCTCCATTCTCATTCGTTCAGTTGTTTCTTCTTTCATCAGAATTTTGATAATAGAATTCTCAGATTCCAGCTCTAATATCTTATACTCTGCCAAAGAGTGCTTTTGTTCAATCATCGCACATCGGCTAACACAATTTTGAATTGTTGCATCCCTTTGCTCCACGACCGCCTGCCGTTCTTTAACTTGTTCTTCTAAATCATGAATACGATTTTGCAATTTTACATTTTGATCATAAAGTTCTTCTAATAAATTCTCCTAAGGTTCCTCTTCTTCCTCACTCTCAGCTACTACCTCTGCGACTAGCTCGGGTGCAACTATTAATTCTTCACTCATCACATGGATATCTCTAATTCCTTCTTCGCCTGACACCACATTATCCTGGTTGGTGATTAGAGGCGTCTCCACGGTCTCATTCACTCCATTGTTAACATTTTAAGCTGCCATTTTCAAACACTGCCATAAAATAAGGGTTAATTAGCATGTCACATATTATCCCTATACTCTGACCGACCAATTAAATACCAAATAAACTTAGGTAGGTCATACTAACGAAAGAATTTCTCGTCTCTCCCCTTCTAGTTCTTATCTCACATCTCAGCCAGGGATCATATCCCTAAGCTTTGATACCAACTATGATATACATCACCCATTCTGAGTCGCCAAATACATGGTACATAATACAAATACAAACTTAAATATACAACATGAACTGTGAGTTTTAATACAAATATTGTCCTCTAAACAGTATTCAAACTCAAAATAAGTCCTCAATACATTTATTATCACACTATTTTATAGAATAGTGAGGACTACTAATGCTATCTTCTGGACCGTTACTCCATTCCCCGACTAGTCCCTGCTACGTTCTCATTTCCTGAAGAGAACAATGAAAGCAAAAGGGTGAGCTCAACTAGCCAGTAAGAAATATTATGATTAAGATAATGCAGAATAAATTATCATTAGCTTTTAACAATGTTAAACCGATACAATATAACAAACATCAAGTTTAACTGTAACGGAACTAGCAATCCATTAAAAGAGTCAAGTAGAGAATAAAATCTACTATCTTTTATAATTTAAAAGGTTTTTCATCACTTTTATCGCTGGGACTCAGCTTAATAAATAATCCACATCATCCCTGCACTACGGCTAAGGATATTCATTAGTATCATAACCACAAATTATCCATGCACTACGAGCCAATGATATTCGTGTATTCATCAATGGTCATGATCATGCCAACAACTGTCCATCAATGCACTACGGGCTAATGAGGACTTTTACCACATCATTTGTAATATTACGGTCATGATTATACCGATTAATCCCTGGTCATAATCATACCAAGTCCATCTATGCACTACAGGCCACAGATGACTTTTAACATAATATAAACATGAGGATGATGACAATGATATAAGAATTCAATAAAACAAGTTCAAGAATTAATTTATTCAGGAATCAATAACGTCCAAATTGTCAAGATGATACTTCTTTGGGAGTAAAATTGAAGAATGCTCAGAAGAATATTTCCATGAAAAGATACTGGATGAAGTGCAAATATCAAGGATATTCCACTAATTTCATGAAGTATAGAAGTCAAAACTTTAATCAACTGAGTATAAGAGAATATATGAAACTGCAAATAGATTTTTGTCTGCCATGTGGTAATCTACTTAGACAGATCATTTCCACAATTTAATAAGGAATAAATACAAAGGATCATTCACCATGCATGTGATAATTCACATAGACAGGTTATTCCAACAGAATAATAAAGAATGAAATAACATAAGAAATCACCATGCATGCGATAGACCGCATCGACAGGTTATTCCAACAGAATAATAAAGAATGGAACCAGGTCATACGTAAACCGCACAGACAGGATGTTCCAACAGAATAATAAAGAACGGAATAATAGAAGTTCTTTTCATGAAGACGAAAGAAATAATACCCCTTACGAGTATAACAAATAATATCCATTACCTTAGAAGAAACTGGATATAGGAGTAGTGAAGTAGCAGAATACTTTTCTTCTTTCTCTCTATAGTTTCTCTCTCTAGAGTTTCAGTGAATTCATAAGAAATAATGAAGGAATGCGCTTCTATTTATAGGAGAATGGCCTGAATAGTAACTAATTCATGAACGGTCCAGATTGATTTACTTTTAAACGGACGGTCCATATTGACTTACTATGCTGTATTAATAAAATATTCTAATTCATGAACGGTCCTTCAAGGAATATATGTACAAGGACTTAGTGATAGATCAAAATTATTAGGTTAATCTGAGCTATCAATGTTTATCATTCTGTAAATGAATGTATAGATGAAAAGATCAAAGCTGTTAGGTTGATCTATATCTTGAGATGTAATAGATAGACTTCAACAAAATCGTAGTCTATCAAGGTGATCAAGAGATTGCAGAAGCCAAGGTTGAATCGTAGAGCATCAAGAATCGTAGTGTGTCTGCTTTGGAGGGCCTCTCCAGAAAACGTAGAGTGGTCTAAACGTTTGCCGATCTAACTCAGAGATCGTAGTGTGCTCTCAGAAGCGTAGAGTTTGCAAGTCAAGCAAGTGAAGATCGTAGTATGCCAGTCATTAAGAGAAATTGTAGTGTTCTCGTTTGCTAGAATCGAATCAAGTACCAAGGTAGCAAGACACCACGATCAGAATCGTAGAGCTTCATCTGTCTGCGTCAGAACCACCGAGCCTTGTCCATTTGATTAAAGAATAAGTTGCAAATATGGAATGGGTTATAAACATTGAAGTCCTCGGGAGTCCCAATGGCACAACAGTCATCCTTAGTATGTAACAAAGAAACGTATTAAAGAAGCTAAGGAAAGTACTCTGGTAAGCAGAAAACACCTTTTCAGGTGTTAGGTGAGACAACAGTCTGCTGTGTCAGTAGTGAGCCAGACTGCAAATCAGAAGTTGTGCAAAAAGTCTCCATCAAAGCTCAGAAATGTCAAACGAATTTAATGCTTCAACGGATACATTTCAAAGACCTCATATATGCAAAACATCAGCAGATGATAGAACAACGCAAGCACTGAACAAAAACGCTGAAGAACACTCAACGCTCAGCTTTACGATCTGAAAGAGAAAGCTTGCTCAGCTACTCAGTTCTTTCGAACATAAGCGGCAAGTGAGTAGCACCACACAAGAACTTAACTACTATCAAGTGAAGTAAGAAGTTCCAAGTCAGAAGGACTTGAAGAGTTCTAAGTGAACTATGAAGTACCAAGTCTGCTGGACTTGAAGAGATCAAAAGTGAACTAAGAAGTTTCAAGACTGCTGGTCTTGAAGGAATCTGTGAGATTCAAAAAGTGTAAAGATATACTTAGTGGATTTCCTACTTGAGGAGCAGAAGAGTGGACTAGGAGCTTTAAGTGCTCTGAACCACTTAAAAACACTGTCTTTTATATTCTTGCTATAACTGCTTAACACTCATTAACTCGTTATATCTTAAAGGGGAAACAAACAACTCACAATTTCACTGTGTTTAAATTATTATCAAAACCAACAAGTATTTCGAAAAAGAATTTAAAATATCTATTCAACCCCACTTCTAGAGAACTATTGTGCCTCTGAAAACTAACATACTCCATTGTTAGATCTAGGCATGTAACACCCCCTTCCCGAAAAGGAAAGGGAGGTCACGTGCAAAGCACAACAAACCTCAAAATAAGTAAACAGAGTACTAACAACTTCAAAATATATAATAATGATATCCATCAATGAAGTACTAATTACAATTGTCCAACTAGAGTCAAAATAATCAAAACTTAAAATTCGAAACAACCTAGATGGTCAAAGGCAACTCTCCCATCACACTAGCCCTGAATCACCCTTGCAAACCTGCCGAAAGAAAAACACAGCATGAGCCAATTGCCCAGTACGGAAACAAATATACAAAAGATATACAACTGATATACGAAAACAACTGAGACAAAATATTGAACAAAGTCTCAAGTGTAAATACGGACGAAAATATAATCTCCAAAGATCTGAATGAAATATATCTGAATCAACAGAATTGACGAAACCAATAAAAGAATAAAGAAATAACGAACTGAAGTAACTAACTCATTGAATTGAACTGAACAGAAACCAACAAAATTAATATAATAAAATAATAGGCTGAAACAAATGGCTAGAGTTATTTTATACCGAATGAGCTCAGAAATATAAATTGCCACACAGGCAAATCAAATGATGCCACATAGGCAACCAAAATAATGCCAAATCGGATAGGTGTGTTTGGCACAACATCACCAATCCGCAGAACAGAAAACTAGGGTTAACCCATACGCCTCCCACAACAAAACACCAAATGGCCCACTTTCTCCGAAGCCCAAAACGGAGACGTCGTGGACTAATCACACCGCCACGAAAAGTGTCATGTCTCTCGTGCCAAGACGACATGCCTGTGGTACCCCCACAGGTGGTTATAGCTCAGGTATACCCTACGGTATATTCTAACAAAAATACCGTGTCACAACACATGCGACATAATACTAACAAAAGGGTTCTATATGTACATGTTGAACCAAATCAAATTATAGTCATAAGGTTTCAAAAAGAAGGTAGCAACATGTATCGTCTACAATTATCAAAATAAATACAATACATGATAACCTGATTCAAAGAGTACAAGTACGATTCCAATGTGTCAACTCCAAAATGAAAAAAATATATCAATTTCATAAGAAACAATTATGTGAAATAATAACGGAAATTTGAAACGAGGAACAAACGAACAAATCAAATTTAACAAGAGTATCGCTAAAAGAGTACGGAATCCATACCTGAATATAATACTTAAATAATTCACTGAACACAAATATCACACTGCTAGACCTCCTCAATTCGATCTATATAATTATCAAAATAACACAAGACCATTAATTAAATTACTAACTTACAAAATTTATGCATTTTCTTTTTATAAATTTAATCATTTTAATATTAGCTCATATACCCAAAATTTAAATAAGATTATGTTAGTCTCCTTCAAGTCAATCTAATAAAATAAAATAAAATTTTATTACAAATTTACCCAGTAACGACATAATACTGTTAAATTTATTATCAAATAAATTTTATAATTTTGTCAACAAGATTAACGAGTTTAAATTAATATACAAAATTTCAATTTGATTCGCTAATTCAATTTATACGCTTCATGAATTAAATACTTAGTAAAATAATATATATAAAATTCGTCCAACAAACCTATAATTAAACATGATATATATAAAATTCTTATTATATAACAAGTACAGTAGCTTTTCTTTTCTTTTTTGTTGCATCATGTTAACGTTTTTTTTTCATGCTTAATATATATATAAATATAATATCTAAGTTATTAAACTGCAACATTTATTTCAAAGAAGTACATAGCTTATGATTGCTAAAGAGCGCAGAACATGCTTATGCATGGTTAATTGTATATATACACATCTGGTGTCATCAATTGAATATATATAATATACTTACGATGATTGATACTCCTAATAATTTTGAAAACAATAAAAAGGCAGACTTACATGTATGCTAGACAGGAATTTCAATTCCTCTTCCTCCTCTTATGCTGTCGCTTTTGTTCTTCCTTTTCGCCTCACGCCCAATTGTTTTTAATCCGAACAGAACTAAATAACATAGGGTTAGGTTTTATATATTTATTTATTAACATATCCTATTAACTCTCCTAATTTTAATAGGATTTATTATTACCCACATTTAATTAAATTAAACCCAAATAATTTTCAAGGCCCAAATTATACTAAATTAATTTATCCATCACTTATTAATATTTATTAGCCAACACAAATTAAATAACTAGTTTGACCCAAACATAAGAAAAGCCCAATTAAATATGGATTTAAATATTATTTATTTATTTATTTTTTTTACCGGGTATTACATCACCTACCCCTTAAAAGGATTTCGTCCCCGGAATCAAAAGAATGAACTTACCTAATTATCAATAGATGCGGATACTCCGCTCGAATAGACTCTTCTATCTCCCAAGTAGCTTCCCGCTCCGAATGATTTTACCACAAGACTTTAACAAAAGGAATCATCTTCCTCAATTTTTATTTAATCAGTTATTTAATTATTTACTAAAAGAATTTAATTTTCCAAACAAAACAAGGAATAAAAGAGGGAAACAAAATTATTTACCTTTTCCAATTTAAATACAATTGTATAAAATAAAATTAATTAATATTTAATTATAAAAAAAATAGGTTATTACATTTTTCACTCCTTAAAAATAATTCCGTCCTCGAAATTCAAATAAGCTACAAAAAAAAAAATTAAATTTAGTTACGACGTAGCGCCGCCATTTGTAACGATCAATGCGAATAAGTCGTCGGTCCACGTAATTATCAATATACTCGTTAAAGATTCGTCAGCTATCGCGTCGAGCCTTGGTAAGGTTCTCTGCGTTAAATCACATGATCCACTGTTGGTGCGGGTCCCCCGGTCAATATCTTTGAGTTTCATTCTTGCAAACGTATGTACTCTTCAGAACATAATTCGAAAATACAAAATTTTCTTTTCATCTAAATACGATTCGAATACCCAAAATATTTAAAATTATCTTTAATTCGTAGAATGTTTATGTTCCACACATGGCAAAGATTTTAAAAAAAATTATTTTTATTTAATTTTACATAAATTCATGCAAAACTAAGGACATCAGATAAACGAAACAACTTAAATTATATCACCAACTCTCACTAAGTCCTCAAGAATTTCAAAATATCATAACCTAGAATCAAATTAGTTCTCAAATAATATTACACCCAAAAATATATTACTACTAAGATCTCTTCATCACCATGCTAAACTCCGAATCATATATCCTACTATCTGAATAAGCAAACTATAACTTTCAAAATCTCTTAAAGATTCACCACTTATTGTATATCTAATCATTAAATAAATCAATCCTTCTCTTAGTGCAATCCTTAACCCAACCAATTTCAAAATCTCATTTTACTATTACAAAGAAATCTCATATAAAATAATTTCAATATCCTACTAGAAATTAGCCGCAAAATTGATTTTTAACTCCGAATGATTAATCTAATTACCTCCAATATTAACAACTCAAATTTATAAGAGATCCTCTAGAATTTTAAATTTATCACATTATCTCATTGATACATATACCTCAAATTATCCACAAACTTAACAAAAACTAGATCATCACCCAAATCAAATTTCCAATTATAAGATCAAAATAAATTGTTACAAAACAAGTCCAAAATCAAATACTCGCTAATACAAATACTCACATTATAATCGCATCTCATATATGATTATTTTTTAACTGTACAAAATATGGCATTATTCTCCTTAATGATCTAATCACAGTCCTAAACTAATATTATTGCTCCAACGCATAACAATGATAATCTTAACAAATAATCTTAACTTCTCAAATCAACTACAACTCGACGAGAGGATGACACTTGGTCAAAATTAAGACACACCAAACAGAGAACAACATCAAATCAAACTCCTACGTCTACCCAGTGATATACCCACAACTCACAGGTCAAACCTAAATAGGTTTTCCACAAGAAAGAACCTAAGCTCTGATACCATCTCCGTAACACCCCTTTCCCGAAAAGGAAGGGGAGGTCACGTGCAAAGCACAACAAACCTCAAAATAAGTAAACAGAGCACTAACAACTTCAAAATATATAATAATAATATCCATCAATGAAGTACTAATTACAATTCTCCAACTAGAGTCAAAATAATCAAAACTTAAAATTCGAAACAACCTAGATGGTCAAAGGCAACTCTCCCATCACACTAGCCCTGAATCACCCCTGCAAACCTGTCGGAAGAAAAATATAGCATGAGCCAATTGCCCAGTACGGATACAAATATACAAAAGATATACAACTGATATATGAAAACAACTGATACAAAATACTGAACAAAGTCTCAAGTGTCACTACAAAAAAATGGGCCTTTAGCAACGATTTTTCGGGCAACAACTTTATAAGTCGTTGCTAAAAGTATATGTTTAGCAACGAAATTTATCCTTCGTTGCAGATTGTGTCAGGCTTTCACTTTTTGCAACGAAATTTGTAAGTCGTTGCAAAATTTCGTTGCTAATTCATTGGCGAGAAAAATTTTCGTTAGAAATTCGTTGCAAAATTTTCTGCCACTTGCTTTCCCGTCAACGTGGGCAACGAAAGTTTTTTTGTTGCTAAAAATGGGGCTTTAGCAACGATTGTTCATGCAAAGTCGTTGCTAATAGTGTATGTTTAGCAACGAAACTTGTCCTTCGTTGCAGATTGTGTTAGACTTTTACTTTTGCACAAAAATTCATAAGTAGTTGCAAAATTTTGAAACAAAATTTGTTAGAAATTCGTTGCAAAATTTCTAACCACTTGATTTCTCCTCATCGTGGGCAACGAAAGTTTTTTTGTTGCTATATTTTGTTGCCTAATATGGACCACATTCATTGGCAACAATTTTTATTTTCGTTGCATATTTTATACAACTTTTTACAACGACTGTTAAAATATTACCTTAAATTATAATAATAATAATTTAAGTTGTCTTTTTACAACAACTTTTTACAACAACAATAATAATAATAGTTGTCTTTTAAGCCAAAACGAGGGAAAAAGTGTGTTGGTCATTCTTAACATATAGTACTTGGTATTATTTAGTAGTATTTTGGAGTCTGAAATTAAATTTTTTTTGTTTGCAACTTTATTCAGTTCACCTATCTCTTCGAATTACATGCCAAATTAACTGAGCATAAAAAGAAAACTATGATGATGACTTTTAACAAACTTTTTTCTTTAAAGATCTCTGTGACTTTGACTGATTGTTATACAATTTCTGGTATATGCCTTCAGCGACCCTGGTCTAAAGCATCCATGATTTATTCAGCATATAAAACTCAAAACAACATGAACAGTAGTTACTTTATCAGCAAAAATGAACACCAGTTATTTATACAGCAGCATGCTAACAATTACCAATTAAGATACAAATTACTAACAATGACAATTTTTTAACTTAAACAAGCTGGGGGTTGAGATGTGGGAGGAACTGTCTAGGATCACTGGAACTTTACAACCACACATGAAATGTCGTAAGTGTTCTTCCTTGCAAGTGCCTCTTTGGTAAGGTGTTTTGCATGCTGATCGAGCATCCTTAATGTGTTTGATACAATCCACGGCTTCTTGATTTGACAAAACCTGATACCACATGATAAATGTATTAAACCTGATCCAATAATCAAGAACAAAAGATGGTTTTAAAGCAGCCCACATTTATCGATGTTATGCCAATTAACTTAGTTATAGCATTCAATCTTGATATCTTGCTAGACTAATCCTTTAGCACTGGCAAATACTGCCACTCCAATTGTTTCCATCTTTCGTAAGTACTCCATGTAAGCCCCGGTCAATTTTCAAACAAAAATTCATTGCAAAATAAAAAACTGAATAAAGAAATCAAATTGTTTCAGAGATGGAATTAAGAAACACCATTACATCTGTGATCTAGAGTAGAATGATTTGCACATGTATGCAACCTTCAAATGTAATTGCTTTTCTGTTATGTAGATACTACACGTGTATCAGAAAATGGAATTACATTAGAGTTGCAAATGTAAGTTGAGCTCTACCAATTAATCAATGAATATTTGAATAAACTTGCAATACATCATTAAAGTGAACACATTTGCAACTCTAGTTTTAATTGCTACTGTCAAATGTAATACTTAATTAGTATTCTTTGAGGTTCCATTCAAATATCATTTCAAGAGATGCTTTTGCTTTTCAAGATAAAAATAAACTGGACTTCTTATCAAAATATAATTTCCTTTTTAATTCCATACTCTAGAATTACCACTGCCATCAAAAAAACTCTCAAATCACAAATTTTCACTGTATTTTCCCAAATATTTGTAACTTGTAAGTACAAAATGGATGATAATGGTGATTGATCAGCAATAAAGAGCATGGCCAAAAGAATCAACAACTCAGGGATGAAAAAAGAGAGTCACATATGAGAGGCAACTGGAAATTTATGGCAGTTAAAAGTGATAATGGGATGTAGACTTACCAAAATTCATACAACTGCAGACACACATCAAGCAAAAGCTACATCTGACCGTAAGACATACTTGACACCCTTCGTAACGTTCCGTGCTTCATGCGCATACATATGGCCCCGTGAATGTGAAGCAGAGCCATCCCTTCAGTAGGAGCCACCTACAGAAAGTTGCATCATTTGTGTCAGTGAACACTGCTTAATCTACACTATGCAACTTACTGTAAACCTATAAGAATGCAGAACTATCGGGGGGAGAAGATAATATGGCTGAAAATATTGTAAGAAACAAGACAAAGAGTGTGACACCCCCAAATTCGGGTACTTCGATTCCACGGGATTTGGTGTTCACTGTACAAGCATCATCTATCTATCTACCCATAAATAATATCAAACCATACAATAGATAGAAATCATAATAAAATCTATTCCCTTAAGGGTTACATCAACTGAATCATAAATAAATCCCAGGTTACTCTAACCTTAAAATATCTGTGCGGAATTCTAAACAAATAAGTCTTAACATCAACATAACTCAAGTCTTAAACAAATACATCAGTTAATAAATAACAGGTCTTCATCATTTGCTAACTTTGCCCTTGCCCTTACTAGTGGAGGGTTCATCGCTTCTTTCATTCTTAACTGCAATGTTATTATTAAGCAAGAGTGAGCACAAATGCCCACAAGTATAAAAAAAATGAAACAACAATATAATAACATGCGAATAATCAACGACATCTGAATAAAGCTCAACTTTTGAATCAAGAATAAATAACTTGAATCAAAAGAATACTGAGGGTCATAAGACCTTGAACTATGTCCTAGGTTAACAAGGGTTATACTTGAAACCTTTAACAGTCATAAGACTATGGACCTTCTTCTCGTACTTAGAGGGATCAGCCCTTAGTACCATACTGTGCACAATATCTTAACGCTAACGCATAAGTGAATCCCTTTTCAGGGTTGTTCATCTCAGTTTGACATTCGAGTCCGCACCAAAGGAAGTTTGGTTTGGATAATTCAATAAGGGTTCTGAAATTTAGAACGTTCATCAACTAAGGACTAGCTGAATCATTAAGATTCACTAGTCTAGAAAGGTTCAACAATAATGATATTCGATTTGAATAATAATCTCAAATGTATACAATAGAACAATTATTGTATAATTGAATCATGCTTTGAAAGATAATCAATCTTTAGTATAATACTTGAACTTGAATAATAATTTAAGTTTAAGTAAATTGCTCAATGTAAAAGTAGAGTTAAAAAACTTGCTCAATTTAAGAGTTTAAGTTTAGGAAACTTACCTCGCGTGTAGATTACACTTTAACTAATCACGTTCTTTAAAATAAATCCTACATACCATTCACATTCAATACCAGTTAATTATTAACTAATCATCATAACTTATTCTCGTTGTCTACTTTAATAATTGACTAACTTAGTCAAATCATCACGTTGACACCTAATTTGTTCTTCATGAATAAATAACTAATTATGTATTTAATAATACAACTCACATATAATTATGTTATTTACATGCTAAACAAATATTTTATCATCATATAATATTTCTAACATATTTACATGTTCATTATTTTAATACACTAACCCATTGTTAGACTTAGAAAATTTAAAAGCTCATTTTTTTTATTTTTTTTTTATGTTTTTTTATTTTTTTTTTATTTTTTTCCAGTTCGCGAAGAACACAGAATTCAGCGAAAATAATTACTACAAAATCATTAATTCTCCAAATTAAACATACCCACATGTTGGAATTCATATATAATTAATACCCAACATTTATATACTGACAAAACTAATTTTAAACACTTAATAACAGATTTAAAGCCTAACAATTCACTGACTTTGATGTTCATGAAGTTTTAGAAAACTTTATGTGAAAATTCTCCCTACGAATTCGTTATAACACCGAATTCGTTCGTTTAAGGCTTAAACTCTTCGTATTAACATGCATAACAACATACAAGTCTAAAATTTAGGGATAATATATGATCAATACATAAATTTTCACGTATAAGGCCTTAAGGCCAAACCCAAACTCTGTAATTTTGTAAAACATATATATTACGTAATATTATGAAACTAATGATATGGAATCATGCAATATATATGTAAAACATGCTATACTTCTCGAATTACTACACATATCTTTATCACAACACCAATTCTCAATTCACAGAGATTAACAGAAGTTTTGAAAGCCATTTTATGAAAACTAAAATACGTAATTTAGAATTTGGGAAGGAGAAGATTACCCTGTAGAATATAATTAGTAGAATTAGAATTCCTCACTCAAAATCTCCTTCACCCACTCACAATTCTAAATATCTCTGATAATTTTTCTCTAAACTCTCTCTGATAGCTTTCTAGACTTAGGCAAAATGAGGAAAGAAAAAGAGAAGACGTCGTAATATAATAAAGGAACTGAGCGCAGAGTGGTCAGTTGGCCCAATCATGGGTTAACTGCACCAACTCCCCTTAAGGCCCTGTTTGGTTAGTTAGGAAAAGGTTTTAAAATTATTTAATTTAATAAAACTTTATCATATAGTTTAATTTATGTCACACACACTTGCACAATAAATCAAATATCTTATTTAATTTAATATAAATAAAATATAATAATTTCTCATAAATTCACATAGTCATATTTTTAATTTACTCATTAATAAATAATGTCAATTTATTAAATCTCTAATTAATAATTACATTAATTTAATAACATAATGCTTAATTAAATATTTCGTTTAATTCAATAAGCTCACGTACATTGATAATAAAATTCTCTACATTAATTTAATAAATGCAACACATATAATTAAATTATTCTACCACAATTGCATCAATTGATTATTTAATCTAATAATTAAATCGTCGAAAAATATTTATTTACTTCAATAAATATTTAAAATAATTTATAAAATTCTCGTTCGTCACAAAGAGTGTGTAGTGTATGTGTGTGGTGAGAGAGAGGGAATTACAGATCTAAATCTAAATGGCGATAACATGGTGTAGTTTTAACTCTCTGAAACATAGCATTAGTATGGAGTTCAAATTTTAACATGTGAATGATATCTTGAGTAATGTACTGGGTTGGGATAGCAGTGTTAGTAAACATCCTAGCATTGAGTTCCTGCCAAATTCTGTAGACAACAGCAAAACTAACGTGCAACAGGTACTTACAAAAATTGGGTCTGAGAGCAGGATATGATATAATCAGTGATAGCTGACCATCCTGTACTAATACTTTTGGAGGTTTGCCATCAGTGCAGGGTTTCGGCACAGAAACGCACAGCGGAAATTAAAATTTTAAAGCAATTTCCGAAACCCTAAAACAGGATCCATGCGAAAAATCAATTAATTAAGAGGTTTAGAGATTATACCGAATATGAAAACGAGAATCTGAAATCGACTGCGTCTCGAATCTCCAACGCAATACAAACTGACTGCGTCTCTATGGTATCCACACGAACGCTCCGCGAATCGTCTTACGATCTGCAGAAGAAGGAATCGCGGTACTAGCCACCAAGGATGAGGATTTTCGGAACTGTTTTCTCTAGTCTCTCTCTAAGAGCGGCTAGGGTTTTGTTTTGACGTAAAAACCTAAAGTCTGATATACATCATATATATAGCAGTCAGGAGGAATTAATCAAAATCTAATATTATTAAAATCCGAATTTATATATATCTTAATTAAGTCTTACTTAATTAATATACCTATATATAAATTATCCTATTAATTTAAATTCGTAATTTAAAATTATATCAATCATATTGACATATTTAAATCTTTACAATTTAAATTAATTTCCTTTTAATTACGTTCTTTGTGTGTGACCCTATAGGTTATTATTACGTTGGCAATAACCTTAAAATCATATTATAAAGTTATAAACAGTGAGCGGCATCTAGTAATGCATCACTGCTACCCAAGTAATAATAAGATCGATGATTCGATGCAACCTTTTCGTGACCAATGTTTCAATGTAATTTAATCCTTTTAACCTTAATATCCTAGATTAAACTCGAGTCATGGAATGTGTCATACTCTTCATAATTTAATCTGAGTTTTCTTGATCAATGAGTAGACTATATGAAACAAATCACTATTTGAGCATGGCCATGCATTTCATAGTCCTACTCAATCAAGAGGCCTATGGATATCACCTATAAAATATAGGATGGTTAAATTCCATCTAGATCACTCATATTACTCACACGATTCATAATGAACCCAATAATCACCTTTATAGTCCACCCTATTAAAGGTGACATTTGATGATATCAAAGTACATAAATTCTCGTGTAGTAATATAGCGGTTTCAGGTCGGAGGACCATTACATCATTGTCACTATGAGAATTGCTAATGACACTTCGCATAATGCTCCATATAGAATTCTCATGGTGGGTCTGTCCAGTACATTGTTCTCTAACATGTACCTATGCATTGACTTAATATCTCATATATTTATGACCAATGAGATTTGGTCATCAGTCAATCCACATACTAGTCTCAATGCATCATTGTTGTCCCATCAACAATGATACTTGACTAGGGACATTTAAGAACAATGATACTAATTGTAATTATATAATCTCATGTTCAAGTCACATACTTGAAACTATATAATTTGTATCACTATTCTAAGGAATTTTATTATGTTAACAATTATATTACGCAGTAATTAAAACCATAATAAAATCATTTATTTATTCAATCAACAATAACATCAAATGTTAAGCAATTACATCAAATAATTGGCCTCTAGGGCATAAACTCTAACAGTCTCCCACTTGCACTAGAGCCAATCACTCATGTATCTAATACCCATGGAACTAATGTGACCGTCGTGCTTCTGCTGCGACAAAGCCTTGGTCAGTGGATCTGCAACATTATCATCTGTTGGCACTCTTCCTATATGTACATCTCCTCTGTCAATGATTTCACGGATGAGATGGTACCGCCTAAGTATATGCTTGGATCGTTGGTGAGATCTGGGTTCCTTAGCCTGTGCAATGGCTCCATTATTATCACAGTATAGAGCAACCGGATCAACAATGGTTGGAACAACACCAAGTTCAGTGATGAACTTTTTAATCCATACAGCCTCCTTGGCTGCACTAGAAGCAGCAATATACTCAGCCTCTGTTGTAGAATCAGCTACTGTCTCTTGCTTCGAACTTTTCCAGCTAACAGCACCACCATTAAGGCAAAACACAAAACCTGACTGAGACTTATAGTCATCATTGTCAGTTTGGAAGCTAGAATCTGTGTAACCCTTTAATGCCAGTTCGTCTTCACATCCATATACCAAGAATGAATCCTTAGTCCTTTTCAGGTACTTGAGGATATTCTTGACTGCTGTCCAGTGACCTTCTCCTGGATTCGACTGGTATCTGCTCGTCATGCTCAAAGCATACGAGACATCCGGATGAGTACATATCATTGCATACATGATAGATCCAATTGCCGAAGCATAAGGGATCTTTCTCATACGCTCCTCATCATCTTGTGATTTAGGACATTAGGCCTTAGAGATCTTTATACCATGAGTCACGGGTAAATTTCCTCTTTTCGCCTCTTGCATGCTGAACCGTTTCAACACTTTATCAATATATGTACTTTGACTTAGGCCGAGCATTTTTCTCGATCTATCTCTATAGATCTTGATACCTAAAATATAGGCAGCATCGCCCAAATCTTTCATGGAGAAACATTTTCCTAACCATATTTTTACAGCCTGTAAGGAAGGAATGTCATTCCCAATAATTAATATGTCATCAACATATAATACTAGGAATACAATGTGACTCCCACTAACCTTCTTATATACACAAGGTTCATCTTCATTTTTAATAAAGCCAAATTCTTTGACTGCTTCATCAAATCGAAGATTCCAACTCCGAGAGGCTTGCTTTAATCCATAAATGGATCGCTGCAGCTTACATACCTTTCCAGCATCCTTTGGAGTGACAAAACCCTCAGGTTGTGTCATATACACATCCTCAAGTAGATTTCCGTTAAGGAAAGCAGTTTTGACATCCATTTGCCAGATTTCGTAATCA
Source organism: Panax notoginseng (assembly GCA_016801055.1). Classification (NCBI taxonomy): domain Eukaryota; kingdom Viridiplantae; phylum Streptophyta; class Magnoliopsida; order Apiales; family Araliaceae; genus Panax; species Panax notoginseng. The sequence continues at coordinate 29,233,867 of CM029019.1, forward strand.
TAAAAAGCTGCAATAGCAAGTAAGATCCTGATGGATTTAACCATTGCCACTGGAGAAAAAGTTTCATCATAGTCAACACCTTGAATTTGTTTGAAACCTTTTGCTACCAGTCGGCCTTTATAGGTTTGTACATTACCATCCATGTCGGTTTTCTTCTTGAAAACCCACTTGCACCCGATTGGTTTTACCCCTTCGGGTGGATCAACCAAAGTCCATACTTGGTTAGTATACATGGAATCCATTTCAGATCTCATGGCTTCAAGCCATCTCTTAGAATCTGGTCCATTCATAGCTTCTTGGTAGGAAGTAGGCTCATCCTGATCTATGAGCATCACATCACCGTTTTGAGTCACAAGATATCCATAATATCTCTCAGGCTCTTGGCTTGTCCTACCAGATCTACGAATTCCTTGTGTAATTTGAGCAGGTTCACTTTCCACAATTTCTTGTGGTTCCTGCTCACGTTCCAACTCAGGTTCAATGATATTTTGTGGTTCTCGAATTTCTTCGAGTTCTACTTTCCTTCCACTGTTTCCTTTAGAGACAAATTCTCTTTCTAGAAAAATACCAGTTCGAGCAACAAACACTTTATTCTCAGAAGGTTTGTAGAAATAATACCCTTTTGTTTCTTTTGGGTATCCCACAAAATTATATTTGTCAGATTTGGGTCCGAGCTTATCAGAATCTAGACGTTTTACAAACGCCTCGCATCCCCAAATCTTCATGAACGACATACTAGGACATTTCCCAGTCCACATCTCATATGGTGTCTTCTGAACCGTCTTTGTAGGAACACGGTTAAGTGTGAATGCAGCTGTCTCTAGGGCATGACCCCAGAAGCTTATTGGAAGATCTGCATGACTCATCATTGATCGTACCATGTCCAACAAGGTTCGATTCCTCCTTTCAGACACACCATTCCATTGTGGTGTTCCAGGTGGAGTGAGCTGTGATATAATACCACACTCCTTTAGAAGGTCATCAAAGTCTTGGCTTAAGTATTCACCTCCTCGATCGGATCGAAGGGCTTTTATGCTTTTGCCAAATTGGTTTTGAACTTCATTCTTGAATTCCTTAAACTTTTCAAAGGACTCGGATTTGTGTCTCATTAGATACACATATCCATATCTACTGAAGTCGTCAGTAAATGTAATGAAGTAATAAAACCTACATCTTGCTAACGAACTCATGGGTCCACATACATCACTATGTATAAGTCCCAATATATCGCTAGCCCGTTCACTGTGTCCAGTGAAAGGGGCTTTAGTCATCTTGCCTAATAAATAAGATTCGCATTTTTCATATGATTCAAAATCAAATGAATCCAAAAATCCATCTTTATGGAGTTTTGATATGCGTTTCTCATTTATATGGCCCAAACGACAGTGCCAGAGATATGTCGGATTTGAATCATTTGATTTAAATCGTTTTGTGTTTATGTTATAGATAGACATTTCTAAATCAAGAATATAAAGACCGTTAAACAATTGTGCAACACCATAGCAAATATCATTTAAGTAAAATGAACAACCATTGTTCTTAATTATAAATGAAAAACCTTTCTTGTCCAAACAAGAAATAGAAATAATGTTTTTGTTTATAGCAGACACAAAATAACAATCTTCTAATTCTAAAACTAGCCCAGTGGGCAAAGATAAATGATAAGTTCCTACGGCTAGTGCAGCAACTTTTGCTCCATTCCCAACTCGTAGGTCAACCTCTCCTTTCGCCAAAGTCCTACTCCTTCGGAGTCCCTGCACATTAACACAAATGTGAGAACCACATCCAGTATCCAATACCCATGATGTAGAAGTAGACAAATTGACTTCTATAACATATATACCTGAATCAGAAGTCGTACTTCCTTTCCTTTTCTTCACTTCTTCCAAATAAGCATGACAGTTCCTTTTCCAGTGTCCAGGTTTTCCACAGAAGTGACATTCACCTTCTTTAGCCACCCCACCTTTAGGTTTTAAAGCCTGTTTGGTTTTGGAATTGGGTTTGGCAACAGACTTAGATCCTATTTTCTTTTTGCCTTTCCAATTTCCCTTAGCATTCCCCTTTTGCACCATCATTATGGGAGCGGGTCCAGCCTTTTTCATGTTGTTCTCGGCAGTTCTTAACATGCTCAACAACTCAGTAAGGGGTTTCTCAATTTCATTCATAAGATAGTTCATAACAAATTTAGAGTAGCTGCTGTTCAAAGATTGTAAAACAAGATCAGTTTGGGCTTTCGGAGTGATTGGAAAACCCAACCTATCCAGGTACTCAATATACCCAATCATTTTCAGCACATGTGGACCAACTGGATCACGTTCACCCATCTTGCAGTGATACAACGCTTTGCTTGTATCATACCTCTCCTGTCGAGCATGCCCTTCGAACAATTTCTTGAGATGCTCGATCATCTCATAAGCATCCATTAACTCATGTTGCTTCTGAAGCTCAGCGTTCATGGTTGCTAGCATGAGACAACTCACGTCCAGTGCATCATCTTGATGCTTCTTGTAAGCATTATGCTCCGCACGTGGTGCAGTGACAGCCGGTGCTGCAGGAATGGGCCCATCAAGGACATATAGCTTACGCTCTTGTTTGAGGACAATCCTCAAGTTCCTGTGCCAGTCAAGGAAATTAATCCCACTCAGCTTGTCCTTCTCAAGGACTGATCGTAGTGAAAGACTACTTGTGTTGTTGTTGTTGTTTGCCATTGATATCTACAATTTATAAGTGCCAAAATAATAAGTCAAATTGCAGAGTTGATATTATGTAATTGATAATAGTACATTCAAAATATACCTCCCACTATTTTATTCAAATTAATAGCCCTCACCATTAATTCGGAAAGCATTTTCTATTAAATCTTTCTAGTGAGCCAAGATCCATATTTCATTATGACTTAAGTTAGCTTTGGCTAATCTCTTAAAACATAATTATTTAGGTAGACAACCCTTTGCCAATTATATCATATATAACTCCTGGATAGTTTGGTAAACAACAATTGTTTTTAGTCCATCTAATGGTACCTACCAAACTCTATGCCTCTAAGTCCACAATCCTATTGAGATAACTTAGTTAAGTCGGCCCCAATGATTTTAACAGTTTGGATATCACAATTATCCTATCGCATCTTACCTAGATAAATAGGGTACTTTGCTTTGGCAAACCTACATCTATTGATCAAGGTCTTGATGAGTGTCATTCATTGGAAGGCATCTGATTGAGACTTAATAATTTAATGAGGAATTTTATTAATTAATTTAGATCTCACCAATTTTAATCTTATTAAGCATACACATTATTTATCATATCATATCGCATACAAGCATAAATAAAGTGCAAAATTAAATGTGTCACAGTTATGGCCCAATCCACTGTCAATCTTTTCAAGCTAATGAAAGATTGAAGGTCAATCTAAGGTGGTAAAAGATCTTAAAATAAATAGCCTCCTTGGAACTTCCTCAAGCATGTGCCTCCTCTCCATCTTGACATCTTCATCAATTACAGATTATTACATGACATAAAGAAACCTCGAGTTACATTCGAGGGGATTTAGATGAGAAGAGAATATTACATCAGAATTTATAGAAAGGCACGACATGCAAGCCGTATTTCAAAACCAAAAACCACTAACCTATGGGTCAAAAGGCCATAACTGCGCACCATGCGTATCACAATAAGCATATAACAACTTATATATAATTAAAGAAAACAATATATAACATATAGGGGACACGAACATCGTGCGCTACGACGGGGGGGTCCAAGGGGGGGTCTCCCCCCTGGCGGTGGTCCGGCTGATCGGTATTGCAGAATTTTTCCATACGAATCTCTGAAACAGTTTCAGAATCATACATTTTAATCCACCAAAACACCCATAATAACAAATCATATAATACCAGTTTCGATTTAATCATATTAAAACGAATAACAGTACACCCAGAATTTATCATATATTTCCAGTTTTGATTAATCATATTAAAACGATTCTTCATGTTTCTAATCCGATTAGAACAGTTATATTGTCATTCCATCGATTAAAGATACGATTAACAGTATCATCATATATATTACCAGAATACACATACAACGGAATATCATATATTCAATTTTATATCGGTAAACATGCATCATCATATATCATATATATCGAATACAATTAAAACATGCAATCTGAATTAATCGTTTCGCAAGTAGCTCTGATACCACTGTAGGGTTTCGACACAGAAACGCACAGCGAAAATTAAAATTTTAAAGCAATTTTCGAAACCCTAAAACAGGATCCATGCAAAAAATCAATTAATTAAGAGGTTTAGAGATTATACCGAATATGAAAATGAGAATCTGAAATCGACTGCGCCTCGAATCTCCAACGCAATACAAACTGACTGCGTCTCTACGGTATCCACACGAACGCTCCGCGAATCGTCTTACGATCTGCAGAAGAAGGAATCGCGGTACTAGCCACCAAGGATGAGGATTTTCGGAACTGCTTTCTCTAGTCTCTCTCTAAGAGCAGCTAGGGTTTTGTTTTGACGTAAAAACCTAAAGTCTGATATACATCATATATATAGCAGTCAGGAGGAATTAATCAAAACCTAATATTATTAAAATCCGAATTTATATATATCTTAATTAAGTCTTACTTAATTAATATACCTATATATAAATTATCCTATTAATTTAAATTCGTAATTTAAAATTATATCAATCATATTGACATATTTAAATCTTTACAATTTAAATTAATTTCCTTTTAATTACGTTCTTTGTGTGTGACCCTATAGGTTATTATTACGTTGGCAATAACCTTAAAATCATATTATAAAGTTATAAACAGTGAGCGGCATCTAGTAATGCATCACTGCTACCCAAGTAATAATAAGATCGATGATTCGATGCAACCTTTTCGTGACCAATGTTTCAATGTAATTTAATCCTTTTAACCTTAATATCCTAGATTAAACTCGAGTCATGGAATGTGTCATACTCTTCATAATTTAATCTGAGTTTTCTTGATCAATGAGTAGACTATATGAAACAAATCACTATTTGAGCATGGCCATGCATTTCATAGTCCTACTCAATCAAGAGGCCTATGGATATCACCTATAAAATATAGGATGGTTAAATTCCATCTAGATCACTCATATTACTCACACGATTCATAATGAACCCAATAATCACCTTTATAGTCCACCCTATTAAAGGTGACATTTGATGATATCAAAGTACATAAATTCTCGTGTAGTAATATAGCGGTTTCAGGTCGGAGGACCATTACATCATTGTCACTATGAGAATTGCTAATGACACTTCGCATAATGCTCCATATAGAATTCTCATGGTGGGTCTGTCCAGTACATTGTTCTCTAACATGTACCTATGCATTGACTTAATATCTCATATATTTATGACCAATGAGATTTGGTCATCAGTCAATCCACATACTAGTCTCAATGCATCATTGTTGTCCCATCAACAATGATACTTGACTAGGGACATTTAAGAACAATGATACTAATTGTAATTATATAATCTCATGTTCAAGTCACATACTTGAAACTATATAATTTGTATCACTATTATAAGGAATTTTATTATGTTAACAATTATATTACGCAGTAATTAAAACCATAATAAAATCATTTATTTATTCAATCAACAATAATATCAAATGTTAAGCAATTACATCAAATAATTGGCCTCTAGGGCATAAACTCTAACAATCAGTTCCTCCCCTACATAAGCCACATCACCTTCCATCGGTCTTGGAATTTGGCTCTGCTGCCTCTGTGTTAGTCTCACTTGGTCTAGGTTCATCCTCAACCTCAACATCCACTTGCTCTGCAACTTCATCTTTTAGGTCTTACAGTACAACAATCTGATGTCAATCATCCCAAAAAAAAATATTTACTAATAGATAATACAAAAGTTATTGCTACATCACATTATAGAAGAACAGACCCAAATTCAAAAAAAAAGGCCTTTAGTGGTCTTAGTACAGTACCTCATACCACATTGGTGTGTCTTAAAAGCAAAAATTAAATCAAACCATCCATTATACTACCAATTTTTGGCCTGAAACAAGTTAAGAACTGTAATAATAGCAAACCATCAACTACAACAACAGCTTAACTAATATCAATGTGAGAGTACTACTCTTAGCCTGAGACATTGCATAGCACTCTTACAACATTCGTAGTACTTAACTGATTTGGTTGTTGCAGAGTTTGATCAACAACTGGACGTTGCTGAAACTAGTTTCCATATGGTTTAAGAAAATCAAACAATTTTTTGTGATGGTTGACAAGAGAATAAGACTGAGATTGAGAAATTTTGAGAAGAATAGGTGAGTGTTTTGATATAATCATTTCATCAAATAACTGTAGGCAACTAGAGTTGAAGCCAGCCAATTGCTAGTGAGATGTTAAATGTAATTTATAACTGGGACGCAATACATACCACAATATCAAGCCAGCCAATTGCTAGTGCAGATGATACAACTTCCCAATACTTTGGATCATCTTCAACTTCCTGAAGAATACAGTTAAGATTAAACTTCATACTACCCTAACCTCATAAATATCTATAAGCACATGCATTAATTACTTGAAAAACTAAAAGAAAAAAGGAAAAGCAAACGTCATTTAAAGTTCATATATACTGAATCGGTAAGAACATGCAGCCAGCATAATCTTTTCCAATATAGTACATCCATCAAGTTTAAAGTGGGGAAGAATTGCCATAATAGTCTCGTCTCTTTTTTAATGAAAACTCGTGGAAGCAACTATGATGAACATCAGGACATGGTCAAACCTGTAAAGTAACAAGTTCAATTTGAAAATCCACAAGTTTTGAATGGACTGTTTGCTGTGCTCCAGTGAAAAGACTATCAAAAACCTGTTGAGAAATATAATTTTTAATTTAACAGAAGCGAAGATGCCTCAGGAAAACGAGTAATGTCAAAATGCATCAATGTGACAAACTAAGTGAATAAAACAGGGGGAAAAAACTCACATCTAACCAATCAACCACCCAAAATGCAGCAAAAAAATCTGAAACCATCAACTACAACAATAGATTAGCTAAATCAAATCTTTCCATCATATTTAACCAAAAATTAGAAAATCAAAATCCAAATACCATCCATTAGACTATAAATTACTGATTTACCAAGTCTAACATAGAGTTCAACATTAATATCCAAAATATTAAGTAGTGTTCACAATAAAAGTTCTAACAGTTTTGAATGTCCATAAATATCGATCAAGAGTTGTTTCCATCTCTTTCTGTCCTTGAGCTGCTTTTGCCTTGAATCAACTGTAGAAATTGTGGATTGTCGGCTAACTTGTTAAGTAAATTCTCAAGATTATCCATCCGTTTTCCTTGTGCCTGAATGGTTGCTTCAAGCACTTCATTTTTTTTGTGAGACGCTTCTAACTTTGCTGCCAATGCAACTTTTTCTTTATTGATAGATGAAGACTTCTCTGCTCGAGGTCCTAATTCAAAGCCAATCAATCTCCCTGCCTTCTTACCCAACACTCGAGTCATAATCTCCCTTTTGTCATTATTGTCAATATTTCCAGATTCTACGTTCGTCTCAGAGGTGCATTCAGACTCAAGTAATTTCATTTCATTCTGTGAAATTAATAACAAATGTAACTAATTCATTACATAATCCCCAATTTAGCAACAAGATAAGGTTTGTATAACTTACGTATGCAGCTTTATTTCCAGGTTGTATTCAGTCGTTTGTTTCCTTTTTCTGATGTGTGCTCTTGTAAACTTCGATGGGATCTCCCTAAAAATTAAATTAGAATAATTAATAACGAGAGCATTATTGTATAATTTTCTGTACAAGGAACATGAATTAAGGCTTTAGTATCCTTGTTTTCTAGTTTCAAGCATAGCTTGTCAGTTTGTGTTTCCAATGTTGTGTTCACCGTCTCAGGGTCATTATATACCATCTGATTCTCAGTACCCATCTCCACCACAGCCTACACAATCTCAAGTAAATCTGAGACCACAAAAATCACTTGTTACTGCAGTATAAGACTCGGTGGTTCCAGCAGTTACCTCAGCAGGGTCAACCACAACAGACATCTTTGCAGGCTCAATTTAGGCCCACATCACCTGCTGTTTAGTAGACCAGTTCAGCCACAGCTTCCACCTCAGCATCTGAAGGCCAATTTTGAAGCACAGCCAGGGGATGGGTACACTGCTTCTTGATCCCAGCCTACACTCTCCCAAGGAAATACGTACATGATGTATGATGGCAAAAGGGGAAGGGCACATCATCTACCCCAGCCTCACCTCCAACAAAGTGTTTATTCTCATAATCAGAAACCAACTAGTAGCAGTAATCTTAGCAGATCCTAATTGCTTAAAATAATAGGCTGGTTCACACAAGAATGATTTTGAACATTCATAATTACATACCTTCTCAGAATGATGAACGACATATGGTTTTGACCCTCCACTATGAATGGCATTATTGCCTCGATTTTTCTTGTTTACTTCTGAGCGATGCTGGAAAAAAATATCATTGAACAAATAATAAAATTCTTATCTTTTTTAAAAAACTGAATATCATAAGCATATAAAAAAAACGATGAAAGTTAGAATAATCATAAAATAAATTTTGGCGATGTGCAATAATCACACATTTCAGTCCATTTGGCAATATCAATGTTGTTTGGAGGATTTTTTCGTGCATCTTCGGTTGATTGAAAAGTTTTGAATACTTTGTAAAGCTTACACCTCTGCCCTCTATTCCTATCCTTCATTATTCCAAGTGCAACACGCTTCACATGAGGTTTAGAAAGGTCGATATTGAAGCGAGCCTAAAGAAAAAAATAATCCAGCAAAATTAACTAGTTCATGAGTAAAAAAATAGCAAAATTAGCCTATTAAACTCTATCCATGAATTCAATTGTTACTTGCACCTTTTATCTAACAAATCATGTATCCTAATGAGTGTCTTTCTCCATGGATTTATAGACAAGGTATGAAACAAAAACTAATTGACAATAAGGACAAATGCAGACTCAACTATGAATAACAATATTTGACATAATTTAATATTATGCATCTTACTTCAACCCTTGACAATGATTCTTCAATTACTCCCTCTGTAATATCCTTGAACTTGGTATTCATTGGGAGGTGGTGGCGGACCATCAATCCTATCTCTGACGACATCTCAGTTGATTCTGTAGGATCTATGGGCCTTCCTTTACTAGGTGACACATTGATAGCCAACTTCTTTCCTTTTGACTTTGTGAGTTTCTCAAGACTAATACCGCGAGTAGGTCCGCGTATTTTCTTTGCTGAAGATGAAGTTATTCAAATTATTAGATGTCAAAAAGTAAAAGGAACAACAAATTAACAAGAAAATAATAATTCTGTATATCATATATATATATATATATATATATACACACACATACATACACACGTGTATAACATATGTCTACTAAATGACCGAACATAAAACTCACATTGTGCAGACCCTTCCTCATCGGACGTCGGTGTCGGGCCACATTCTGTTGGTGGGGTAGAATTTTCACCAACTATAGTGTCATTAGTACGTTGCATCGAGGTAGAAATGGGAGTATCCACTTCATTCGCATGACCATCATTGGCATTCGGTGAATGTGCAATCATTGAACGTAATTTGCTTGTTCGACCCACAGGTGATGGTTGAGCAGATCGAGTTTGTGATCTTGTGATTAGGCTTCTTGGAGGACTTGATGTCAGCATAATTCGTGATCTTGTGATTGGGCTTCTTGGAGGACTTGATGTCAGCATAATTCTTCTTTTTACACGAGGATTTGAACCTTCAGTTAAGTTTAGTTCAACTTCTTCATTATCCTCAGAGACCTCAACATTTTGCGAGGCTAAATATTTTCTTGTTTGAGCTGCTCCTTTCCTCTTTAATCCAGGGCCAGACATTTTGAAGTACCAATTATGCAAGATGAGTAAATTTCTGAAACTACATAATCAGATCAGTTATACGTATTAGTAAATAAGACATGTATAGTACTAGAAAGTAATACTTAAGCATGTCGTACATCTCAAAATCATAACTAGGTTCACCATGCATGCCTAAATTCACACATCCAAAAGAAGCTGATTCATTTTTTCAAGTATATCAGCACTAAACAATGAAACCCAAATCAATTATATAAAACGAGTGCAATATTCCACTACTTAATTTGCCTAACAACAACAATAGTTAAGTCAAATCTAAAATGGAGTACCTAAATGGAAATGTAAATCTCTTTTGCATTCAAGTACTATTAATACAGACGAGACTAAAATATATGTTTTACCTCCAAAAGCACATGAAGAGAAGTACATAAACTCAGTTCGGTAGACCAAAATCAAAACATAAACCATATCGATCCATAAATAATCTACGATATTTACTCCATATACAACATAATCACAAATAAACTGATTATAAAACCAAACAACAATATAAATCGAAGTGAATGAGAAGAAAGGAACTGACATGCGAAAAAAACCCTAGACAGTTGACGCCAGAGGAGAACTAGCGACTTATTTTGGGAATAAGTGAATGAGAAGTGAATGAGAAGAGGAGAACTAGCGACTTATTAATTAGAGCGAAATATGCCTACCCGTATATCCTGTCGCTAAACCGATTAAGGGAGGGAAATATAATATATTGGAGCGAAAATTATAGCGGGATAAAGTGTAATAATATTGTGTCTTAAATTAATTAATATTAGTGTCTCTTAGACTAAATATAAGTAAAGGAAAATTTAACACTTTTTTAAATGTTTGTAATATTAGAGATGAAAAATAATTTCTTTGACTTGTGATATGACAATATTGTTAATTTAATACATAACTTAAAAATAATTTCTTTGACTTGTGATATTTATTAAAAATACATAACAATATTGTTAATTTAATAGATAATTATTATTATTTTTAGATAATTAGTACTCTAAACGTCCTATATTAAACGTCTTCATTTGATTTTATTACGTGAAATTGACCATTTTTTAAATTAATTTTTTTTATAAAAAAATAAAATATACGTCTATCGATTATGACCGTACTAAATTATGGAGATTTTACTACAATTTGACCATAAAAGTCAAATTATGGAGTTTATTAGGAGTGTTATTTAAATGATTAGTTATTTAGTATTAGAATGTCTCGTATGAAATTAAGAGGTGTAAACAGTGATAATGGAACTTGTAATAAATATTTATACGTCTACTAATTTATAAAGAATATGTTTTGCATAAACAATAACATAGAATAGTAATATATATATATATATATATATATATATATATATATATATGATTTCATTCTTTATTTTCTCTTATCAATGTACCCACATACGATGTTATTTAATATTGATATAAATTTATCGTCATATATATATAAAATTGTTAATAAGTGTTAATAAATATTAATAAGTTTTAATATTGATATAAATTTATCGCCATTCTTTATTTCTTCTTAAAAATGTACTCCCTAAATCTTAATAAGTGTTAATTTTGTAGTAATATTGATGTAATATTAATAAAATTGTTATGATAAACATACAAATATTGTCATAAAAATAAAAATCATGTTATGAAACTTAAATATTTGTCAAATATAAACGTGTGGTTAATTATATTAAAAAACTAAGACAATCGGATTTTGATTTACTTTATTTTTATTAATACTTATTGTACAAATATTTAAAATACTAACTATGTTCCAAAAATTTAAATTATTTCGTTCATAAATATTTTATACATTCCATTCCACTCCATGTATAGAATTGGGTTAAATTTCATGTAATTCAGTAAGCAAAATATTAATTTCAACATTGATATATCATCTATACGACTGAATGCTCTTAGATAGAAAACGTTTGTTTCACTTATCATATCACAGCTGCATATAGTTTTTGTATATTTTAAATGATTGTGAATCACATGAAATTTTTTCGGGCAAAACTTTAGGATTATGTTTATTTGAAAAAAAATTTATTGGGATTTGAATATTTATATTCAAATATATTATGTAGGACTATGTTCTCCCATGATATTAATTATAGTGAATATAAATTATATTATATATAAATGCATTAAATTTTTAACAATATTAAATTTAATTTTAATAACACTATTTACGTAACTTACAATATCGATTATGGACTATAATAATCCATAATCGAAATATCTTTCCACTACTTTAAAATTTAAAATTTCATACGTTGACCATATCATAAAGAAATAGAAAAATACAAGATGATAGTGTCGCTATTATGTGGAATAGAGCACAAATGAAAAAAAAACATATGTTTTACACAAACAGTAAAATTTGAGTTTATTCTTTAATCTATAATATACTACAATTCAAATTGTAATGTAATTAATATTTTAATACAAATTTTATTCTTAATAATATTTTCTGGTTATCTAAATTATTAATTGTATTAAATAGAATATTAACTTATAATAATTTATATTTGAGTTTGTTATAATTAATTTATAATATCCTAAAATATAAATTTATCTTTTTAGTTTGTAAAATAATAATAATTTAAGTATAATATTCCTTCTATAATTTTTTTTAAAAAAAATGTTATCAAACTCTGTTTTTGGAACAGAGTCCCCAACTTACCACAGTTGTTTGGTGTTATACGGAAGAAAGAGAGGCTAGGTTTCTCCTTTATTACCAAAACACCGTATAACAATTTGGGTTTCTTCTTCTTCCTTACGTAGCCAAAACTCGCATTAATCCCATCCGTAGCTTCACTTGCACTCATGTCCTCCATCACAGGCACATGTTCTACTTCTCTCCTCCATCCGTAGCTTCGCTTATACTCAAGTCGATTCCATCCGGGTTCTAGGGTTATTTTTCTTCTTCAATTCTCTTTCAATTCGGTAAGAAATCAAATCTCAGTTTATTTATTTCTTAATTTCTGCACTTTGTTTATTCATTTGTGCTTAATCAAATATGAAATTGGTTATATGTGATGATCAAATCTGAAATTGGTTATTTGTTTTGGCCACAGAAAATGCGATTATGTTAGGGGATAAGATAATGAATTGTGTTTTTTAAAAGGGATTTTCTATTTTGGCTCTTTTCTTCCTTTGATCAAGTAGGGCTAATACAAGTATGGAGACTGATACTAAAGTCTCAACACTACTCTCATTAGAGTTAAGTAGAAGCTGACATTCATTCAGTAAATGGGCTGCAGTTGGGCAATAGCATATAGCTTATTCTTGGAATGGTATATTCACAGATATCTACTTGCTAAAACTGGGTAGTGCTAATAAAATTAATTCACACACTTAACTTCCCAATTGATTAAAACAATATTCTCAATCAAAAGTGCAGAATTTAAGTGTAAAATTTTAATTCAAGGAAACAATGCGCTAGCTGTTATATCACCAACACAGAATGTAACGACCCCAAAATAGGTCTATTCCATCCAACCCATTCTGAGTCGTCAAATACATGATACAGAAAATAACTACAACTTTATTACAACAATTGTCGTGCAAAATACAACAACACATATGCTGTGAGTTTGGATACAAATATATACCAAATGTGACTCATGTTCCAACCGTGGACATCACCTCACAATAACACCTTACATAAAGGTATAGTCAAAAACTGTTTTAGAAATTAGAATCTTTGGGAAGTGCTCAAGGAAACCTTCGTACATGGGAGGCCACGCGTCTAGGTTATGATAGATATCATATGGCCACAGAATTATCCTTGGTTGACCCAATAAACCCCAAAGAAAAACGAGAAGATTACTATCATATTCTTCCCAATGGTGAGTCTTCTCTTGACTTATCATTATCTCCACTGTCTCTAATTGAGAATTATACTTCAAACAAACACCAAGATTATATAGGTAGTGCCCATAGATATACTCAGCAAGCGGATGAGCACAACCCTGCCCTATGATGACACGAGGTTGTATGTCATTAGACATCTTGTATGATAGTGACAAAACACCCTTCCAACGTTGGGTTCGCCTCACCCTATTTTCTTCACCAAATATAACTACTAAATGATGAACACCGTTCTATTCCCTTGTTACCCCCGCTCGACTCAGCTACACTCTTATTACCTGAAAGGAATTGTGAAGCAAAAGGGTGAGCACAACTAGCTCCGTAAAGAATATCATGATTAAAGATAATTAAATTATCAATAGCCTTCATCAATAATAAATCAGAGATTTAGAACATATGGTAATGATAAAATTTCAACCATAGTTGCAGCGGAACGAGCAATCCATTAGAAGAGTCAAATAGACTATAAAGTCTATTATCTTCTCCATGTTAAAAATCCACCAACAATATTTTATCCATGTAACATCACTCAACAGTTCCTTTCCACAATCATATGAATAACTCATAATCATAATTGTGACTATAAATTTTTCTTCGCACCCAGGACGAAGAATATTTTCATCACCTGTCTTTACCTGAAACATCAAAGATCATGGTTATACAAAATCACAATTCCTGTTTATAATCATACTAACAAATCCATATTTACACTACGGGCCAAAGATATTCATCAACAAACCATCTTTGCACTACGGGTCAAAGATATTCAACAACAGTTCATCTTTGCACTACAGGCCAAAGATATTCATCAACAGGCCATCTTTGCACTACATGCCAAAGATATTCATCAACAATTCATATTTGCACTACAGGCCAAATATATTCATATCTCAAAGAAATATATAATCATTTCAGAATTTATATAAACAATAATTATAACCATGTTGATCAATTCACCTTTGCACTTAAGCTTAAGATATTCAATTATAAATTCAATGGTCATGATCATACCAGTCACAATTCAACTTTGCACTACAGGCCAAAGAGAACCCTAGTCATGATCATACCAATAATCTACCCATCTTTACACTCCAGTGAAAGAGAATTTTAACATCAGGGTTACAAAAATGTTATATATGATGATAAAAATAATATGATCAACATATAGTTTTAATCTCAAGAGTAATATTCGTAACTCATGAATAGTAACCCCGACACAAAAGATAGAAATTTTACAATAAAATTCATATCAATATTACGGTATAATGATATTGAAAGAATAACATTACTTAAATTTATAAACAATTTATTTTAATTGTTTACACTTTACTAATTAATGCATTTAATCATCATAAAATGTCAACTCTTAAGATTTCATCATCAATAACCAAAACCCTCATCAAAAATCTGCATATACCTCATATAGGATTCTCAAGTCGTAAAATCCTATTTTCTAATTTTCTTACTTCACAAAACATATTTAATTCATTAACTCATAACTAGACCATTTTCATAAAAAAATACCAAATCAATTTCAAAAATATTTCTTTTCTGGGATTTAACATAATATAGTCCCATAGTGAACATATATTTTTCTCAGAATTTTTAAAAGTCATTTACTATTTTTCATATGGCCAAAACAGCCGAATATTTAGACATTTATCAAAAATTATACTTTTGTCCAAAAATTCTGAAATTAACAGAGTATACTTCCATCATATACATGTACTCCCAATAAAAATTTCATCAATTTTGGAGTTAACCACAAGAAATTATAAGCAGTTACTTTTAAAATAGTCTTTTCTCATAAAATTCATAACTCTCAATCTATACATCCAAAAATCACCATTTTTGGACACAATCAATAAAACTCATCAAAATATCATTTCAAATTTTTCCAGAATTTTTAAAGTTCAGAAAAATTACGAAACTGAAAAACATAACAACTCTTAAAATCCCTTACTATCCCTTACTATCCCTTACCTCAAAAGAGCAGTACTTCTGATCGGTATAAGGCTGAAAGAAACTTGCACTGATGAATAGAAACTCACAGAGTATCTAAATACTCACAAAATACACTCAATAATCTAGAGAGAGAAAGAGAGAAAACTTATGTTCTGGTGTGATTTTCAATTCTAACTTAGCCCTCTATTTATAGGAAAATTTTGGTAGGTTTGACCTGCAACCTGATGGCTTTACCTGCTACTATTCCCACCCACCACATTTGAAATATAATTCAGCACATTTCTTAACCAACCACAAGTGGGGCCCACCAATTCTAGAATTTTTCACCAAAATGATAAACTCCAAAAATTCAACAATTTCTGAACCAGTCATCTTGTAAAATTCATAATAAATCATACGTTCATTTTTAACAGTTCAAAATTTGTGGACATATACTCAACTTATATATGTATAACATATCCAAAAATTACCACGATCCAACGGTCGGATTAAAAATTATAACCCTCGCAAAATATCTCAAAAATCCTGATTTTTAATACCTCCATTCCGACAAAAATACTGATAAAAACCTCAACATTAACTCCTTCATTTTTTAACCACAAAAATATATCCCTCATTTATATCCCATAAAATAAATATTTTCTTATCATATGAATCAATAATTAATTATTCACAAATAATATTACAGAATCACATTTATGACAACCAGGCCGTTCCCAGGAAAGAGGGGGCTTTCCAATAAGGATTTTTCCTTACTGGCGCGCAATTAGATGACCAAACTTCTCCTTAGACAGAACTTTCTAGACATTGCCAATAATGCTATCTAATATTACTATTCAAATAATATGAATTATTGATCTGATAAAGGAAAATATTGTGTAGCAACAATTATTGAAACAACAATAATATAAAATATCAACGCAACAATTATTGAATCAATAAAATAAAATATTGAACAGTAATTACTGTAACAATTATTGAGTAGTGCCTTCTTACGTAAGAATCAATAATTTCAAAAATACTATGCAATACCGTGTGCTACTGTGCAATAACGCGTATTACTGTATTTTAACCACCGGGTATTCCAACAGTGTTAACGGTAACAACTACGTCGTTATTTGTAAAAACTTAAATTTGTCGTTTTTCTTCACCCGACAGTTATTCGTTATGGGGCCCACAAATAGCTGCGTCGTCGTACGAATATTCTCCGACAAAAAGAATATTCCACGACCAAACGAATATTCCCCGACAACAATGATTATTTTTTAACCACTTGCTTATTTTGAAAAAAATTCATATTTCACCCAATACTTTAAACTTTTATCAATTTAACCATTTACTGAATAGTAATTATAAGAAAAATTGAATACTTTTATTTCATAAAATTCGGGGTCTTACAATCTCCCCTCCTTATGAAATTTCGTCCTCGAAATTTACATACCTGGTATTTCAAAGAATTGAGAATACCTTCCTTTCATTTTAGATTCCATCTTCCCTGCCATCATAATTTCTCCATTGCTCATCTCCTGTATTTCAAATATCATTCTAGAATACAACTTCAAAACAAGGGTTAATTTAACAAATTAACATATCACATAATATCCTGATATTATGACTGACCAACAAATAAGCTTAGGCAAGACACACTAGCGAAGGATTTACTCATCTCTCCCCTCCTAGTTATATTCTCCGATCTCCGCCAGAGACCATATCCCTAAGCTCTGATACCAAATGTAACGACCCCAAAATAGGTCCATTCCATCCAACCCATTCTGAGTCGTCAAATACATGATACAGAAAATAACTACAACTTTATTACAACAATTGTCGTGCAAAATACAACAACACATATGCTGTGAGTTTGGATACAAATATATACCAAATGTGACTCATGTTCCAACCGTGGACATCACCTCACAATAACACCTTACATAAAGGTATTGTCAAAAACTGTTTTAGAAATTAGAATCTTTGAGAAGTGCTCAAGGAAACCTTCGTACATGGGAGGCCACGTGTCTAGGTTATGATAGATATCATATGGCCACAGAATTATCCTTAGTTGACCCAATAAACCCCAAAGAAAAACGAGAAGATTACTATCATATTCTTCCCAATGGTGAGTCTTCTCTTGACTTATCATTATCTCCACTGTCTCTAATTGAGAATTATACTTCAAACAAACACCAAGATTATATAGGTAGTGCCCATAGATATACTCAGCAAGTGGATGAGCACAACCCTGCCCTATGATGACACGAGGTTGTATGTCATTAGACATCTTGTATGATAGTGACAAAACACCCTTCCAGCGTTGGGTTCGCCTCACCCTATTTTCTTCACCAAATATAACTACTAAATGATGACCACCGTTCTATTCCCTTGTTACCCCCGCTCGACTCAGCTACACTCTTATTACCTGAAAGGAATTGTGAAGCAAAAGGGTGAGCACAACTAGCTCAGTAAAGAATATCATGACTAAAGATAATTAAATTATCAATAGACTTCATCAATAATAAATCAGAGATTTAGAACATATGGTAAATGATAAAATTTCAACCATAGTTGCAGCGGAACGAGCAATCCATTAGAAGAGTCAAATAGACTATAAAGTCTATTATCTTCTCCATGTTAAAAATCCACCAACAATATTTTATCCATGTAACATCACTCAACAGTTCCTTTCCACAATCATATGAATAACTCATAATCATAATTGTGACTATAAATTTTTCTTCGCACCCAGGACGAAGAATATTTTCATCACCTGTCTTTACCTGAAACATCAAAGATCATGGTTATACCAAATCACAATTCCTGTTTATAATCATACTAACAAATCCATCTTTGCACTACGGGCCAAAGATATTCATCAACAAACCATCTTTGCACTACGGGCCAAAGATATTCATCAACAAACCATCTTTGCACTACGGGTCAAAGATATTCAACAACAGTTCATCTTTGCACTACAGGCCAAAGATATTCATCAACAGGCCATCTTTGCACTACATGCCAAAGATATTCATCAACAATTCATATTTGCACTACAGGCCAAATATATTCATATCTCAAAGAAATATATAATCATTTCAGAATTTATATAAACAATAATTATAACCATTTTAATCAATTCACCTTTGCACTTAAGCTTAAGATATTCAATTATAAATTCAATGGTCATGATCATACCAGTCACAATTCAACTTTGCACTACAGGCCAAAGAGAACCCTAGTCATGATCATACCAATAATCTACCCATCTTTACACTCCAGTGAAAGAGAATTTCAACATCAGGGTTATAAAAATATTATATATGATGATAAAAATAATATGATCAACATATAGTTTTAATCTCAAGAGTAATATTCGTAACTCATGAATAGTAACCCCGACACAAAAGATAGAAATTCTACAATAAAATTCATACCAATATTTCGGTATAATGATATTGAAAGAATAACATTACTTAAATTTATAAACAATTTATTTTAATTGTTTACACTTTACTAATTAATGCATTTAATCATCATAAAATGTCAACTCTTAAGATTTCATCATCAATAACCAAAACCCTCATCAAAAATCTGCATATACCTCATATAGGATTCTCAAGTCATAAAATCTTATTTTCTAATTTTCTTACTTCACAAAACATATTTAATTCATTAACTCATAACTAGACCATTTTCATAAAAAAAATACCAAATCAATTTCAAAAATGTTTCTTTTCTGGAATTTAACATAATATAGTCCCATAGTGAACATATATTTTTCTCAGAATTTTTAAAAGTCATTTACTATTTTTCATATGGCCAAAACAGCCGAATATTTAGACATTTATCAAAAATTATACTTTTGTCCAAAAATTCTGAAATTAACAGAGTATACTTCCATCATATACATGTACTCCCAATAAAAATTTCATCAATTTTGGAGTTAACCACAAGAAATTATAAGCAGTTACTTTTAAAATAGTCTTTTCTCATAAAATTCATAACTTTCAATCTATACATCCAAAAATCACCATTTTTGGACACAATTAATAAAACTCATCAAAATATCATTTCAAATTTTTCCAGAATTTTTGAAGTTCAGAAAAATTACGAAACTGAAAAACATAACAACTCTTAAAATCCCTTACTATCCCTTACTATCCCTTACTATCCCTTACCTCAAAAGAGCAGTACTTCTGATCGGTATAAGGCTGAAAGAAACTTGCACTGATGAATAGAAACTCACAGAGTATCTAAATACTCACAAAATACACTCAATAATCTAGAGAGAGAAAGAGAGAAAACTTATGTTCTGGTGTGATTTTCAATTCTAACTTAGCCCTCTATTTATAGGAAAATTTTGGTAGGTTTGACCTGCAACCTGATGGCTTTACCTGCTACTATTCCCACCCACCACATTTGAAATATAATTCAGCACATTTCTTCACCAACCACAAGTGGGGCCCACCAATTCTAGAATTTTCCACCAAAATGATAAACTCCAAAAATTCAACAATTTCTGAACCAGTCATCTTGTAAAATTCATAATAAATCATACGTTCATTTTTAACGGTTCAAAATTTGTGGACATATACTCAACTTATATATGTATAACATATCCAAAAATTACCACGATCCAACGGTCGGATTAAAAATTATAACCCTCGCAAAATATCTCAAAAATCCTGATTTTTAATACCTCCATTCCGACAAAAATACTGATAAAAACCTCAACATTAACTCCTTCATTTTTTAACCACAAAAATATATCCCTCATTTATATCCCCATAAAATAAATATTTTCTTATCATATGAATCAATAATTAATTATTCACAAATAATATTACAGAATCACATTTATGACAACCAGGCCGTTCCCAGGAAAGAGGGGGCTTTCCAATAAGGATTTTTCCTTACTGGCGCGCAATTAGATGACCAAACCTCTCCTTAGACAGAACTTTCTAGACATTGCCAATAATGCTATCTAATATTACTATTCAAATAATATGAATTATTGATCTGATAAAGGAAAATATTGTGCAGCAATAATTATTGAAACAACAATAATATAAAATATCAACGCAACAATTATTGAATCAATAAAATAAAATATTGAACAGTAATTACTGTAACAATTATTGAGTAGTGCCTTCTTACGTAAGAATCAATAATTTCAAAAATACTATGCAATACCGTGTGCTACTGTGCAATAACGCGTATTACTGTATTTTAACCACCGGGTATTCCAACAGTGTTAACGGTAACAACTACGCCGTTATTTGTAAAAACTTAAATTTGTCGTTTTCCTTCACCCGACAGTTATTCGTTATGGGGCCCACAAATAGCTGCGTCGTCGTACGAATATTCTCCGACAAAAAGAATATTCCACGACCAAACGAATATTCCCCGACAACAATGATTATTTTTTAACCACTTGCTTATTTTGAAAAAAAATTCATATTTCACCCAATACTTTAAACTTTTATCAATTTAACCATTTACTGAATAGTAATTATAAGAAAAATTGAATACTTTTATTTCATAAAATTCGGGGTCTTACACAGAATAACAGAGCCCTGAGCAATTTGATTTGAGGATTCCAATATCAATCTAATCGATTTTAGTACATAACCAAAACCCCCAATCATAACCATGGTTTCCAGTTGGACTAAAGATGTCCTCATATTGAGAAACCATAATTGTAATACCTTTGGCACATCCACTGGGAACTTGTGAATCACAACCATCCACAGGTTCTTTTCCTTTGATGGGTTTATGGTTCTTAAGGCTTTCACACAGCGCTGATCAACTTGAACTGAGAAAGCTTTCTTAATAAATATGAGCAGTTTTTATTGTAAAGTTCAGAACTTTGTTATGCAAAGCCATACATGGGGAACTTCAAATGCAACATTCACAATAAAATCATGTTATACATGTAATGCTCTTATTAGATAATTAACTGCATGTTTGCTGAATGTTAACAATTTACATATGACCACTGGTTATTGTTTTATCTGATTTTTGTGTATTGTGTTATTGTTTAAATCACTGGTTGAGTTGATGTAATTGAATTGATGAATAAATTTCAGGTTGAACTTAATTTCATGGATAAGAGTTGGACGCATCATGAGCGTATATCAGCGACTTATCGCAATGGGGTCAAAAGCTTCATTGAGCATGTACGTGCAACATTTGGCCCAACAGTTGACATTAGATGTCCTTGCATCAAGTGTATGAACCTATACACTAAAACCCAAAAAGAGGTGTCTTCACATTTGTGCATAAATGGGATAATGCTTTCTTATGATAAGTGGATTTACCACGGTGAACCCATTCCACGTATACCCAATGAACATGCTCAAAATATTTTCTCTCAAAATGAGGAGTTTATGGACTATGATTTAGATGGGGATGAGGATGAAATTGAGACACTTATGTAAGATATTAATCGAGGAACCTTTGCTGTTGGTGGGAATGAAGATACCTTCCAAAATCGAAATCATACCAGATTTGAACAAATGCTTAATATGTTAGACAAAGAGTTATATCCGGGATGCCAAAAGTACTCAATTTTGTCATTTGTTATAAAATTGCTGCATTTGGAGGTTTTCAACCATTGGACAAATACGTCCATAGACATGCTACTTGAGTTGATTAAAGATGTTCTTCCTGATGGTGCGAATTTGCCAAAATCATACTACGAAGCAAAGACAATGCTACGTGAAATTGGCCTTGGATACCTTCCAATACACGCATGCAAGTAACTAAAATAACATATCAAAAAGTCCTTAATTATAACACTCATTCATATATAGTTAATCTGTCTCATTTTTGTTGAAGGTATGATTGTGCCCTTTTTTGGCGAGAAAATAAGGATTTAGAAGAGTGTCCAGTCTGCCGGGAATCAAGATGGAAAGTTAATGATGGGAAGGGTAAAAAAATCCCACACAAGATTTTGAGATACTTTCCTATAAAACCGCGGTTGCAAAGACTTTTTATGTCAAAAAAAATTGCAAAAGACATGCGGTGGCACAAGGAAAAACTTATTTCAGTAGAAGGTGAACTGAGGCATCCAACAGATTCTGTATCGTGGATGGAGTTTGATAGAAAGTATGAATGGTTTTCCAATGATCCAAGAAACATTCGTCTTGGCCTAGCCACGGATGGATTCAATCCATTTAGAAATATGAGTTGCTCATATAGCATGTGGCCGGTAATACTCACTCCTTATAATTTGCCCCCTTGGATGTGCATGAAGGAGCCCTTTTTTATAATATCACTTTTGATTCCTGGACCAAAAGCACCAGGTAATGAAATCGATGTTGTAGCGAATGTGTTGTTTGAGTTATGATTCTGAGGACAGAATCCTTTTAAGAGGGGAATGATGTAACATTCCATATTTTTTTAAATGTAAGTTATAAATATTTATTGATTTATATAAATATTTATTGGATATGTTTATTATTGAATAAGTAATTGTTCAATTTGATTGAGTTTATTTAGTTAATTATTTATTTGCTAAATAATTAATGTGATTTAGTTAATTATTTATTTGTTAAATAATTAATGTGTTATGTGGATTGAGTTATGTGATTAAGTGAATTATTTAATAAATTGTTATTAAATAAAGTATGACAAATAGCTATGTTATAAAGAGTTATTAAAATAAATTAAAGTAATTTTAATTTAGTTTTGCCAAACAAGGTTTAAGTATATTAATTCTTTAATTTTTAAATGGTTTGCCAAACAAAACCTTATGGCTTTTGAATTTAAATTATTAGTTAAATAAATAAATAATATTTATATATATATATATATATATATATATATATATATATATATATATTTGGTAACTGATATATTATTAGGGTAATAAGAGTGGCGTCGATTTTATGCGTTTTAAAAACATACGTTGGCTTTTATTTTAAAATTACGTATATTGTTTTGGCTTAAGCCTAATGAAAATAGAAGTTGTCTGAGAAAGATTTCATAGATAGTGTGAGAGAGAGCCAGAGAGAGAGGAAAGTTCTGAGATTATCTAGCTTTTGATAGTGAATAACAAAGTTTTCTTAACAACAAAATGTATGTTTTATAAACCTCATTGTATATGTTTTATACTACAGCTATGCGAATTTGTATGTCTCTGTGTTCTTCTTTTTCATTGTGTATAAAGTTTTACAAAATTATCTGTAAAACATGTACTAGAATTGGTTATGATGTTACATGTTTTTATTGTTATAATTGTTATAGTTAGCATATATATATATATATATATATATATATATATATATATATATATGTGTGTGTGTGTGTGTGTGTGTGTGTTATATGCTAAATTACGTATTCAAGAAATGGATTTTTCACAGTGAAAAACATGTATGAATCGTATATTTGCGAAATAACAAAATTGGTATGTGATTATGCAAATTGTGAGCTAATACTGAGAAATTGAACTACACATGTGAATTGATTTATATGTTGGCATACTTGTATTTTAAAGGAATCAAATTTGGTTGATAATAGTAGAATTTCAGTTCACTGTATTTTTTTATCTGTCAACCATGGAGTTTTGATCTAATAACAGAGTTTCAAAGAATTAGCCTATGATATTGTTAATTAGTGGTTAGTAATTGGTATATTGATGATCGTTAACTTTTATGTGTAATTTTCATGAAGTTATACATGTGTTAGATGCCATTGGTCGTTAAAAATAATTTAGACAGTAGCTTTGCTCTGTCTTTCGGGTTGGTTCTGTGAGTTTCGGCGCCCCAGCGTCAAAATTCACGCCCCAGCGCCAAATCTCGCGCCCTGGCGCCAAGGTTCGCGCCCCAGCGTCAAAAATGGGCCTGTAGCTCGCGCCCAGCGCTGAAGCTCGCGCCCCAGCGCTGATGCTCATGCCCCAGCGCTGATGCTCGCGCCCCAGCGCCGTAGCTCGCGCCCCAGCGCCACTGTTCCGCGCCCCGGCGCCGGAAAAGTGACCTAGTTGGGCAGTTTTGGCCTCCTGTAGTAAAATGGCCATAACGTTTTCATACGAACTCCGTTTTAGGTAATTCAAGATGATTCGGAAAGAGGACGAGTAGACCTACAACTTTCATTCTTTAAGTTTTTTAATTGGAGGTCTGTAATAGTAGTCAAAATGGCCATCTTTAGGACTGTTGTGTATTTGGAGCCAATCGGAGGGCATCGGGATGCACGAATGCAAGTGCAACCCTTTGGGTATTAGTATAACTTAATGATAACATGTTAGACATGTATTAGGATGTTGTATCAAGTTGTTAATGTACATGTGGTGCAATGGCATGATCATTTAAGTAGTTGTAATAAAGCTAAAAAGTAATATTCATGAAAGATGTGTTGTTTAAACTTAAACTTAGTTAGTAGCTATACTAAGAGTAATAAAAGAACTCATAAAGGTAATGTTAGTGTAACTAATGTGTATTGTCAATGCATATGGTATGTGTAGGACTTGGGGTAAACGTGAATAGTAATTATTTAAACTACACGCGAGGCAAGTTCCCTAACCCTTTCTACTTTATTATTCAGCAAGGTTACTTTTCACTGTTATGTTATACTTATGCAAGTTCTCTAACTCAAAACTTCATTGTGCAAGTTTGAATTTGTTAAACACATTATCGCTTTAATTCCAGTTCAATTGTACAAATTGCTAACTTTACACTTTCGTAGAGTTAGATTGTTTATTGTTGATTAAGCTCGTGTATCTATTGGTTTATGAGGATGCATGTTATGATTATTCCATGATTATGCTATTAAATTATTCCTAAAGCATGATGTTAGTTTATAAATATCAATTCAACTATGATTATTCCATAGTATACAGTTATGTTGTTTGTAATCAACTAACCCTTAGTTGATTACCGTTGAATTCTAAATTACCCCATGATGTATCCAAACCAAACTCACTTTGGTACGGACTTGTATTCTAAATACTGAGAAGAACAACTCTTTTATAAGAGGTTACGCTTAGCGTTGAAATGATTGTGCACAATACATTGTACGAAGGGTTGATCTCCCTAAGTACGTGAAGTCCTTATAGTCTTATGACTGTTAAAGTTTAAGTTGAAAAATTACTTATAACTGTGGACATGATTCGTGGTCATTAGACCCTCAGTAATTGATTAAAGTTTTTAGAAGGTAATAGAATTTATTGTTCAGTTCTATTAAACCTAATGTTGGTACATGATGTAAAGTTAACTGATTTATTTATTATTATTTCAAGTGGGCCTTGTTTGCTCACTCTTGCCTGTAAACATTCTTACAGCTAAGGTTGAAACTGGTGATATACCCAGCACCAGTAAAGGGAAAGGAAAGATTAAGCAATGCTGAAGACCTGTAATAGTTAGACAGTTTATTTTTTAGACTTTGTTTAAAGATTGTAAAGAAGTTTATATTAATTTAATTTCCGCATAAATGAATGTTTGTAAAGGTTAGATAACCTGGGAGATTTTTATTTAAGTTTAATCCTGTATGGGCAGGTTTTATTTATTTAATTTTATCAATTTGGTAGTTAGTAATGAATGTTTTGACTACGTGAACACCAAATCTTGAGGAAATGAAGTACCGGGATTTGGGGGTGTCACAGGTTGGTATCAAAGCTTTAGGTTATGAACCTTAGGTGGGGGAAAAAGCCTTAGGAAGTAACCTTTTGAAAAGATAGTGGAGTTAACTCTTATCGAGTTTTAAGAAAGAAGTAATAAAACACTTATGTGCTTATGTGTTTATAACTTATGTGCTCGCGAGTGTCGAGTAGAATGATTAATAACTAAAACTTTAAAATTTTGTTGTCAGGATGACTAATGTCGGAGAATCTAGTCAGACTAGGGAGGAGGGACCTCAAATGCCTATAGAGGAGGAGCCTCGCGACATTCAGGTAGTTTGGGAACAACTACTGCCACGGGAGTCAGCCCCGTTGGTCACAGTGGTTGAAGATGAGGATGATGATGTGGAGACGGATGAGGAGGATCCCGTGGAGTTACCACAGGAGGATGAGGATGACGAGGATGAGGAGGAAAGGATTCCACTCAACTCGATTGCTGGACGTGTATACGATGAAGTGCATGACCGTAACGTGGAACTTCAGGATATAGTTGAGGAGTTACAGAAGATAGTAGCTGAACAACAGACTACAATTACACAAAAAGACGGCGAGATCCAGGATCGTGATGAACGACTGACAAACGCCAAGGAGAAACTAACACAGACTGAAGGAGAGAAGGAACAATTGATCGAGATGGTTGCTGAACTGAAGAGCAGGCTGAGAGAAGAAGCGGCTAAGAGGGCAAGAGCTGAAGATGCATACGAAGAAGATTATCAACGAACTGGAAGAGCAGTAAGGACTTCACAGGAAAAAAGGATGAAGATGGAAGAAATGGACAAAGTATTCGACACCGCAATTAATCGAGCTCAAGATCGAGTTATGGGATATCCGATTCAGTTCGAGACGCTGCCATCATTTGTGTTAGATCGAAGAACGATGTTTCGAGTCATGGAGGAAGAACGTGATAGGGCTAAGAAGTATCTTAAAAGATCATCGTAGAAAGTGTGCCTGTAATGCACGTAATATGTATTAAATAATGTGTAAATCCCTAGTGTTAAGTAACCATGGGATATGATAATAATGGCGTTGTCCTGAAACTTTTGTAGTTCAGGAAAGGATGTAGATAGCAGAGATGCTATTGTGTTATGTTTTCAAAAAGTTATGAATAAATAAAAGTTATTATTTTATTCAAAGTGTTATGTGCTATGTGATTATTTCTTTGTTGAGGCAAATTAATTAGAAATACGTAAAAAAAAAAAGTTGAGTAATGGTCTAATAGATGTTTTCTTTAACAGAAAATGCCTCTCAGACGTCAACCAACACGACAGAGAACCACTGAAGAAGCTAACGACAATGTTGATGCGAATCCCGTTTAACAACTAGTGGCACTATTGACAGGAGCGTTGCAGAATCAACCTCAAAACCAAGGCTCAACGTTTAAGGATTTCAAGGCAGTCGGACCACCTGAATTCCGTGGGTCCATGAATCCAGTCGAAGCACAAATCTGGATTATGGAAATAGAGAAGGTATTCGATGTCGCTAGGGTAAGGGATGAGCAGAAGACAGCTTTCGCAACTTTCATGTTGAAAGCAGAAGCTAGTTATTGGTGGCAGGCCAATAAAACTCGTAAAGGGCCAGGAGTGATGACCTGGGATAGGTTCAAGGAACTGTTCTTCGAGACCTATTTCCCGGAGAGTTCAAAGAGTCAGCTGGAAGTACAGTTTCTGGAGCTGAAGCAAGGGACGATGACGGTATCCGAGTATGCCGCAAAATTCAACGAGTTGGCGAGGTTTGCGCCATATCAGGTTAGCACAGACGAACGTAAGGCGAAGAGATTTGAACAGGGACTGAAGCCCTGGCTGTACAGTAGGGTTTCCCTATTCCAGTTGAAGATATTTGCAGCGGTGATGGAGAAAGCAGTACTCGCTGAAGGTGGAGGTGAGGCAGTGACAAAGTTCAATCAGGAACAGAAGAAGAAAAAGAATGAGAATGAGATTAAGAATGGAGGTGGTAGCAGTGGAAACAACAACAACAGCAACAACAACAGCTTGAAGAGGAAGTGGAATGGGAACGGGGGAGCTGGAAACCATCAGGGTAACCAGCAAAACAAAAAGTTTGAAGCATGTGCGACATGCGGGAAATTTCACAAGGGTGCGTGCTTGATGGGGAAACGAGTTTGCTACAATTGTGGCCAGGAGGGTCACATCGCCCCAAATTGCACTCAACCAAAGAAGAAGGCGTGCTTCACGTGTGGATCCAAGGATCATTTTGCTCGTGAATGCCCTAAGAAGAAGGAGGGAGGGACAACCAGAAGCAATGGAGGTAACAATGGAAGTACATGGGCCATTACAGGGCCTGCAGCATCAAACAAACCCACAGCCAGAACCTTCAACATGACTGTGCAAGATGCTGTGCAATCAAAAGATGTGGTGTCAGGTATTATCCCAATCAATGATATTAATGCATATGTATTATTTGATTCGGGTGCTACTTGCTCGTTTACATCTGATGAATTTGCCAAGAGGTTAGAATTGCCTAGAGAAGAACTGAATTTTCCTTTGAACATAGAAATTGCGAATAAGGAAATAATCCCTGTTAGGTTCTTTTACAAGAACTGTAGGGTAAACATTAAGGGGAATATCTTGTTAGTAGATTTGATTCTGATTAGACTCGGGGAATTTAATGTAATTTTGGGAATGGATTGGTTGTTCAATTATGGAGCAGTAATTGACTGCCAAAAGAAGTGTGTAAACCTTATGACTCCGTCAAAGGTAGTATTTTATGGTAGCAAGTCGCCTAGACAAATGAAATGTCTGACGACTATGCAGGCCAAGAAATTGTTGAGTCAAGGTTGTGTGGGCTATTTAGCTTACATAGTCGATACTCAGAAGAAGGGAGTAAAACTAGAAGAAATACCGATAGTGAGAGAATTCGAAGACGTGTTTCCAGAAGATTTGCCAGGACTTCCGCCGGACAGAGAAATTGAATTCGTGATCGACTTAGTATCGGGAACAGCACCGATATTAAAGGCTCCGTACAGAATGGCTCCGGTAGAAATGAAGGAACTGATGGTACAGTTGCAAGAACTGCTAGACAAGAAGTATATTCAACCAAGTGTATCGCCGTGGGGAGCACCAGTTTTATTCGTGAAGAAGAAGGACGGGTCAATGCGTCTTTGCATTGATTACAGGGAGTTAAACAAAGTCACTATTAAAAACAAATACCCGTTGCCAAGAATAGATGACTTGTTTGACCAGTTGAAGGGTGCTAAATACTTTTCGAAAATTGATTTGAGAAGTGGGTATCACCAGTTGAAAGTGAGGAAGGAGGATATACCACGAACGGCATTCAGAACTCGGTATGGACATTACGAGTTTCTGGTGATGCCTTTTGGTTTAACAAATGCCCCTGCCGTGTTCATGGATTTGATGAACAGGGTATTTAAACCATTTTTAGACAAGTTCGTAGTGGTGTTTATCGACGACATTCTTGTGTATTCCAAAACTCAAGAAGAACACGTGGAACATTTACGTCTGACATTGGAGACACTAAGAAAGGAAAAGTTGTACGCGAAATTCACTAAGTGTGAATTTTGGCTCGACCGTGTACAATTTTTGGGTCATGTGATTGACAAAGATGGGATTTCAGTAGATCCATCGAAAGTGGAAGCTGTAATCAATTGGGAACAACCAAGAACACCTTCGGAGGTGAGGAGTTTCTTGGGGCTGGCCGGTTATTATAGAAGATTTATACAAGATTTTTCTAAGATAGCCACAACGTTAACAAATTTGACACGAAAAGCTGTGAAATTCGTGTGGACGGAGAAATGTGAAGAGAGCTTCCAAGATTTGAAGAAGAAGCTAAGTATGGCACCTGTGTTAACCCTGCCAGATAATACAAGAAATTTTGTGGTGTATAGTGATGCCTCACACAAAGGATTGGGTTGTGTTCTTATGCAGAACGGCAAAGTTATTGCCTATGCATCAAGACAACTGAAGGATTATGAGAAAGGGTATCCGACTCATGATTTGGAATTGGCTGCAGTTGTGTTTGCTCTGAAGATATGGAGACACTATCTTTATGGAGAGAAATGTGAGATCTACACAGACCACAAAAGTCTGAAGTATATTTTCACTCAGAAAGATTTGAACCTGCGTCAGAGAAGGTGGATGGAACTGATAAAAGATTACGATTGTGAGATCTTTTATCATCCGGGCAAAGCGAATGTGGTAGCTGATGCTTTAAGCAGGAAAGGTAGGGAGAAGTTGATGCTGATTACAACTCAGGAGGAGCTCATTTCAGTAATGACAAAACTGGAGTTGGAGATCAAATTTCCAAAGGAATCTGACGAACAAATATTTCAGATAGAAGCTGGTCCAACTTTAATGGACAAAGTGAAGAGTGCCCAACTACAAGACGAAGAGTGTGCGAAAATCAAAGAGAATTTGATTGAAGGCGGTGATGTAAAATACAAGATCGACACCGAAGGGTTACTACGGTTTGAAGGAAGGATCTGGGTTCCAGCAGCACCAGAACTGAAAGAAGAAATTTTGATCGAAGCTCATAGCTCAAAATATTCAATTCATCCAGGGAGCACGAAAATGTATCAAGATTTGCGCCGACATTTTTGGTGGCCAAATATGAAAAGGGACGTCGCAGAATGTGTAGCGAAGTGCTTAACATGTCAGAGAGTAAAAGCCGAACATCAAAGACCCAGTGGATTGCTTCAACCGTTGGAAATACCAGAATGGAAATGGGAGCATATCACGATGGATTTTGTGGTGGGTCTTCCAACTACTCAGAAAGGATACAATGCGATTTGGGTAATAGTAGACAGACTGACTAAATCAACACACTTTTTGCCAATAAAGATTAGATTCAATCTTGATCAGCTGGCAAAACTATATATTAAAGAGATCGTTGCAAGACATGGAGTTCCAGTGTCAATTGTGTCAGACAGAGATCCGAGGTTCACATCAAACTTCTAGAAGAGACTACAAGAATGTATGGGAACACAGTTGCGAATGAGTACGACATATCATCCGCAAACAGATGGCCAAAGCGAACGAACGATCCAGACATTAGAAGATATGTTGAGAGCATGCGTCATGGATTTCAAAGGAAGCTGGGAAGAGCAATTACCGTTGGTGGAATTTGCCTACAATAATAGTTATCACGCAAGCATCGGCATGCCGCCTTACGAAGCGTTATACGGCAGAAAGTACAGAACTCCACTGTACTGGGATGAAGTTGGTGAACGTCAACTGTTAGGACCAGAATTGGTGCAACAAACTGCTGAGGTTATCAAACTCATCAGGATAAGATTGGTAGCAGCTCAAGACCGACAGAAGAAGTATGCTGACCAACACAGGCAAGATCGTGCATTTGACGTAGGAAGCTATGTATTCCTAAAAGTTTCTCCTTGGAAGGGGAAAATTCATTTCGGTAAGAAGGGAAAACTAAGCCCGAGGTTTATTGGACCCTTTGAAGTACTGCGAAAAGTTGGAGAGGTAGCTTATGAGGTAGCTCTACCTCCAGAGTTGGAAAATATTCATAATGTTTTTCACATTTCGGTGTTACGACCATATAAACCCGATTACAAGCACGTAATCGAGTACGAACCGTTGCAGTTCGAGAAAGATTTGTCTTATGAAGAGGTTCCTATCCAGATTGTCGACAGGAAAGAACAAGTGCTCAGGAATAAAGTGATACCTTCTGTGAAGGTGATATGGAGAAACCACAACGCTGAAGAAGCAACGTGGGAACTCGAAGAGAAAATGTTGAAAGAATACCCTGAGTTATTTGTTTAATCTGTGTCTTCGATTCTGAGGATAGAATCTTTGTAAGTAGGGAAGAATGTAGCGAATGTGTTGTTTGAGTTGTGATTCTGAGGACAGAATCCTTTTAAGAGGGGAATGATGTAACATTCCATATTTTTTTTAAATGTAAGTTATAAATATTTATTGATTTATATAAATATTTATTGGATATGTTTATTATTGAATAAGTAATTGTTCAATTTGATTGAGTTTATTTAGTTAATTATTTATTTGCTAAATAATTAATGTGATTTAGTTAATTATTTATTTGTTAAATAATTAATGTGTTATGTGGATTGAGTTATGTGATTAAGTGAATTATTTAATAAATTGTTATTAAATAAAGTATGACAAATAGCTATGTTATAAAGAGTTATTAAAATAAATTAAAGTAATTTTAATTTAGTTTTGCCAAACAAGGTTTAAGTATATTAATTCTTTAATTTTTAAATGGTTTGCCAAACAAAGCCTTATGGCTTTTGAATTTAAATTATTAGTTAAATAAATAAATAAATAATATATATATATATATATATATATATATATATATATATATATTTGGTAACTGATATATTATTAGGGTAATAAGAGTGGCGTCGGTTTTATGCGTTTTAAAAACATACGTTGGCTTTTATTTTAAAATTACGTATATTGTTTTGGCTTAAGCCTAATGAAAATAGAAGTTGTCTGAGAAAGATTTCAGAGATAGTGTGAGAGAGAGCCAGAGAGAGAGGAAAGTTCTGAGATTATCTAGCTTTTGATAGTGAATAACAAAGTTTTCTTAACAACAAAATGTATGTTTTATAAACCTCATTGTATATGTTTTATACTACAGCTATGCGAATTTGTATGTCTCTGTGTTCTTCTTTTTCATTGTGTATAAAGTTTTACAAAATTATCTGTAAAACATGTACTAGAATTGGTTATGATGTTACATGTTTTTATTGTTATAATTGTTATAGTTAGCATATATATATATATATATATATATATATATATATATATATGTGTGTGTGTGTGTGTGTGTGTGTGTGTGTGTGTGTTATATGCTAAATTACGTATTCAAGAAATGGATTTTTCACAGTGAAAAACATGTATGAATCGTATATTTGCGAAATAACAAAATTGGTATGTGATTATGCAAATTGTGAGCTAATACTGAGAAATTGAACTACACATGTGAATTGATTTATATGTTGGCATACTTGTATTTCAAAGGAATCAAATTTGGTTGATAACAGTAGAATTTCAGTTCACTGTATTTTTTTATCTGTCAACCATGGAGTTTTGATCTAATAACAGTGTTTCAAAGAATTAGCCTATGATATTGTTAATTAGTGGTTAGTAATTGGTATAGTGATGATCGTTAACTTTTATGTGTAATTTTCATGAAGTTATACATGTGTTAGATGCCATTGGTCGTTAAAAATAATTTAGACAGTAGCTTTGCTCTGTCTTTCGGGTTGGTTCTGTGAGTTTCGGCGCCCCAGCGTCAAAATTCACGCCCCAGCGCCAAATCTCGAGCCCTGACGCCAAGGTTCGCGCCCCAGCGTCAAAAATGGGCCCGTAGCTCGCTCTCAGCGCTGAAGCTCGCGCCCCAGCGCTGATGCTCGTGCCCCAGCGCCACTGTTCCGCGCCCCGACGCGGGAAAAGTGACCTAGTTGGGCAGTTTTGGCCTCCTGTAGTAAAATAGCTATAACTTTTTTATACGAACTCCGATTTAGGTAATTCAAGATGATTCGAAAAGAGAACGAGTAGACCTACAACTTTCATTCTTTAAGTTTTTTAATTTGAGGTCTGTAACAGTAGTCAAAATGGCCATCTTTAGGACTGTTGTGTATTTGGAGCCAATCGGAGGGCGTCGGGATGCACGAATGCAAGTGCAACCCTTTGGGTATTAGTATAACTTAATGATAACATGTTAAACATGTATTAGGATATTGTATCAAGTTGTTAATGTACATGTGGTGCAATGACATGATCATTTAAGTAGTTGTAATAAAGCTAAAAAGTAATATTCATGAAAGATGTGTTGTTTAAACTTAAACTTAGTTAGTAGCTATACTAAGAGTAATAAAAGAACTCATAAAGGTAATGTTAGTGTAACTAATGTGTATTGTCAATGCATATGGTATGTGTAGGACTTGGGGTGAACGTGAATAGTAATTGTTTAACCTATACGCGAGGCAAGTTCCCTAACCCTTTCTACTTTATTATTCAGCAAGGTTACTTTTCACTGTTATGTTATACTTAAGCAAGTTCTCTAACTCAAAACTTCATTGTGCAAGTTTGAATTCGTTAAACACATTATCGCTTTAATTCCAGTTCAATTGTACAAATTGCTAACTTTACACTTTCGTAGAGTTAGATTGTTTATTGTTGATTAAGCTCGTGTATCTATTGGTTTATGAGGATGCATGTTATGATTATTCCATGATTATGCTATTAAATTGTTCCTAAAGCATGATGTTAGTTTATAAATATCAATTCAACTATAATTATTCCATAGTATACAGTTATGTTGTTTGTAATCAACTAACCCTTAGTTGATTACCGTTGAATTCTAAATTACCCCATGATGTATCCAAACCAAACTCACTTTGGTACGGACTTGTATTCTAAATACTGAGAAGAACAACTCTTTTATAAGAGGTTACGCTTAGCGTTGAAATGATTGTGCACAATACATTGTACGAAGGGTTGATCCCCCTAAGTACGTGAAGTCCTTATAGTCTTATGACTGTTAAAGTTTAAGTTGAAAAATTACTTATAACTGTGGACATGATTCGTGGTCATTAGACCCTCAGTAATTGATTAAAGTTTTTAGAAGGTAATAAAATTTATTGTTCAGTTCTATTAAACCTAATGTTGGTACATGATGTAAAGTTAACTGATTTATTTATTATTATTTCAAGTGGGCCTTGTTTGCTCACTCTTGCCTGTAAACATTCTTACAGCTAAGGTTGAAACTGGTGATATACCCAGCACCAGTAAAGGGAAAGGAAAGATTAAGCAATGCTTAAGACCTGTAATAGTTAGACAGTTTATTTTTTAGACTTTGTTTAAAGATTGTAAAGAAGTTTATATTAATTTAATTTCTGCATAAATGAATGTTTGTAAAGGTTAGATAACCTGGGAGATTTTTATTTAAGTTTAATCCTGTATGGGCAGGTTTTATTTATTCAATTTTATCAATTTGGTAGTTAGTAATGAATGTTTTGATTACGTGAACACCAAATCTTAAGGAAATGAAGTACCGGAATTTGGGGGTGTCACAGATGTTTATTTATGTCCTTTAATAGATGATCTTATTGATTTGTGGGAACAAGGAATTCAAACATATGACTCTTATACTGGGTGCAATTTCAACATGAATGCTTCTGTTTTATGGACAATTAACGATTTTCCTGCACTAGCAAATCTTTCTGGATGGAGTACCAAAGGGTACATGGCTTGTCCAACTTGCAATGTAGATACACGCTCGACTAGGTTGAGGAGTAAAATCTCTTACGGGGGGCATCGTGCATTTCTCGGTCCTAATCATAGGTATTTTTAATACGTAACTTATTTTAATTTCATCTTCACATTGTTCACATAATTTACTTCCTATGGTTTATCTTGCCTTTGTAGGTGGAGAAAGAGTTTAGACTATGATGGAAAGGAGGAACTCCGTAGACCACCTAAGATCCTAGGTGGATCAGAAATTTTACATCATGTAGAAGCAATCAATTTCGGGGATTTTGGCAAGCATCTGAAAAATGTAAGTATGAATAGAGAAAGAAAGCGAAAGAGGACAGCAACTCCATCGAACTCTAATTGGACGAAGAAAAGTATTTTTTTTAACCTACCATATTGGAAAGATTTGAAGGTCAGACATAAGCTCGATGTAATGCACATCGAGAAGAATATTTGTGATAACATACTTGGGACATTACTAAAGATTGAAGGTAAAAATAAAGATACTTACAAGGCTCGACAAGATTTAGAGGATATGAATATACGTAAAGAGCTGCACTTAAGACCACGGGGAGATAAGTTTGACAAGCCACAACCAGCCTTTTCTTTTTCCAAAAAAGAGAGAGATAAATTCTTGTCCTTTATACGATCTGTCAAATTCCCAGACGGATACGCATCAAATATTGCTAGATGTGTTAATACAAGTGATAATAGCATGTCGGGATACAAGACGCATGACTGCCATGTTCTTTTACAACGATTAATCCCTGCTGGAGTGCGAAGAAATCTTAATGACGATGTGGCAACAACATTAACTGAGTTGGGTGCATTCTTTAAAAATCTATGTAGTAGGACACTAAAAGTGGATGACTTAAGAAAAATGGAGAAGGATATTATAATTATCTTATGCAAGATTGAGGGGATTTATCCACCGGCCTTCATTGATATTTGTGTTCACTTGGTTGTTCATCTACCACAAGAAGCAATGTTTACAGGCCCTGTATGCTATTCGTGGATGTATCCAATTGAAAGGTATGTAACTATATATTTCTAGTTATCTATGAACTTTATAGTTGTGTCATACTTAATTTCGTAATTTTTTTTAAAGGTATCTATGCACGCTGAAAAAGTATGTAAGGAACAAAGCACATCCAGAAGGATCAATTGCTGAAGGGTATGTTGCAGATGAATGTTTGACATTTTGTTCCTTGTACTTACAACGAAGTGAGAGCAAGTTCAATAAAAAGGACCGTAATCCTGATGGAAAAGTTAGAAAAGATGCTTTTTCTGTCTTTTCTCAAAATGTTAAACCATTAGGTGGTTTTCTTTTTGACTATGTTGATTCCAAGGAGATTCAAATGGCTCATTGGTATGTCTTGAATAATTGTGAAGACGTGCAACCTTATATTGAGTAAGTTATACATTTTATCATTAAATTATTCAAATAATTATTGCTTCATACTATGTTTTTTGTACTAATATTATTCTTGTAGGGAATGTGAGGAGGAATTGAAACTACCTTACCAAAACAACATCGAATTGGAAAAAAGGTTTCCTCGGTGGTTTAAAAAGAAGGTAAAATAATATTTCTTCCCCTTTTAAAGTTGTTTGTTGCTATTTGAAAATCAATTATTAATTTAAATTTTTTCCTCTAATAGATTCATCATCTTTGGAATACCACATCAAATGTCATTAGTGATCAACTATTTGCATTAGCAAGTGGTTCAAATTTATGAGTATGGAAATATAAAAGATGCATTGTAAATGGAGTAAGGTTTCTTGTCAAATATCGTAGGCAAAGCCAAAATAGTGGAATAACATGTGAAGGAGAACACGATGGGAAAAGTATCGACTTTTTTGGCTTATTAAATGATATTATCAAAATAGAGTATGGAAAAGGGTATAATGTGTTTATATTTTCTTGTGAGTGGTTTGATTTATCTAATCGGCGTATGTGTATTAGGAAGGATACACACTTTACAAGTGTAAATGTAAGTAGCACATGGTATAGAAACGACCCATACATATTAGCTTCTCAAGCAAAACAAGTTTTTTTTGTTGATGATTTGAAATTAGGCTGCAACTGGAAAATTGTTCAAAGGTTTAACCACCGACACGTATTTGATGTTCCGGAGGATGAAATGGATGAGATTGAAGAATATACCACTGACAATGTTGTTAACCTTGATGATGACTCACCCGATATTGACATTGTTGTTCAAGATCGGGATATAGGGCCAATGAATAGAGATGATGTTGATCCAGAAACAATAAATAACAGTGTCTTAAGACAAAGAACTCAAAAAATTAACATTGAACACACTATCTTATTGGATGGAGACATAGATGATGATGTCGATGAGGATGATTTTGAGGAGGATGAATTCGACGAGGGGTGTAGTGAGGATGATACACCTGTAGATTATCGTAGTGAAGAAGAACAAAGTATGGACGATGAAGAGAAAGATGATTAGAACTAGAATCAAATAAGGTATGCCTTTCATCTTATCAAAGTTGAAATATTTGAATGATGTTTAATTATTTAGTTTAGTCAGATTGTCGTTCTGGTTCAGGTTCTGGTTCAGGTGTCCGAACATCTCATTCTACCAGCTCCTTAGAACAACCTTTGTCTGCCCGTTCTAATGCAGTTGGCCGTCCCAATTTAGGAGTCAAGGCAGTTCCTATTATACCTCAAAGCGTAGCTTTGTCACTTGGGCCAAATGCACCTGAATAAAACTTGGTATTATTCTACTTCTTAACTTTGATTTATTGACTTAAATGTGTTATTGGTTTATGTTATTACAAATTCTGGTCCTCTAATTTTCTGGAAGCATGATGTTTAAATAATGATGGGTAACAGACCCTTGAGTGGTCCTCCGAGTTCTGTACCACCTACTGCTGCTGCAAACACTCACCCTGCAGCATCGTCAAGTGTCGCTACTAGTTCAGGGGGTCAGCATGAAGGTTGTTTTTAGCTAGTTTCCTTCGTTGTTATTAGATTTTTTAATATATTCCTTTCCATCGCACAATTGATAAAAAATGTGATGTGAACACAGGACCACCTGGTGCTAATTTATTTATCTACCACATTCCTCAAGAATTTGGTGATCATGAGCTTGCAAATGCATTTCAAGCATTTGGTAGGGTCTTCAGTTCCAAGATTTTTGTTGACAAAGCAACTGGAGTCAGCAAATGTTTCGGTACGAAGTCTTTATTATACTTTTTGAGACTGAAATAAATGCCGTCAACTTTTTTTGTGTGTGCCTCTAATCAGCCTTCCATAGCAGGATTTGTCAGTTATATGACTCACCAGCAGCTGCACAATCTGCCATAATATATGGTTGCCAGTTAGGTGGTAAAATGTTGAAGGTTCAACTTAAAAGAGACAACAAGCAAAACAAACCGTACTGATCTGGAGGTAAGCTCTGGAAGGAAGCAGATATCTCTTTCGTATGTGCTCACATGCAACCTAAATATGCAGGTGGTACTGCAACTCAGCTATTGTGGGGCAGATCTTTGACAAGCACTTAAATATGTTATTGGTGGAAATTTAGTGATGATCTTGAAATGCTATAATATTATATTATGTGCCAAAGAAATAATTGTCTTTGATCTCTATTGCGTATCTTTACTCCAAATAATTTAAATTGCACAAGCGGTACCATTTTTGTGAACAGTAATATACATGATATACTTACTTTGAAAGCCTGAAATTGTAATATTTCCTTCTAGGATTGACACAAAAAAGCAAACAGGTGATAGTTCATGCATATATATTTATAACATTATCGTATGAAACATGCAACAATCTTCATATTTGGCTGTTGCTTGCCTTCTATTAAGGTTACTTGGTGTAAAAAATGTAGTAGCATGCTTGTAATCCTTAAAAAGAGAGAAGCTGTTTATTTAAATTAGAAAAAGTGGTTGCATTATGGTTTTAAGGATTGTTATAAATCAATTTGAGTATTTATCTTGATGCCATAGGAATAACTCTAAAAACTGTTTGGTAGCAGTTGGATTAGGTGCTGAGCCAATCCCAAACCCGCCAAGACTTCCTAATGTAAGTTCAGTTGTTTGGTTTGCCTCGGGTGCTTCCTCTTCCATTTCATCCTCCTGTGTAAATTCAACATTTGGACTATCAGTCTTTCCATCATTGGCAGTCCAAGAACCTGAGAGAGATGTTGCGAATAGAACAGGTGCAGCAGCAGATGGTTGTTCTGGTTTAGGTTCCATTGCTACATGTGAAACAGAACTTGCTAAATCACTAAAGCTGAGTTGACTTCCAGATTGAGAATTGGTTGGTACTTCACTTGTAGGCTTTGTTGGTAATGAAGCCTCAAGTTTTGAACTCGATGTACCAGTCTGAAGCTTGGGCTGAGAAGATGAAGCTAGTACTTCAAACTTCTTCTCTGTTTTCAAACTAACCTTGGGTACCTCTGTGCTGGGAGATTTGGTTTGAGTATAAAGGGAGGCTTCCTTGGGTGTCAACTGTGACAAAACTAAAACTGATAATGCAAAAGGTACATTGGCTAGTAATACACATCTTAATTTAGATTTGATTTATTTGGTGCAAGTTTTTTCTGCCTTGATCTTAAATGTTGTTAATTTGAACTGAATGTTGTGGCAGTTGGAGGAAAATGGACTCAAGTTCCAAAGTCAACTGATTTGGCTGGTTGCAGGGCTGTGCCTAAGCCTGCATTATCTTGCAGGGCTGGTTGAAGGGCTTTTTTTAATCATGTCGGTATACCATGGTATATGTAACAAGCAAATTTTTTGGGTTATTTGATTCATTCTCTGTTTACTGCATTTGATTTGTGCCAATTTTCTTATGGAGGCTACACGTTATCTTATAAAGATTGCCTTGATTATGATTAAGCTTACCTAACTAATGCTGATACCTTGAACAGTGGATGGGCCAGGCTAGTGAACCAAGCCAAGTACAAATTGTTAAAGCATTGTTAGAATCTTGGGATGCTATGCTTAAGATCAGGTGTTGGTTTAATAATATTAGTACCACGTAGCAACTCTATTGTCTTTGTGTATTGATTTTGGCATTAAGTGCCTCTTATGACCTATTTGCTTCATTTTTCTGACATGCTATTATTTTTAAATATGTGCAAGAAGACTGATTCTACGACCTGTCTTACAATACAGGGTATCAAATTTTCATGCTACGTTTACGGAAGACAATGGACGAAATTATGAAGTGTACTCTCTCTCTATATATGTAGATATATACTTTGATTGAAGAACGGTGGTAACTTTAGATGGTTAATTGTAAAGATAATGAATGATTATGTAGTGGATGATTTTATTAAGTTAATAATATTTTAGTTTTTTGTATTTTTGCAATTATTTGTTGTGGGGACATTGAGCCAGTCAAGTACACAAAAAGAATGTCAAATTTTGATTTGGTAACAATATAATTCGTTACCAAAGCATTGAACAAATTTTAATATACCAACAATTTTTTATACATTTAGCAACAAATTTTCGTTGCTAATGGCATTAAAAATATAATATTTGGCAACGAAAAATTAACCTAATAACAACGGAGAGGATATTGTTGCTAATACTAAAATGAAAGGCAATATTTTTTATCGTTGCAAATTATATCAACTTTCGTTGCACATATAAAAAAACAGCAACATATAATGTCGTTGCTAATCGACGAATTTCGTTGCTATTAAAAAATAACCAGCAACAAACCTTTTCGTTGCTGATTTAGCATAATGTCGTTGCCAAATAATATAATTAGCAACGAAAATCGTTGCTAAAAAGTGTACATTCCGTAATGAAAGCAAGCTTAGGCAATAATTTTCATAATTTACTGCAACGAAAAATTTCGTTGCAAAATGGTGTCAATTGCAACGAAAATGCATGGTCGTTGCAAAAAAAATAGTTCATTTCGTTGCCAATTAGCAGGCTTTTGCAAAGAAATGAGGTTTTTAGCAACAAAAATTTTATTATTTTGCAACAATACATTTTGTTGCTAAAGGATCGATGTCTCTGTACGAAAGTCAAATTTCGTTGCAAAATGTATTACTTTTAGCAACGAAAAAAATATGTTCGTTGCGGAACAATTAGCAACGCTCATTGCGCAACGAAAGACGCAATGACAGTAAAGTCATTGCCAAAACCCTTTAGCAACGAAATTTGGCACCTTTAGCAACGAAAATCAGTTGTTGTTGAAGCCCCATTTTTTTGTAGTGTAAATATGGACGAAAATATAATCTCCAAAGATCTGAATGAAATATATCTGAATCAACAGAATTGACGAAACCAATAAAAGAATAAAGAAATAACGAACTGAAGTAACTAACTCACTGAATTGAACTGAACAGAAACCAACAAAATTAATACAATAAAATAATAGGCTGAAACAAATGGCTAGAGTTATTTTATACCGAATGAGCTCAGAAATATACATTGTCACACAGGCAAGTCAAACTAATGCCACACAGGCAAATCAAATGATGTCACATAGGCAACCAAAATAATGCCACACAGGCACATCAAAATAATGCAAAATCGGATAGGTGTGTTTGGCACAACATCACCAATCCGCAGAACATAAAACTAGGGTTAACCCATACGCCTCCCACAATAAAACACCAAATGACCCACTTCCTCCGGAGCCCAAAACGGAGACGCCGTGGACTAATCACACCGCCACGGAAAGTGTCATGTCTCTCGTGCCAAGATGACATGCCTGTGGTACCCCCACAAGTGGTTATAGCTCAGGTATACCCTACGGTATATTTTAACAAAAATACCATGTCACAACACATGCGACATAATACTAACAAAAGAGTTCTATATATATGTACATATTGAACCAATTCAAATTATAGTCACAAGGTTTCAAAAAGAAGGTAGCAACATGTACCGCTCTACAATTATCAAAATAAATAATATACATGATAACCTGATTCAAAGAGTACAAGTACGACTCCAATGTGTCAACTCTAAAATGAAACAAATATATCAATTTCACAAGAAATAATTATGTGAAATAATAACGAAAATTTGAAACGAGGAACAAACGAACAAATCAAATTTAACAAGAATATCGCTGAAAGAGTACGGAATCCGTACCTGAATATAATACTGAAATAATTCACTAAACACAAATATCACACTGCTAGACATCCTCAATTCGATCTATATAATTATCAAAATAACACAAGACCATTAATTAAATTACTAACTTACAAAATTTATGCATTTTCTTTTTATAAATTTAATCATTTTAATATTAGCTCATATACCCAAAATTTAAATAAGATTATGTTAGTCTCCTTCAAGTCAATCTAATAAAATAAAATAAAATTTTATTACAAATTTACCCAGTAACGACATAATACTGTTAAATTTATTATCAAGTAAATTTTATAATTTTATCAACAAGATTAACGAGTTTAAATTAATATACAAAATTTCAATTTGATTCGCTAATTCAATTTATACGCTTCATAAATTAAATACTTAATAAAATAATATATATAAAATTCGTCCAACAAACCTATAATTAAACATGATATATATAAAATTCTTATTATATAACAAGTACAGTAGCTTTTCTTTTCTTTTTTGTTGCATCATGTTGACGTTTTTTTTTTGCATGCTCAATATATATATAAATATAATATCTAAGTTATTAAACTGCAACATTTATTTCAAAGAAGTACATAGCTTATGATTGCTAAAGAGCGCAGAACATGCTTATGCATGATTAATTGTATATATACACATCTGGTGTCATCAATTGAATATATATAATATACTTACGATGATTGATACTCCTAATAATTTTGAAAACAATAAAAAGGCAGACTTACATGTATGCTAGACAGAAATTTCAATTCCTCTTCCTCCTCTTATGATGTCGCTTATGTTCTTCCTTTTCGCCTCACGCCCAATTGTTTTTAATCCGAACAGAACTAAATAACATAGGGTTAGGTTTTATATATTTATTTATTAACATATCCTATTAACTCTCTTAATTTTAATAGGATTTATTATTACCCACATTTAATTAAATTAAACCCAATTAATTTTTAAGGCCAAAATTATACTAAATTAATTTATCCATCACTTATTAATATTTATTAGCTCATACAAATTAAATAACTAGTTTGACCCAAATATAAGAAAAGCCCA
This sequence comes from Panax notoginseng, assembly GCA_016801055.1. Lineage (NCBI taxonomy): Eukaryota > Viridiplantae > Streptophyta > Magnoliopsida > Apiales > Araliaceae > Panax > Panax notoginseng. Next base: position 29,277,669 of record CM029019.1, read on the forward strand.
ATTAAATATGGATTTAAATATTATTTATTTATTTTTTTACCGGGTATTACATCACCTACCCCTTAAAAGGATTCCGTCCCCGGAATCAAAAGAATTAATGAACTTACCTAATTATCAATAGATGCGGATACTCCGCTCGAATAGAATCTTCTCTCTCCCAAGTAGCTTCCCGCTCCGAATGATTTTACCACACGACTTTAACAAAAGGAATCATCTTCCTCAATTTTTATTTAATCAGTTATTTAATTATCTACTAAAAGAATTTAATTTTCCAAACAAAACAAGGAATAAAAGAGGGAAACAAAATCATTTACCTTTTCTAATTTAAATACAATTGTATAAAATAAAATTAATTAATATTTAATTATAAAAAAAATAGGTTATTACAAGGCATGTATCCTTGCTTTATCATTTCGTCTTAATTCCTAATTAAAGCTAATGCTTGTGGCATGCACATTAGGTAAGGGATACCATATGGATTTGACCTCTAACACTGCTAAAACTGTCATATCATCAATCTAAACCCCATGAGAAACTTTTTTGAGTTTCTTACTTTGATCTTCTTCCCTAATTAAAAATCTTTGATACTCAGATACCTCAAGTGCAAAAAAGGAGGGAATTCTCATGCCAAGTATGATCATCCTAAATCCTTTTCTCTTTATGGTAGTAAAAATAATAGAGGATGTACCTACCTTGTTCAAGAGACTGCAAATCTAGCTCTTAATAGTTAATATATTCTATGGCCATGATCATTTCTCTCTTCCATCATCATTATGATATCACATTTCAACACATTTGGACCATGAAATGGAGACTTCAATTCATTTGAAATGGAGAAAATCCTAATTTGTTCAAAAGAGTATTAAGTGAGCATATCATAACGCCAAGATCGAGTCCTAGACAAGTCAACCTCATTTTATGTTTAGGGTTGAGTCATGAATTAGTTAGGGTTTTCGCGAATAAGATATTAAGCATTTCCTATCATATTTTGAGGTGTGACTTTAACGGTTGCCCTACCCACAACTGTTACAACCCAATTATATGGATCAGATCGAATTCATAAGGAATATGTTATCTGTTGTGGGAAATTAAACAGGTGCACAAAATGCCGTATAGCCAGCCCACTACTTACATAGTTAAATACAATAAGTCTTGGGCGATAGGTTTGCACCGACCGACCAGAATTTTAATTATTTTTTTTTGCTTTTTACTCCCAAATAATTAATATAATTTATTAAAATTAAAATTTTTACAAAATACAGTGATTTAAGTGTCGTTTGGATACATATAAAAAACAGAGTTGTACAGCCATAGATCACATTAATTGTTTGGGAGTTAAAATAAATTTTTTTTTTTAAATAAAATAAAATTCCGGCCGGTCAGTGCAAACCTATCGCCGTAGAAGGACCGAGTTAAATAATAGCTAATGTGCTATCGCTCAAGACCCAAAAACTCATGCCGTACGTGACAAAAGGATACCATAATTTCATGGTTAGTTGCCAATTGCAGTTAGTCGTCACTTTTCAATGAAATACTCTATGGCTTTGGTACCATATATGGTGATTAGTAGTATTAATGTGGTCAGTTCAAAGTATATGTTGAGATATTCAGCATTGTTTTACTTAATTTCTACTTGAATATATTCCTCTGGAATGAAGAGAGTACAATTATTAATTATTAAACTAGTATAATTGTACCTTTTAAATTATAATTAACAGTACAAAACTGACCGAAAAAGTAAAATTTTGTGCTATTAATTGTACCACGAGACCACAATTTACTAGTATATTGTAGAGTCAGATAGCATATCTTTACAAATTGACTAACTTATATACTATTTTTCATTTTAAGGGCTGTTTGTTTAGGACTGAATGACTGAATCGGTCAGCTATTAAGTGCTTTTGTTTTGAAAAAAAAAATCATCTGTCTGAATGTGTTGAATGAATTTTTTTTACAATATTGACTATTATATTAAGTAATATTAAATAAATTTATAATAATTTTGAGTTTTTTTAGAGAGGTAAAATAATAAAAATCTGTTATTCATATATTTCAGACATGTCAGTTATCAAACAACTTTTTTTATTCAAATTCAACTCATTCAAATTTAAATTCAAATTAATTCAATTTTTATTAAACACGCCCTTAGTCTTTTATATACCCTATAGAGTCTAAATTAACATTGTAAAGAGAGAGAGAGATCTAGATCAGAGAGATTATTTTTAATATATATATTGTTCCCATAACTAGTAACTCGATCCATTCCATGAAGATATTGGAGAAGTGGTCCCTAGAGAAATTGTAGAAACCTAGGTTGCATGTTTAAACCCTAACTCTGACAGAAATAGTACTAATTAATAAGCTCAAATTTTCAGCAAATTAATCCTAGGAGGATTCACACTAATTTGCACAATCTGTCCATAAACACATATTAAAATGTGTCCGTGTCTTAGATTAATTAAAGAGATTTTTTGAGACATTGTAGATATCATGTTAAGTTAATCTAGCAATGTTATTATTCAAGAAACCCTAACCCTTGTTCTTGACAATGTTTGTGATGGTAGTAGGCAAAACTTTTTGAATAAGAGGATCAAAGAATAATTACATGTTTAAGTACATTAAGTTTTTCTTTAAAATAATAGTAGTTTTTTTTTTTGAATTATTACCTACTAATAAATATATATCCTTTATAGTTATAATGTGATAAATATAATTAATAAACTTAAAAAATATTAATAAAAAGAAACTATTTATAGTCATTTGGAAGAAATGAACACAAATGAATAATATATGGAAGAGAGTGCCCACATCTAACAATAATAGTATTTTATTTATCAAATAACTCAATTTTGTCTCTTTTAATAATAACGCAACTGGCCTCAAAGAACGATCATCCTTTTTGACCAGTTGCGGATTATCACTTGGTAATGAAACCGACATGGTCCCCACTAGCTCCAGCTAATTAACTAATTCAAAATGTTTGAATAAAAATAAAAGATTAACTATGGGTAACTATTGATTCAAAAGATTTAAGATTGCACGTAGTTTACTTTGTAGAAGACAAATGCGAACTCAAAGTAATATCTTTGATATGATAAATATTACGAAAAATAATTTTCACGGATTCCAATATACAATTGAAATTCACATTCAAAATAATATTTCCAGAAAATTATCATTGGACTTCTTTCAATTTACTTTAGACAGCCAACATACAAATACAGAAAAATTATGTGACATTTCAATTTTTTTTCAACAAGTTTTTAGTAAATGCTTCTGAGGAGTTCATCAATTTGATGATTAGCATATCTACCCAGAAACTCACTTTTAGAAAAAGAAAATTCTATTCAAGGAAATATCTGAATACGGTAACAAGAAGCATATATATAGATATATATTAACTCTTTAGGGGCTCTAAAGGAGGGAATGTAAACTGGGGACAGAAGTTAATTTCCAGTAGAAATTAATTTATAAATTGAAAAGCTGAACTAATAAAAAATAAATATGATATAATGAACATTAATCAGGCTGTATTTCTGAATTCAAACACCTTATATATTACAGAATAAGATGGAACAATAAATTCAAGAAAACAGATAACCACCTAGATTTTGAAGTTCATATTCAAATCCAGATCACAAGTACTTCCTATTCATCTCGTCCCACTAGCTGATCAAGCATGAAAAAAAGAAAGAAGTAGAAAACAGATAACCACCTAGATTTTGAAATTCATATCGAAATCTTGGAGTTAAACTCATTAATTTTAAGGATATATATATATATATATATATATATATATATATATATAGAGAGAGAGAGAGAGAGAGAACACTCCATTTCATTAATCTAATACATCTTCCAGATGTTACCAATTTAGATGACTAATTGTGAGGGAACTTTGCACTCTCCATGACTATATGTTAGACATAAAACTTTCACACAGAGAGAGTGAGCATATGAGAATTGATCAGGTTTTTCAGATTAGGGTTTGATGCACTGATATATAATATAATTGGCACTATATATATATGTACCCTCATGTACTTGGTCCTATTTTTAGAATGTCGACATAAATTCTTGAGAAAGTTAAAATAGGAACATATTATTAATTTCAGTTGTATAATGGAACTGGTATACTGAAGACCAGTTTAGGGTAAGACCTATCAGCCTTCATTTTCAGACTTTTTACAACATTATTCTCACAATATATATAAGCATATATATCTGTTCAAAATCTGCGTCTGGTCATCTCATCTCATCTCAAATGGGTTACATTGTTCCTATACAAGAGAAATCTGGGGAAATGAAGAAGAAGTAGATGAAGAAGAAGATCCAAGAACGAAAAGTACTATTCATTTTAAAGATTGAAAAATAATTACGTACCTTTAAGTTGTCTCCCATTTGTTCATGAGTTTCTTCCCCAATATACAGGATTTTTTTTGAGGAAATCATTGAGAATATTGATCAATAGTTACCTTCAGCTGGCCATTAATTTGTCATAAAAGCAACACTAGAATTAATGCATTCTTTACACTTGAAGTACACACATAATGGCAGAAGATTAATATCCCATTCCAATGATCTTTGCATCATATTTATATCAACCATCACTTCAAAGTTCAGAGTAAGTTATATATTGCGCAAGATCTTGGCTTCATAAGAAACATTTAGCCTTTCGATATATCCATAGCTCTAATCAATAGGGACTCCCCAGCCGGCAATAATATTAAGAGTAGGAGCTCGTTCATCAACCTCTGAACGGAAAGACCCAGAAAGTTCAGAATTTGGCTCGTTTAGTTGGCTACCTTCATGGTTTGATGTTTCACCATTCTCTTCTGTGGTAATGGAGGGGATTTTCTTGTTGGCTCTCTCTTTTTCAAATTCTCTAAATTTATATAAGTATCTCCCTGTAGCCTCCGCGTGGTAATCGAACCCTAGTGAAGTTAGAGCCCAACAGATGTCATCTCCATTCACTGTCTTGCGATTCTCCTTGCGACACTTGTCAGATGCCTCACCAGTCACAAAACTTAAAAACTCCGATGCACATTCTTGAATTGTTTCTTTGGCTTCTTTGGAAATCTTGGCACTTGGTGGTAGGATTTTTTTCATAATCCGACCCACATTGGCAATTGGAAGCAATTTATCATGCTCATCAACCATGTTTGATCTTTTCAATTTACATAAATGTTTCTCTTTAACCAAGGTTCAAAATCTATTATAGACACATCTACATAGATGTGTGTATGCATATGTGCAAGCATGTGTATAGACAATAATGTAGATGCTACATGTCCCGGCAGCAACATGCGTAATAGGCATGATTTAATTAGGCAAAATGTCCAAATCTTGAAGGTGCAATTTTAGCCTAATCTCAATGAACTATAGAGGGCCGGATCCATTTTTTCTATTATTATCTTTTAATTTTCTCCTTCTATAATTAAGTAAATATCAAGACTAAAATGCAAAACTGTATATTGAGTTTGTAACTTTGTGAAGATAAAAATACTTGACTTTACAGTATAGCAAACTGCTACATCGTGTTACAATTACTAACGCAAAATTATACATTTTAAATCACTCTAGCACTGCTAATTCTTTGCACTAATAATTAATTGTGGATCGAGTTAGGGTGTAAAGACTGTAGCATTACTCATTGAAATAAAAAGTTATAGAATTTATCAATGCAATTTTTTCTATGTTTGAATGAGTTTTTTATCAATTGAGTCTTTAAAGTGACATTTTGTGTCAATTTCGTTTTTCTCCAATTTCACTAAAGCCCATCCAAATATTGACCAGACCCGACTCATTTTTACCGAACCCATTTTATGAAGGGCAACCGTGCCTTTATCATTATTATATGTATTCTTAATATTAGAAATTTAAAAACAAAAACTAAAAATAGAAATTAAAATACAAAAATAGTAAAAGATATATAAAAAAACTAATTCAATTTTTAAAAAAAAAACTAAAAAGTTTTAAAAATAATTATTATTTTCAGAAAAAAAATTAGAAATTTTTTATTTTTAAACAAATGAGTAAAGTTTCATAAAATATAGATTCAAAAAAAATTAAATTTTAATTTTTTTAAAATAAAAGTTTAAAATTTTTATTTAATTTTTGGAATCTATATTTTATGAAATTTTACTCATTTTTTTAAAAATAAAATTTTTTAACTTCGCTTTATGAAAATAAAGTTTGTTTTATTTACTTTTTTTGAATCTATATTTTAAGAAACTCATTTTTAAAAGATACAAAATTTCTATTTTTTCTGAAAATAAAATTATATTTTTTTAAAAAAAAATTGAATTTATATTTTATGAAACGTTACTCATTTTCAAAATAAAAAAATTCTACTTTTTTTCTTCTGAAAATAAATTTTTTATTTAATTTTTTTTGAATCTAAATTTTATGAAATTTTACTAATTTTTTTAAAAATAAAAAAGTTATAATTTTTATTTCTTGAAAATAATAATTAATTTTAAAACTTATTTAAAAAAAAAATTTGAATTAGCGAAATTGGGATTGGGTCGAGTCAAAATTTGGGCAAGTTTCTATGAAATTGGAAAAAAGAACGAAATTGACACAAAATACCACTTTAATAACTTAATTGATGAAAAATAAACTTTAGAGATACTTTAAAAGTGGGTGACAACTAGGAGGTACAGAAGTGTCATTCAACTTTTTTTCTATATCCAATTCAATAATAAACTATAAAACTTACTACGGTGAAGTTGGTGCTGTCAACTTCACCCTAACCGGGTCTAATAATTTTTTTTGAGGGAGAGATTTGTTAATTAAGCAAACTCAATTACGAGAATATCACACGCAGAAAACAAAGGGGAGAGTTTTGCATTAAAAACTAGTATCAAAATCCGGCAAATTGTATGTTAAATCCAAAATGAAATTAAGAAAAATCTGTAAATATTATGATTTAGCAGATGAACATAAGGTCAATGAAATAAAACTTTAATTTCATGTAAAACAGATTAAACTCGGAACTGGATTGATTGCTTATATCAAGATCCAAGCATGTCGATATACACAATAATTTGAGTGATAGCTTGCATGTGTGAATCACATGGCGGCGGATCGGGACGGGGCGGGGGTTTGGAGAGCTTCCAAAAAACCCTAACCCCAACCCTATAAAAGGCTGACCTAATTATCTAGTGCAAGACATGGTCCCCTCCACTTAATCTTCCACTATTTTTTCTCCCAAAGTGTAGATGAAGTTCTAGAATGTGATTTTTCTAATATTTATAAATATTTAAAAATTCATAAAGAATGTGCTTTTTCTAATATTCATAAAAATTTAAAAATTAAATTCGTTAATTTTCCGCCAGGTTTTGGTTATTAATTAATTCTAGCTAGGTATATATATATATATATATATATATATATATATATATATATACCTTTAATTAATCTTTAACATTTAAATAAAGAATATGATTGTTTTTATTCTCGCACTGTGAAGAAAAAAAGAAAGTACACCATTTTTAACTTGAAATTACAAAGAAAGTAGGACCTTTTTTTTAATTATTATTTTTTTAATGGGGACAAAAGGGAGTAGGTTATTAATTGGTACTAGTTCTCTAGATTTATTTATTTTTTTGTGGATCGGCTAGCTCTTCAGACTTATTTGAATGGTTTAAAAAAATAAAAATAAAAATAACAAACTAACTAAATAAATAAATCAACATATCTGTAAAAGTTTCGATAAACTGCTGCTGGTTATGCTAGTAGTTAGTTTACCATGCATGCTTAATAGTTAATAAGATGCTTATAGAATCTAAGAATCATATTATAGAAATGCTATGATATTTAAGGGTTTCATGAATAAATTAAATTATCTGTGTGAGTAAGAGAGAGAGAGAGAGAAGAAGAACTTGCAGAGCCATATTTTCAGTGGAACATGTCTCAAAGAACTCTGCTGACTTTATGGATGATCTCTAGGCTTTATACTTTATTTCCCACAAATGAAATATTCTTTTGGTACCTACTCTAGTTGTTCATATCAGAATATATGCCTAGTCTAATATAATTTTTTATTTTTTATTTTTTATTTTTTATTTTTTTTGTTCTATATATAAAATGATATTCTTATACTCCCACCATTCGAGAAAAAGAATCCTACTATTTTTCCCTTCCATATACTAAAGTTTTTATAAGACGTACTATCTTAGACATGATTTTCAATGATAATGTTTTCTAATATCAAAATTTAATCACTGAGATATATCATTAAGATTCTGTACTATACAAATATATCCTAATATTTGTTAGACAAATACAAATATAAATTTATATCTACATTTAGCAAAAACTAGAATTATATATATATATATATATATATATATATATATATATATATATATGGAAAATGATTCATAACAAATAGTTGCTGTGCATACTATTCCGACAAACGCATCTCTGACCGTCCAATACGAGATCTAACGAGCAAGATTAACCCCTATCGCTACTCTTAGTAGAGGTATGGAGGAATGTCCTAAATACCATCACTTTAGTTAGATTTAAATAACTTCAATATATTTATTTGTATAAATAATTTTTAAAGTAATAAAATTTAACATTATCAATTATATTTAATCTATTTATTTTTATAAATAATTTTGTAAGTAATAAAATTTTAAATTGTCAATTATATGCAATGTATTTATTTATATAAATAATTTATTAAGTAATAAAATTTAACATTGTCAATTACAATTTTAATGTATTTATTTGTATAAATAATTTCTTAAGTAATAAAATTTAACATTATCAATTATTGTGACTATTTGATTGTTTAAAATTTAAACACCATATTGTATTACAATTTAATTTAATTAATATAAATTACATTACAAATAATTAATATATTGAAACTATTTAAAAATAACTAAAGTGAGGGGTATTTAAGACATTCCTCCACACCTATACTCTTAATGGAGGCATGTAAAAAAAAATTGTATGCCACTACGTATTCTTAGTAGCGACAATGTTTTAATCTCCCTTAATCCCGCCCGTTATATATATATATATATATATATATATATATATATATATATATATATATATATATATATATATATATCTAGCATTGAATGGTGAGAAATGTGTTTACCAGAATAATGTCCACAACAATCATTTTCTATGGATAAGTACTACCATACACACACAAACATATATATATGGACTATATATATATACACAACTGTTTAGTACACAGTCATGCTATAGCGACAGTTTTTTTGGACTATAGCGACGGTTCAACTGAACCATCGCCATAAATCAAAATATCTATGGTGACGGTTGAATCGTCACAATAGCCTAAAAAACCCGTCGTCATAGGTGACTGTGTACTACATAGCTATGTATATATATTTTCCCTATATATATTTATATATATATACACACACAGTTCGCTACACCAGCGAAATAGAAGAAGTTGACCAAAAATGAACCGACTATAATAAAAAAAAATTCCGTCGCTATAGCATATAAAACCGTCGCTATAACCGGTTATATATAAAGCGACTGTTTAAACCGTCATTATATATCAGAATCGTTACAGTTCAGTTCGTCTTTGATTCTTCTTATAAACTATCCGGCGGTATATCCTTAATACTACATCTTGCTATATAATATGAGGGGGAAAGAGTTAAAAGAGATAATAAGTCAGCAGTCACATTCGAATTTTCTAAACTACCTAATTCGCGTATCAATCGGGAAAATTTGTAACCGCTAACTAAAAATATGAAAGTTGTTTGTTTTCGATGGGATGACATTCATATCATTTACTACTTTATGGAGTAAGTTTAGCCTAAACATGTAGGTATCCTGTTTTAGAAAGTACCCTTAATATTAAGTACTACCTCCATCCCATAATAACTGTCGTTTTAGAAGGAAATTTTTTTTCCCAATTTATTTGTCGTTTACAACTTTCTAGTAGAAACAATTATTTACTTTCCTATATCACCCCTACCTTCTCTCATTGTCCCAAGAAATTTTTCCCTTGTATTAATAGTTTTCAACTTCCCATAAAGGGGTAGTGATGAAATTTCACACCAATTTTAATTAATAAATGATAGCACTAAATGACTTTCTTAATCCATGTGCATCAAGCTAAAGCGACAGTTATTATGGGATGGAGGGAGTATGTGAAAAGGAAGCTAAACACAGCTTCTCTTGCCGACACATCTAGGGTTTGGAACTTTATTACGATTCCCAACTCAATGCAGCATTAAAGAATTACAATAAAAAAATGGGTGTGGGTGAACATCAATAAAGAGACCTTGAAAAAAGTGTTATTCTGTATATATAGTTTATATAATATTCAATATCAAACTTAGTTTAAACAAAATAGAATTAAGAAAGTTTATTGTACTTATTTGACAAAATCAGATTCTAAATATACAAGACCGATAAATTCGAGTCCTTTGAATTCTCAAAGTTTCCTTCAAGTAAATTTATTCCCTCAGTGGTGCTAAAAGATCTGTTGAATAATTGCTTCCCAAGATAAAACGGATTCCAACTCTTAATTGGCAGCACTTCGAAATTAAGAATTCGTCGAACACAATTTCTATGTTATGTACTCGAACCTTACTGTGATGATATGATAATGTTATGATTCTGGGAATGAAAGGAAGAACACTGGAATGTATGTACTGCAAACAAACTGCAGAAACGAGAAGGAAATATATACTGCAAAGCAAACGGGAAAAACTTATATTTTAATGCGCTCCCGGATAGAATATTTATAGGAAAAATTCGTGACATAACAGTTAGGATATGACCGATGGCGCGCAGTTCGTCAAAACAACGTAGTATGATAATAATAAATTAAACAAAATCCATTCATCAAAATGACGCAGTATGATGATAATGAAGTAAACAGATTTTGTCCAAAAAAATATATATCACCACCCACCCGCCCCGACCCCGGACCCGGCCCTCTCGTCCGCCCGGAAGAACTGCGACGACAGGCATGTGGGTTCGAACTAAGCCTTGGCTAGGTCCTCGCCCTTCCACAAAAATGGGGTGCCCCTTGGGGCCCTTCTCATTGAGCAAACATCCCATATATAAATTCTGTATTTTTCCTTCTAATGCCATTTGTGGGACTTTTGCAATTTACAACATTTCAAGTAGGTGACTTTGGAGTCAATTTTCTTATTCAATTCTTAATAGATTTGAACAAATAAGTATACCACGTTATACTCCTCGTGGAGGAGAACGCATTGCACTACAAGAAAAAAGCTTAAGTTCGACGAAATATTCCATCGAAAATAAACCTATTCAGTCGGAAATAGATTATTTTCGATGGAAATTTCCGTCGGAACTTCGGTCGTATATATACGCGTCGAAGATAAGATCCGTCAAAAACTCCGTCGAAACTGTCTTATCTTCGTCGAACTTATCACTGACGGAAATGCATCGAAAATAAGCTATTTACGATTGAATAAATAGGACGAAACTTTTCGTTGAGTATAATATTTCTTATTTTCGACGGATCTATTCCCTTGGAAATAAGGTATTTTCGACTGAATATTAAAATAAACGGGTATTTATTTAAAATGGTTGATTATTAATTCCGATGAAATGTGCATCGGAGATAACTTAGTTCCGACGGATATAGTCCCTCGGAATTAACTTATTTCTGACTAAAAATTAAAATATAACAATATTGAGTAAAAATTGGGTGATAATTAAATCCGACGGAATATCCGTTGGAAATACCTTATTCCGTCGGAAATAATTGTATTTTTTTTAAATACAGATTTGAAAAGTTCAATTTTCAGGTGTTTAAACCCATTTATGTACTTGTAACCTGTCACAACCCAATACACAGTAATATAAACCTGTATCTCACATTCAAATATTCAATGTAACGCTAAAACGTAATATCCACCAAAACGTAATATCCAACTCATTATCATTCACATACATTCACATTCACATTCAAATATCTACCAAAACTTAATCTTCAACTTATTATCATCAACACTACTGAGTTAATCAATTACAAATATAAGCTAATGTTCCATAAATGATAAATAATATAATTTACAATACTTGTACAGACGCGCAATTAGACACTACATATACAAATGTTCTACAATAACATGAATACAAATGAACTATAAACTAGTAAAAGTATCATCATCGGGCGGAGGTGAACGACGCTGCTCTAGTGTATGAAAATCAGAGTCGTGCGCCCGCTCGTCATCGCCAGTCTGCTCGCCATCGCCACCCTGTTGATAGAATCAAAAATATAAATCATTAATCCGTATATATATATATATGTGTGTGTGTGTGTGTGTGTGTGTGTGTGTGTGTGTGTGTGTGTGAATTAACAAACTAGCTAGCCTTAATTAAAAAAAATATAAACAATAAGAATACTTGAGTAGGTGGAGGCGGACGAAAAGCCTCCTCTAAGAGGGTAATCACCATCCGGAGCATCTCGGCGCTCCAAGCGTCGAACTGCTCTCGTGGTAATCCCGTACTCTCTGTAGAGGCCCCTGTTATAATATCTTGAGCAATCTGGTGAAGACATGAACTGGAAGGCAACTGCTAACGCTGAAAGACCGAGTCGGTACGGAACCTATCCGACACAGCCCCTATCAGTCGCCGAAAGAAATTGTCATCCAAGCCAGCGCCCGAATGAGATGGTCCAACATGTGCTCTCGGACGTTGGCTGGAGCCTATAAAGAGATAAAAATTCAATTACTAATAATAATTTATATAATGTCATAAATTCAGAAAATTTCGTGAAACATAATAAAATATTACCTCCAAGAAGTGTATATGCGGGTATCCTCGGCAGACCCAACACTCGATATCTATCGGTACTGCTAATAGGGGGATCCTGAGACGCGACCTATAGTCTTAGCTCCTCATCCCGATCTAATAAAATATCGAAAAGAGGGGTGGCGTAATCTAACGGCTCAGAACCCCTCCTAATAGCCTCCAGCTCAGCTATATGCTCGTCCCGAAGCCTCTGAAATCGGTCCTGTAATGTATTCCTTATACGTATGTTAATTATATTATTTTATTTATGATTGAATATTATTAAAAGCTAAATAGTAAGATGAGTTTTACCCGTATAGCTAAAGCTGCCTGAGACAAAGCTCGCTCGTCTTTAGGCGTGTGGGCTCGATCCCAAAACTCTAGAATGGTAGGATCTCGGCCCAAGGTCCTCCCCAATGCCTAATTAAAACATTCATAAAACAGATATTAAGTATTTGTGTGAGAACTTGATGCCTAAATAACTAAATACAACGCACTTACCGTCTTCGCTTCCTCGAACGACTTAGAACCAGTGATGTGTACTATCCGGAGCTGACCACGGTTCTTCTTCGCCTGCTCAATTTTTTTTTTAAAGTCATCAGCCTCCCAGTGCGCACACATAGCCTCCCAGGCTAAATCGGAGACAATGCGGGGCTGATGATCTCTGATGGTGGTCCCAGGCTGGTCCTTAACTGTCCGGGCTGCCCTCTGTCGCATCTCATACAGCTAGCTGGAGTAATTCGCAGCGACATAATGCTCAATCACATCATCGCCAGCTGACTGAGAGATGCTCGGGTTAAATAGATAATAAACCTATAACAAAAGTTAATTTAAAATTAGGAACAATTAAAGAAGGCATCCTAATATAACTATATAGTAATTAATATAATATGCTTAACTTACGTGGAACTCTCGCAAGACGGTCTGCATAAAAGTGGCATCGTACCGCGCATACTGACTGAACCGCATGCACCCTCTCGGGAGATGCGTCAAACAGATCGCGTGTAGGGTGTGCTTAGCCACCGGGTCTAGTATACTACAAAAAAAGTATAACAATATGTGAATTGTGTTTTGTAATATCTGAAAATAATATTACCAATATATTAACATTTACTGCTGGGAAGTGACATCCACCGGTACTGTAAATGGCACTGCCGGCGGACGATCAAAGATACCGAGGTTCGTCCCTCGGTGTCGTCGACGAGGTGCATCTGTAATAATTATATTTAACTGAGTCAATAAACATTGTAACTAATGCAACTTGAGATATATTTAAATCCTAGTGAAGATACCTTACTCGTGCCTGAAGAAGAGCCTCCATCGTGGCTACCGTCTCCAGTACCGGATTGCCCACCACCTCGGTGACCTCCACCGCTATGTCTAGCCATGAATATCCTACTGCAATAACAAAATTGGTAGACTATGAATATTAAGGTTTAACAATATGTGGTATGTATTAATATGAATGCTCATTTTCAATTACGCACGTCATCAAACCCATCAGAATCAACGTGTATATCATTCTCGGATTCGGTATCTTCCTCATCCTTAGTTTCGACATTAGTTTCGTCATCGTTATCATCCTCAACGACTACATAATCCTTCATGTGTACATTTGCTGCGACATCCTCATCGTCAGGTATGTCAATGACATCAGTACTCACCACATCTTCAGCATGGAACACTACGGCCAAAGGGTTGCTAACATCTTCTTGCAACGCCTCATCCATACCAAACAAGTTATCATCATTAAATGAACGTGTTTTAGTAGTGACTACTGTGTACCAGGGGCTTCGAGATTTACGACATTAGGAGTGTAATACATTTGAGTCGCTTGACTTGCTAACACGAACACGTCATGAGACTGTAACACTGACTTGATATCCACGGTTGTGATTCTATTACGATCAATTTTAACCCCCTTTTCAGTATCAAACTAGCCACACTTAAATGTAACTACCTTTTTGCCCCCGTGATAATTGAGCACAACCACGTCCTGTAAACGGCTATAGTAATTGGACTCGGAATCTTGGTAGCAGCTTCCTAACACCACAACCCCAGAATTAATTGATGTAACTTCATTCAAGTCATCTACTCTAAATCTATACCCATTCACGATGCAACCAGGAAAAGAACTAACAACTTTGTAAGGTCCTCGGATGACATCTATAAAAAGCTCAGAATTGTTCTCTGCTTCAACCCTTTTCTTAAACCACTGTTGGAAATTAGTTGTAGTGAATGTTTCCAATTCTACTGCAGTAAAAGTTGGGTTAGAAGCATACGCTTCCTCTTCGAATGAGCTGCAAAATTAGTAAAATGTCTTTAACATATATAGATGACTACACTTGTAAATTGTACTTAGTTGATTTTGTCAATGATAAACTAAGTAAGTGGTACTTAGTTTATGAGAATTGTTATTTGGAATCTATAGAGACTACTGTTCGACATTCACTCCTATTTGTCAAACGGATTTCTAAGTTTCATATATATATATATATATATATATATATATATATATATATATATATATATATATAATACTTAATTATTAATTTTATTAAAAATTGTGGCAAACTAAACAAATGCTACTTAGTTTATTTTGCCAATGAAAAACTAAGTAAGTGCTACTTAGTTCCTGAGAACTGTTATTTGGAATATATATGAAGACTACTATTAAATTATTATATTTTATTTTATAAAATTTAATTGTATTTATTATTATATTTTATTGTATTTTATTTTATTTTGTACTATAATATATAATATAATTTTTGATTATTATATTATATTAAATTAAATTCATTTTTTTATTTTATTAAATCAGATTAAATTTATTATTATGTTTTAATATATTTTATTTCATTTTGTATTATTATATTATATAATTTTTAAATTAAATTCATTAAATTTAATTTTATGTTAAATTAATTTAATTTAATTAAATTTATTTTATTTAATTTAGTTTATTATTATTATTATTTATTTTATTATTTATTTAATTTTATCATTTTAATTTAATTTTTTTATTATTAAATTAAATTTATTTTATTTTATTGTATTATTATATTTTATTGTATTTTATTTGTATTGTATTATATATTTTTAAATATTATTTATTAAATTAATTTATTTATTAAATTAAATCAAATTTTGGAATTGAATAATTCTGACAGAAATTCTGTCAAGAATTCTGTCAGAAATAACAAATATACCTACATCAAATATAAATCAACGCCAAAATTTAGTAAACCCAAATAAGATAAATCAAACACTTACTGATTAACATATGTATATACTTAATACCAAACCCAATTCAAAACACATAATTTATCAGTCCCAAAACTAAGCAAAAAATATATTAGTCCCAATTCAAATTACATAACTCCTCGTCAATTAACGATATCACAAAATTCATACATTATAATACGAAAATTCTAGTAATATCAATCCAAAAACAAAATAAATTTTGACCAATTGCACATTATAATTACCAAATTTATACACAAATTTCATACTACTAACATATAATATATACATAATACCTGGAAAATTAGGAGAGAATAAAGTCGGTGACCGGCGGCAGTGGGTGATGACCGACGGCAGTGCGTGGGTGGTGGGTAGGGGTGGTATCGGGATAGGGGGTCGGGGGTTTGGGGAGAGGGGTGGGGTACCAGGGGTAGGGGGTGGGAGTTGGGGGTACCTGGGGGTGGGTACCGGTGGGGTGGGGTACCGGGACGTACATGGGGTGAGGGGACCGGGGGAGAGGGGTGGGGGTACCGGGGCAGGGTGGGGGGACGACTGGCCGGGGGGAGGGAGTGAGAGTACCGGGTGCAAGGTGGGGGGTGGGGGGACCGGGGGAGAGGGGGTTGGGAGTGTGTGGAATGAGAGAGATAGAGAGTAGACTAGTATTTAGATATATATATATATATATATATATATATATATATATATATATATATATATATATATATATATATATATATGAAAATGAGAGGGCGCTGGAGAAGAAGAAGCGTTTTTTAGGTTTATTTCCGAAGGAAGTTCTGCCGGATTTAGGTCCCTCGAAATTATCTTAAGGCGGACGGATAGTCTCTCTGAAATAACCTTCGTTCCGTCGAGGTTATATTTGGCGCTGGCGGGAATCTTGGCGCCACCAGTGGATCTCTACTTCTGACGGAATTCAGTCGAAAATAAACTATTTTTGAGGGACATATGTCCAACGAATTATTCCCTCAAAAATATACTAATATCGACGAAATGTAGTGCGTCGAAAATAATTTCGTCGAAATTAGCCTCTTTTCTTGTAGTGTTGGTGCATAGACCCAACATTTTTGGAATGTGGGTCCCACATTAAATTAAGCCTCAAAATGCTTTAATATTTATTTTGTCAGACCCATTTCCAACAATCCCCCACATAAATGTAAAATTAGCTTTACAACATGAAGAAAAGAAAAAAAATGTTATGAATATGCAGACACTAGTTCGAGTACATGAGAAAAGATACTTCATCGGGTTAAATAGCCTAGTGGCTTTACCTAGTAAAATATATCGGATTTACTTAGCTAATCAGTAGACTTGATGTCTTTGAACTGTCAATTTTTCGTGTAAACCTAGACAATAGAATTCAAAAAATATCTCTTCAAACATAGTTGGTTCTCACGTTTGTGTTCATTTTGGCCTTGAAACACCTCTTGATTTCGTGAGTATATTAGAGAATTCAGCCTTCAAAATTCTCATAGAAATGGCCCCCTTCTTACTCACGTAGGTGACTTCTATTAAGAGTATCCTGCAATACCCCACTTGAGTGTATTTCAAGATATAAAAGTCATTAAAAGCGTAACTTGTCCTGATTCTCGCTGCAGATGTGCACTGTCTCATCATAGGAATGGTTAGGAGTAAATATCTCCTCAGTGCTTTACTGAGTATTACATTGTTTGGTTTTCCCATTGAACCTAGATCTTGGGATCTCCAGTCAACTAGGTTGGGTTGCCACTATGACGACTCTTAATTAAACAATGGCTTTAGACCCATTCCTTTTGATGAACTTTCCACTTGCTCTCTTGTTAAACCTTTTGTAAGCGGATCCGCAATATTATCTTTTAATTTTACATAGTCAATTGAAATAATTCCATTTGAGAGCAATTATCTAACGGTATTATGTCTTCGTCGTATATAGCGTGATTTATCGTTATATAGATGACTCTGTGCTTTTTCAATTGCTGATTGGCTATCATAGTGTATACATATAGCTGGCACAGGTCTTGACCAATTTGGAATATCCTCTAAAAAATTACGAAGCCATTCAGCTTCTTCTCCAACTTTGTCTAAAGCAATGAATTCTGATTCCATTGTAGACCTTGCAATACATGTTTATTTTGAGGATTTCCAAGATACTGTTGCACCTCCAAGGGTAAAGACATCCACTTGATTTCGAGTCTTTATTATCAGATATCCAATTAGCATCACTATATCCTTCCAATACTGCTGGATATCTTGTATAGTGAAGTCCATATTTTTGAGTATGTTTTAAATATCCCAAAACTCTCAAAATAGCTTTCCAGTGATCTTTACCTAGATTACTTGTATACCGACTTAGCTTACTTACAGAATAAGCTATATCTGGTCTAGTACAGTTCATGACATACATTAAACTACCTATTATACGAGAATATTTGAGTTGAGATATGCTATCACCTTCATTTTTGGCTAGATGAAGATTTATATCAACTGGGGTCTTATTTAGAATTATATTATACTTATTAAAATTTTCAAGTATTTTTTCAATGTAATGAGTTTGAGATAATATAATTCCATCAGATGTTCTAGAAATCTTGATTCCTAATATTATATCAGCAACCCCCAAGTCTTTCATATCAAATCTGTAAGACCCCAACTTTTATAAATAAAGATGAATTTTCTATAAATATCATTTTTGAATACTATGGAGTGAAATTGATATAATGTTATAGTTGTGGGTAATATTTATAAATTTTACAAAGTACGCAAGTTGCTATATAATATTCGATTGGTCGGGGAATATTCGTTTTAACAGGAAATATTCGTACGACGACACAATCATTGGTAGACCCCACAACCGAATTATTGTCGGATTGAGAAAACGACAAAAATACTTTATGAAAATAACGGCAGAAGTTTTACCATTAATACTGTTGAACTACTCAGTAGTAAAAGTACAGTAATACGCGTGGTTGCATAGTAGCACACGGTATTGATTATTGATGCTTACGTGATAAGTCACTCAGTTTTGTTTTATTGGTATTATTAATGTAATAAAACAGAAAAACTTTTTATATAAAACAAAATACTTTTATAAAGTTATTCGTTTTATTAGGCTAATAGAAAAATCTTTTTATATAAAACAGAATACTTTTATAAAGTTATCTGTTTTATTAGACAATAATTAGAATATATTATATTTTATTATGCATAGTATTTGCATAGTGCCTGCATAGTATTTACATAGTAAAATCTTTTATAAAGTTATTCGTTTTATTAGATTATAAATAGAATATATTATATTTTATTTAAAAGATTTTGCTTTAAATATGGATCGTCATATTAAAGTAAATCAATCTAGATCGTTCATGAGTTAGTTACTGTGCAGTCCATTTTTCTATAAATAGAAGCTCATTCCTTCATTATTTTCTTACGAATTCACTGAAACTCTAGAGAGAGAAACTATAAAGAGAAAGAAGAATAGTATTTTGCTAATTCACTACTCCGATATCAAGTTTCTTTTACGGTAAGGGGTATTATTTGTTGTACTCGGTATTCTTTCTTGTTTATTCATGAAGAGAACTTCTGTTATTCCATTCTTTATCATTCTGTTGGAATAACCTGTATACGCTGGCTACCCTATACTTGGTGAAATTCTTCTGTTATTATATTTTTATTATTCTGTTGGAACATCCTGTCTGTGCTTTAAGCCGGACCTGGTTCTATTATTTATTATTCTGTCAGAACATCCTATCTGTGCATTTACGCCGGACCTGGTTCCATTATTTATTATTCTGTCAGAATATCCTATCGGTGCGTTTACGCATGACCTGGTTCTATTATTTATTTTCCTGTTGGAATAACCTATCTGTGCGGTCTATCGCATGCATGGTGATTTCTTTTGTTATTTCATTCTTTATTATATTCAGTTGGTTAAAGTTTTGACTTTTATACTCCATGAAATTAATGGAATATCCTTGATATTTGCGTTTCATCCAGTATCTTTTCATAAAAATATTCTTCCGAGCATTCTTGAATTTTACTTCACAAAGCAGTATCATGTTGACAATTTGGACGTTATTGGTTCCTGGATAAATTAATTCTTGAACTTGTTTTATTGAATTCTTATATCATTGTCATCATCCTCATGTTTATATTCTGTTGAAAGTCATCTGTGGCCTGTAGTGCATAGATGGACTTGGTATGATTATGACCAGGGATTATTCGGTATAATCATGACCGTAATGTTACAAATGATGTGGTAAAAGTCCTCATTGTCCCGTAGTGCATGGATGGACAGTTGTTGGCATGATCATGACCATTGATGAATACACGAATATCCTTGGCTGTGATGGATGGATAATTTGTGGTTGTGATACTAATGAATATCCTTGGCCGTAGTGCAGGGTGGATTATTTATTAAGCTGAGTCTCAGCGATAAAAGTCATGAAAAACCTTTTAAATCATAAAAGATAGTAGATTTTATTCTCTACTTGACTCTTTTAATGAATTGCTTGATCCGCTGCAGTTAAACTTGATGTCTATTGTATTTTATCAGTTTAACATTGTTGAAGACTAATGATAATTTATTTTGCATTATCTTAGTCATAATATTTCTTACTGGGCTAGTTGAGCTCACCCTTTCTTTTACTGTTCTCTTCAGGAAATGAGAATATAGATATAGCGGGGACGAGTCAGGGAACGGAGTGATGGACCAGATGATAGTATTAGTAGTCCTCACTATTCTATGAAATAGTGTGACAATAAATGTAATGAGAACTTATTCTGAGAGTGGATATTGTCTAGAAAATAATATTTGTATTAAAACTCACAGCCCTCTTGTTATATATTATAGATTGTATTTATATTCTGTACCATGTATTGGCGACTCAGAATAGGTGATGTATACCTATTTTGGGAGCGTCACAAAATCTATTTGCCAACGTAAGTTTGGTAGAGTTGATAACTTCATTGTTGCTACCCATGATTAACATATCATCCACATAAAGACAAACAATGACATATTCCTTTTGAGTGATTTTGACATAAACATATTTGTCACACTCATTGATTTTAAATCCATTTGATAACATAACATTATCAAATTTTTCATGCCATTGTTTTGGTGCTTGTTTCAATCCATACAAGGATTTAACAAGTTTGCATACCTTCCTCTCTTGTCCAGGAGCAATGAATCCTTCAGGTTGTTCCATATATATTTCTTCATCTAATTCACCATTTAAGAATGCAGTTTTTACATTCATTTGATGTATTTCAAATCTATTTAATGATACTATTGCTATTAGCATACGAATAGATGTAATTCTTGTAACTGATGAATAAGTGTCGAAATAATCCAATCCTTCCTTTTGTCTATAGCCTTTAACAATAAGCCTTGCTTTATATTTATCAATTGAACCATCAGCTTTCATCTTCTTTTTGAAGATCCATTTATACCCTAAGGGTTTGGAACCAGGTGGAAGGTCCACCAATTTCCATGTATGATTTTGCATAATGGACTCAATTTCACTATTAATTGCTTCTTTCCAATGAGAAGCATCTGGAGAGGATATTGCTTTCTTGTACGTTTGAGGATCATTTTCTAACAAAAATGTTAGAAAATCCGGACCAAAAAACTTTAAAGTCCTTGCCCTTTTGCTACGTCTAGGTTCATCCACTACAGACTCTTTGTCTATATTTTCAGGATTATTACTAGCAGTATCTAAAGGTCTTTTATTTGAATTTGAATCTTTATTTCTATTATATGGAAACACATTATCAAAGAACGATGCATCTCTAGATTCAATAAAAGTATTAACATGAATATCAAGAATTTCTGATTTATGAACAAGAAAGCGATAGACACTACTGTTATTTCCATAACCAATGAATACACAGTCAATTATTTTTGGTCCTATCTTAACCTTTTCAGGTTTAGGAATCATCACTTTTGCTAAACACCCCCACACTCTTAAGTATTTATAGCAAGGTCTATGATCTTTCCATAATCTATAAGGTGTTTTGTGAGTTTTCTTATGAGGCACTTTGTTAAGAATATAGTTGACAGAAAGCAAAGCTTCCCCCCACAAATTCTGGGGTGCTCCAGAACTAGTTAACATAGCATTCAATATTTCTTTCAATGTTCGGTTCTTGCGTTCAGCAATACCATTAGATTGAGGTGAATAAGGAGCGGTAGTTTGGTGAATAATACTATGAGTAGAGCATATCTCTTCAAATGGTGATTCATATTCACCACCTCTATCGTTTCTTATTGCTTTAATCTTTTTGCTAAGTTGATTTTCAACTTCAATTTTATAATGTTGAAACATTTCTATGGCCTCATCTTTGCTTCTCAACAAATATACATAACAATATCTTGTGCAATCATAATTAAAGGTAATGAAATATTTTTTCCCACCTCTTGTTTACACAAACTTTAAGTCACATATATATCAGTGTGAATTAAATCTAGAGGTTCAGTTTTTCTTTCAACAGAATGAAAAGGTAATCTTGTCATTTTTGATTCCACACAAATTTCACATTTATGTTTTTGATTAATATCAAATTTAGGCAAGAATTCTAAATTAATTAATCTACGTATTGTATTATAATTAACATGTCCTAATCTAGCATGCCATATATTTGAAGATTCTAACAAGTAAGCAGAAGAATTAATTTTATTATTATCAATAGACTTCGGTACAACAGTCATTACATTCATCTTAAAGAGCCCATCAGACATATAACCCTTTCCCACAAACATATTATTTTTGGTAAGTACAAATTTATCAGACACAAACACCAACTTGAAGCCATTCTTGCTAAGTAGTGACCCAAAAACTAGATTTTTGCGGATATCTGGCACATGAAGCACTTCGTTCAAAGTTAATTCTTTGCCAGATGTCATTTTTAGTACAATCTTTCCACGTCCTTGAACCTTTGAACTTAAGGAGTTTTCCATGAAGAGTTGCTCGTCATTTTCTACTGGTTTATAAGTAAAAAACATCCATTTATTGGAATAAATGTGGCGAGTAGCCCCAGTGTCCACCCACCATTCTTTGTGGTTTCCTACCAAGTTACATTCAGATACAATTACAGAAATTAATGTCTGAAACATTTTCAGAAAGATTTTCTAGTTCTGTCACATTTGCTTGAGCCTTTTGTTCTTTCTTGAAGTTCTTTAGCTTATGACATTCATTTGATTTATGTCCTTGAATGCCACAATTGAAGCACTTGCCTTTGAATTTTTTCTTGGCTTTGAAAGTATCTTTGCCTTCGCGCTTCCTTTTGCTTTTATTGTTTGGCCTTTGTTCTACCACATTAGTCTTTGCTTCCATGAAATTTTTTCCAATCTTCTTCTAAGATACTCGATTATCCTCTTCAATCCTAAGTCGCACAATCAGTTCTTCAAGATTCATCTCTTTGCATTTATTCTTAAGATAATTCTTGAAGTCTTTCCATGATGGTGGAAGTTTCTCAATCATTGCAGCAACTTGGAATGAGTCACTTAGTGACATTCCTTCAGAATGAATGTTATGTAGAATTACTTATAATTCTTGAACTTGAGTGATAACTGCTTTAGAATTTACCATCTTATAGTCAAGAAATCTATCGACTATGAATTTCTTCATGCCAGCATCTTCAGTTTTATATTTCTTGTCTAAAGATTTCCAAAGTTCCTTTGCAGTTTGAATTGTACAATACACATTATACAGTGTATTATCTAATCCATTCAATACATAATTTCTGCAAAGGAAATCAGCATGTTTCCATGCGTCAACAGCATCCATTTTTTCCTTGTCAGTTTCTCCTTCAACAAGAGTAGGACAGTCCTCTTGTAAAAACCTTGCCAAGTTCAATGTTGTGAGATAGAAGAGCATCTTTTGTTGTCACCGTTTGAAATCAGTTCTATTGAATTTTTCAGGCTTTTCTCCATGAGACAAACTCATAGCAGGGATGGTGCTAGTAGATGCCATTTCTGTTATACAAAGAATAAAACCATAAACAAATAGAAACAAATTTTTGTTGTAGGAAATTTAACAGAATTCAAATACCAAGTTCTATTTATAGAATTTAAACAACAAATTCAGTTCACAAATTTTGTTCACATAATTTAAACAACAAGGTCTGTTTACAGAATTTAAACAACAAATTCTGTTTACAGAATTTCTATTGTCGAAATTTTGTTTATGGATTCTGTTTACAGAATTTAAACAATCCACTATAGACTCTATAAATAACAGAATCTATAAACAAGTATACAATTTCTGTTGTTGAAATTTTGTTTATGGATTCTGTTTACAGAATTTAAACAATCCACTATAGACTCTATAAACAACAAAATCTATAAACAACAAGTATACAAATTACAGAATGATATTAAATAAAACTATAATTACAGAAGAATAAATTTGCATTAAGATTGTTATTCTGTGTATATAGTTTATATAATATTCAATATCAAACTTAGTTTAAACAAAACAAAATTAAGAAAGTTTATTGTACTTACTTGACGAAATCAGATTCTAAATATAAATGACCGATAAATCCGAGTCCTTTGAATTCACAAAGTTTCCTTAAAGCAAATTAATTCCCTCAATGGTGCTAAAGGATCTGTTGAGTAATTGCTTCCCAAGATAAAACGGATTCTAACTCTTAATTGATAGCACTTCAAAATAAAGAATTCGTCGAACACAATTTCTATGTTCTGTACTCGAACCTTACTTTGATGATATGATAATGTTATGATTCTGGGAATGAAAGGAAGAACACTGGAATGTATGTACCGCAAACAAACTGCAGAAACGGGAAGGAAATATATACTGCAAAGCAAACGGGAAAAACTTATATTTTAATGCGCTCCCGGATAGAATATTTATAGGATAAATTCGTGATTTAACAGTTAGGATATGACCGTTGGCACGCAGTTCGTCAAAATGACGTAGTATGACAATAATAAATTAAACAAAATACATTCGTCAAAATGACGTAGTATGATGATAATGAAGTAAACAGATTTTGTCCAAAAAATTATATATCACCACCCACCCGCCCGTCCGACCGGACGAACGGCGGCGACGGTGAGCGTGTAGGTTCGAACCAAGCCTTGGCTAGGTCCTCTCCCTTCCACAAAAGTGGGGTGCCCCTTGGGGCCCTTTTCATTGAGCAAACATCCCATATATAAATTCTTCATTTTTTCCTCTAATGTCCTATGTTGGACTTTTGCAATTTATAACATTTCAAGTAGGTGACTTTGGAGTCAATTTTCTCATTCAATTCTTAATGGATTTGAACAAATAAGTATACCACGTTATACTCTTCGCGGAGGAGAACGTATTGGTGCATAGACCCGACATTTCCGGAGTGTGGGTCCCATATTAAATTAAGCCTCAAAATGCTTTAATATTTATTTTGTCAAACTCATTTCCAACAAAAAGACCTAATTAGAGTCTTTTCTAGATCTCACTAAAAATATTCATACATTAATTGTGAACTCAAATTAATAATGCAATATCGATTTTGATATATTTCATTCTTCTAATTATATATTAATTTAAATTATAATAATTCGAGTCAATTCTGAGTTCAGAATAAATTTTGGGTCAAACTTTAAGTCCAAATTGAATCATCAAATCTATTCAAATAAGGTCTTAAAAACCACTCTTCAATAGTATATTACCACAAACTCACCCACACGTTTGTTCACGGATCGTTGACTCTTTAGCCATTATGAGATAATACCGGTTAATTTCGTATCTCCACCTTTGGACCTCTCTTCATTGTGTGATAATACAACCAGCCTTCGTGTCCCACCTCCAGCAACTCGATCAAATAACCTAACCTAAGTTTTTGAGAGTAGACTTTGATACCATATATAACAACCTGGGTCAAATTCCAAATTTGGAATAAATCTTGGGTCAAACCCCAAGTCTGAATCAAATCAAGTCCATTAAACAAGGCCTTAAACTACTAACCTAATAATATATTATTGGATCATCTTAATACATTACAATCTCATCCAAAAAGTCATGACTGAAGATATTATTGTTAGTAACTTAATTCTTCATATGTATATAAAGTTTTTCTACTTATTTCGATATGTGATTAGAGTATTACATAAATACACAATTTGCTTGTAAGGAGAGAAGAGTGTTAGTATTTCAATTATTTGTATTGTATGTGCATGAGTGAGTTATAAGAACAAATAGATCGAATTTATAAAGATATTCTGGCTAATAGGTTGAAGAAAATAAGATTTGGTCATCTTGTTAAGTTACAATATATCTAAAAGCATAATCGTAAAAGAGAAGCTACAACAATATATATATCATACTACAACACTCCCCCTAATCTTAAGTAACGGGAAAAAAGTTTAATTAAAAGTTTAAATTGTTATAGAGAGTCCCTAAAACTGTATACCATGCTAAGGTTGTGTTTGATTACCTCTTATTGGCTTTTAATGGATTTGCCTCTGATTCGGTCAAAGGAAAATCTTGTTTGGAAAAAAAATGTTCCCTCTTAATGGCTCTTAATTAGTTAGACATAAAAATAAATCTATAGCATCCAGAGGAACCTCTGAGCGAGAAATTTTTTTTTGGGACAATAATAACCTCTTCCGTCTTTTATCCCAAATCAAACCTATATCGCCTCTGCTCTCCTTCACTAAATCGTTGCTGCTGCTCTTCTCCTTCGCGCTGCTGCTCCTTTGTCTTCCTTCGTCGATAATCTTCTCTCCCTTCTTCATCTATTGTTCGTTATTATCAATTCCCACCATGATTTTAACTTTGCACGGAGTTCACCTGATTTTTTTTACACTTTTGATTTTTGTCGGGAGTAATTAAATGCAACCAAGCTAATTTGGAATTCCCTTATATCCCAAACACTTTAACAAGCTTAGGGAGCAAGCCAAGGTTTTTCCATGTGCCGTGAATGAGTGAGGGAGTGAAGGAGTGAGAAAAATAAGAAGAAAGAAAAGTTGTTGGTCACCAAGCAAAATTTGCTTACAAATTGGAGAGCCCAACCTTCTCCTCATTTCTCCTAGTTAGTCGAATACTCCTTACTTTTTCCTCCATGTAGCTGAGCCCTTCCCTGTGCAAAAATAGTCCCGGCCAAGCTGCCCTCTGTTAATTCAACTTTAAATTGGTTTTGCTATGTACAAGAATTAAGTTTAAAGAAGGCCTATGGAGACTATAATCAAGCTAATAAAAAGGTATACATTGAATTATGTATGTTTTTATTAGTTTATATGAAGTTAGTATGTGATTTAGTTGGTAAATTGCTAAATTACATATGAATTCACTGTGTATGAATTAGCTTGACTGGATTTGGCATATGAAACCTTGGGTAATTGAATTATGGGTATGAACCAAGGAAAATATGGATCTTTGAAGAATTTGTAAAGTTAGTAAACTAACTAGTTATAAACTAATTGTGTGTGTGTGTGTGTGTGTATATATATATATATATATATATATATATATATATATATATTGGATTTGGTTGTGTAATTAGTTGCTATGGACTGAATTAGAAATATGGAGCTAGTATGTGTTGTGCGGTGCTATAAGGAGGAAAAACATTGATGACAACTTAACTAATTGGCTATGAAGTCCGTCCTTAAAATGGGCGCTCGCATTATGTTCGATTAAATTCCTAAAAGAGAGATTTTTCCTAAAAATCTATAATTAGGAGAAGTTAAGACCCAAGATGTTAGATTTATGGTTGAACAGTTAACGTACCGACCTAGTATAATTTGTTCTTTATTTTTCAAACTATTTAAATGTTTGTTTTTATTTGTTTAAACCTTTTATAATCTATGTGCTTTAGGTATGAAACAAACCAGTGAAACTCAAAAACCAAAAAGGATTAGAGTGAGTTGGAGGAATGAATCACTAGCGAAAACTTTTTTAGAAGCATGTATTCATGAGGTTGTGGAAAATGGTAGGGAAGGTGTAAAGCCCCCAAATTCAGGTACTTGAAACCCGAACTCGGTTCTTCACGATATCATTTCTATGAGCGGAATAATACCAATAATAATAACAATAATATAAAGATCAACTTAATTTACATATTTATTAGAGTCTAGCTCCCAAGTATGTAACCTTTAATACATTCATTACATAACATGATAGATAATATATATCATTATCTTAACAATATCAAACTATTACATAAACTACCATAAATCTTATTTGGTTAGCTTTCCTTTTCCTTTGTTTCTGCATGAGCCTTCTGGTTCTTCACACTTAGCTGAAAACATTTAAATTAAACAAGGATGAGTATTTAAGTGCCCAGCAAGTGATAATAATTACATATATATAAGCGAAAAGAATTTAAATATTTTCTTTATACTACCCCTCTACAACAGATCAATAGTTTTGAAGTAATCTTATCCAATAATAATAACATAACAACTCTCTATCAAATTTTTAAAACTACGTAATGACTATAAATAGGGTTAAGGTGACATACTATGAATATTATTTTCATTTTTGAAAAGGTTAAACAGAACTTCATCTATAAACCGTCATGATTTATGGGCACGGGGGTGATCAACCCGTTGTACCCTGTATTGATCAACACTACATGCAAGAACGAGGGTATCGTTCACTCTGTCCGCCTTGGGCGCATAAAAGTTTTCCCGTATAGGGATGTTCATACTTTTCTGGGTTTCAAATCAAAGGTTTTATCTTGTTCAACAATAATCTATAATTCAATATATATATATATATATATATATATATATATATATATATATATATATATATATATATATATATATATATATATATATATATATATATATATATACGGGTAATTGACAAAGGTGTATCAACATGTGATTAAATACAATGATTATCCAAGTGGGGAAACTTGTATAACCATTTATAGAAATTAACGAACAGAATACATATATCTGAATTATCATATACTAACATGTTGATAATCAATGAGCGTATATAATATAGGGTTAATAATCCGTACAGTAATAATATAAATTTAGAAACATTCTTACTCATATCCATTGCATAAAGAAAATGCAAAGGTAAGATACTTGCCTGATGCGCTGCTTACAATTTGCAACTTAGTTTTATCTTTTAAATAACCACCTATTAGTAATTATGATTGGGGTTTCCTAATTATGATTAATTTTCTAATTAATTTATACAGAAACATTAGGGTTTAATATTTCTAATTATAATTAACTTTGCTAATATAGCAATTAGGGTTTATACTTTTGGTAATTAGGGTTACCAATTTTAAAAAAATAAATTAGGGCTTAAATTATTATTTAGGGTTTTCAAAATTAGGGTTTAAAATCACTAATTAGGATTTTTCATAATTAGCATTAAATTCTATAATACATAATATTAATCACATTAACACAATTTCTGACGGATCCTAAACTCCGGTTTAAGTTCCACGCTAGGATTTCTTACAATTAAAATCTTAAGGTTCTTTAATTACCAAAATAGGGTTTCTAAAAATTATTTTTTCTAAATATTTAATTAGGTTTTACCCAATTAATCATTTAATACACAACATAAATCATATAACACAGTTATATAACAGTCTTAAACTCACAATTGATTTTCAAATTAAGGTTAGTGAAACTAGGATTTTGACAATAAACACCATAATTGACCAACCATCATCAATACGTACATACAGTACATATTTATAGCACTGAAAAATCAAAATATAATTAGTATTATATTATTATTCTCATCTATTAATCAAAATCCAAAATTAGGGTTTGGATTTCATATCTAATTTATTCTTCCATATTTAACCTTAATAATTAAGGTAAAATAATTAACTTAATAATTTGTACTAAAATTCATATAATAAAATAATTATTATAATTATTCTTAAAAATCACTCCATATATTATTTAAATAATATATGATTATATTTTCATGAAAAATAATTAATAAAAACCTTTCTACCATAAAATTAATTATTATAAGAATATACTTTAAAAAAAATCAATAATTCTAAAATATAATTATTTGTAAATATTCATGTAATAAATATATTACATAAATACATATACATAATATCTTGTACAAATCCTCATCCTTAAACTAAAAAAAAATTATACGCAAAATTTCTGATTTAATTATATAGAAAATATCGGGTTGTTACATTCACCATCCCTTATAAAGATTCCGTCCCCGGAATCACCGTTTTAAAAACCTATACATACACGGGTACATGGCATACACAATCATTGGAAGTAGATCTCGATTAACTTTGATCGAACTGATCTTTAACTATTCACATCAAGCTTGTCTTTCTGATTAAACGAAAATTTAATTTCTAAAAGAACTCAAATTCCTCCCTCAAATTTTCTTTATAAAATAATTTACTATATTTAGGAAAATCATGTAAAAGAAAGTAAAAGTTATACGAATAATACCTAAAATCCCATTGCCAGCTGCCATCGCATCCTGGACAATCATGTTATAGACCCTTGCTGTTGATTTTGTTGGCTTGTTTGACGATGTAGGTCCTGTGATTGCTAAAGTCCCGCTGCCAGTGCCAGTATTCACACTTCCTGCCTCCGTCCTCCTTTTTGGACAATCCTTCACCTTGTGCTCAGTCGATCCGCACAGAAAACACCCATTGTTCATTCTAGGATTGGGGCAGTTGGGAGAGATATGGCCCTCCTGCTCGCACTTATAGCATACAAATTCCCTTTCAAATATTTCCCAGAATGGTTCTTCCCACAAGTCTTGCACTGTACCGCTGGCTTTTTAACACCTTTTTGTTTCACCTGCACACTTCCAAAGTTATTCACCTTCCTCTTTCCATCTCCACTCCTGCTCCCACTATTAATTCCTACCTTCCCAGCTCCTTCTACCTTACCCTTATTCTTCCTCTCCTTGTTGTAGAGGCTCATGGCCTCACTTCCCTCCTCAGCTATGATCGCTTTCTCCATGAGTGCTGCAAATGTAGGGATCTGCAACACTTCCACCTTGTTGTAGAGCCAGGGTTTTAATCTCAGCTCAAACCTTCTCGCTTTTCTAGCCTTCGTATCCACTTGATGCGGGGCAAACCTAGCTAACTCATTAAATTTGGCGGCATATTCGGACACCGTCATATTCTCCTGCTTCAACTCTAAATATTTTACCTCCATCTTAGCCTACATACTTGGTGAAAAATAATTTTTGAAAATAGAGTTTTGAACCTATCCCATGTAACTACACCTTCTCCTGCCCTTGCCTGATTCGCTTCCCCCAAAAAATTTGCCTCACCCTTCATCATGTAAGTGGTAAAAGTAGTCTTCTGCCCTTCAGCTACTCTAGCTATCACGAATGCTTTTTCAATCTCTTTGACCCAAGTCTGGGCTTCAACAGGGTCAGTTGTACATTTAAATTCCGACTGTCCTACAGCCTTGAAATCTTTAAAATTCGCCAAACGATTGTCCGACTGATTCCCAACGACTGGTATTCCCTGTTGCATAGCCTGAGCTATCATATTTACGAAGTTTTGCATCGGGTCTGCTTATTGTTATCCCTCAGCGTTGTTGATAGATTCTTCTGCCCTTTGATTTCGAGTTCGACGTCTTGGCGGCATTATCTGATTAAATAAATCCATAAATTTAACTTATATTGTAAACCTTATCGCATAAATTTAATATTTTAAACTTGTTTCATTACTCAAACATAGATTCATATTCATTTAACGAATATTTTACATAGCATAGCACATACTACTTTAAACATCATTCATCCCTTTGTGACTACAAAAGTCAGGATTTACAGTCTTGACTTAATACAAAAGTTGGAAACATTACATTACACAGACATACATATCAT
The DNA here is from genome assembly GCA_016801055.1 of Panax notoginseng. Classification (NCBI taxonomy): domain Eukaryota; kingdom Viridiplantae; phylum Streptophyta; class Magnoliopsida; order Apiales; family Araliaceae; genus Panax; species Panax notoginseng. The sequence continues at coordinate 29,309,516 of CM029019.1, forward strand.
ATATATTACATTAAACACTCCTACCCAACTGAACCTATACTACCTATTCGCTACGCCTTTTTTTGTCCTAGGACAACCTTTCACCTGATGATCTCCCATTCCACAGATAAAACATGCTCCTGGTTTGTAGTCAGGACAATACAGAGTAGTATGTCCTTCATAACCGCAAAGATATCATATTCTTTTCCCTTTCGTCTTGTCGAATTTTCCTAAGTCATGGTCTTCTATCTTTCTTTTCCCTTTCTTGCTCGGAGTTGCACACGATGTGTTGCTTGTGGCTCTCATCTGATCAATTTGGATTTTAAGCTTATCTTGTTCTTCTATTGTTTCTATTAACGCCTAACGCAGTTGACTATTTAGCAGCTTCTCTATCTCCCACAGCCTTTCCAGAGAAGAAACCTTGTTCCTCAGATCCTGCACCTCCGTTGATGCTTGATCAGCTTCAACTTTAGTGTCTGAATCACTATCTGTTAGTTCCACCATCTCCGGATCTGGTATTACGTTTTTTATAATAACCACATCGTCTGAGTTATTTTTATTGTGAGCTTCTATTTCAGCTATTGGCTTCGATATCAGCTCGGGTGTATGGGTTTGATTCTTCTTCAAGCTATAAGCATATAACAAGCCTTTTCCACCAGACATCTACACACACAAGTTATCCTGATTAGCATATAGTATATACACACAGCAAATAAGAGTTTTATATAAGTTATCTTTTATTTTATTTGACGATGAATTTATTCAGTTCATCTCTTTTTTAAACTCTATATGAGTTATTTATATTTTCAACGTTTCCCTTTGTTCTAAGGTTATAGCCTAAGGTCTAGCCCACCTAAGGTTTTTAACCCCTAAGCTTTGATACCAACCAGTAAAGCCCCCAAATCCAGGTACTTGATACCCGAACTCGGTGCTTCACGATACCATTTCTATGAGCAGAATAATACTAATAATAATAACAATAATATAACGATCAACTTAATTTATATATTTATTAGAGTCTAGCTCCTAAGTACGTAACCTTTAATACATTCATTACATAACATGATAGATAATATATATCATTATCTTAACAATATCAAACTATTACATAAACTATCATAAATCTTATTTGGTTAGCTTTCCTTTTTTTTTATTTCTGCATGAGCCTTCTGGTTCTTCACACTTAGCTGAAAACATTTAAATTAAGTAAGGATAAGCATTTGAGTGTCCAGCAAGTGATAACAATTACATATATATAAGCGAAAAGAATTTAAATGATTTTTTTATACTACCCTTCAACAACAGATCAATAGTTGTGAAGTAATCTTATCCGATAATAATAACATAACAACTCTCTATCAAATTTTTAAAACTACGTAATGACTATAAATAGGGTTAAGGTGACATATTATGAATATTGTTTTCATTTTCGAAAAGGTTAAACAGAAATTCATCTATAAACCGTCATGACTTACGGGCACGGGGGTGATCATCCCGTTGTACCATGTATTGATCAACACTACATGCAAGAACGAGGGTATCGTTCACTCTATCCGGCTTGGGCGTATAAAAGTTTTTCCATATAGGGATGTTCATACTTGTCTGGATTCCAAATCAAAAGTGTTATCTTGTTCAACAATAATCTATAATTCAACATATATATATATATATATATATATATATATATATATATATATATATATATATATATATACGGGTAATTGACAAAGGTGTATCAACATGTGATTAAATACAATGATTATCCAAGTGGGGACACTTGTATAACCATTTATAGAAATTAAACAACAGAATACATATATCTGAATTACCATATACTAACATGTTGATAATCAATGAGCGTATATAATATAGGGTTAATAATCCGTACAGTGATAATATAAATTTAGAAACATTCTTACTCATGTCCATTGTATAAAGGAAATGCAAAGGTAAGATACTGGCCTGATGCACTGCTTACAATTTGCAACTTAGTTTTATCTTTTAAATAACCACCTATCAGTAATAAGATCATTTTACTGATTAGAATAACATATTATAACACATAGCACTGCTTATTGCAGTCAGTACATTACCTAA